>CM042420.1:5602136-5779636 GCA_023634145.1 Thymallus thymallus
AGTCTAATAAAGAATGTTCAGGCCTGTAATCCAAGACTGCGTATGAATGAATAATGTTAATGAAGTATTGCATTACATAAACCACACATGAAAGAACCGCTAATTGCATTTGATGGTGGGTAATTCATACAGAGATCCTTAAATGAACAAACTCTCTCTTAAGGCTCCCCCCTTTGGAGAGTAGTTATACTGTAGATTTTGGCATATGAAAATGACTACATGTGTATAATACGTATTATATGCGGAAAAAATACATAGTTCCACCCACCGCAATAGGAGATAGCTAATAGATATCATAGCATGGGTTTACAACCCGAACATGGCTGGGGCTGGGGTTGAAACAGCCCACATATTTGAAAAATATTAATAGTGTGAATTTATTGCCGGCTGCTGAAATGAGTCCTGTTGGTTCATCACTGCAACCCTTAACAGCTATCAGTAGGCCAACACAAGGTGTTCCTATTATATGACCCCATTTACTCCCTGAATGGCACTTCATTAAATGTTACCTTTTGGCCATGCCATGAATGGATGAAAATCAAAGTTACCCAGGCTGCAAGTCCCTGAATAATGAATTTTTTTCTCACTCTCTCGCCCAGACCCAACCTTGAATATATATATTCAGATGAGCAGAGAGGTGGCAAAGTGCTCATCCCTGCCTCTCATTCGCTCTCCCTCTCAGTTAGGGCTTTAATAAATTCCATTTTGCAAATACTAGGATTGTATGCCTGCAAACATGTTACGCTTGTTGCCGTACCTGGTGGGTGGGGGGGGGGAAATCTTAACACTATAAATATACATGCTATTACACACACACACACACACACGCACTTGATAGGATTTATTATGGAGTGTAGTTTTGCTGTGCTCGACAGCGTATCCAAACCCTTTGTGGGTCCCTGTGTTAAACATGTAACACATAATGATGACTGTTCACAGTGTAGCTGGGGCTGTGTGTGTGTGTGTGTTTGTGTGTGTGCGTGTGTGTGTGTGTGTGTGAAAGAATGGCAGATTAAGTAGGAACACACTTCAAAGACCTGGTTGGTTTGGTACCTTGACCTGACCTGTTATGAATTATATGGAGATTCCTGTATTATATACACATCAAATACACTGTTTTGTAAGCTGTCGTAGGAAGAAGAAGAGAAAAACAGCAGTACACATTTTCCTTATCAATTGTCGTGCTTAGTTTACTGGCTGTACTGTGGGCTACAGTGACAATTGCTGTAGTCTTGTCTACTTTCCTTCAAAAGTAGCAAAGCGTGTCTGTCTCCGACTGTGATGGATGTGACTCCTCGTCATTATTATTCCCTAATTAAATGGCATCATTAGCACATGGAAATAATAATTAATTAGCATTTTATATTGTTCACCTTTAAAAAAAATCTGCTGATGTGCTGTTTTTAAAACGTACACTCATCAGTCTTCAGATTCATTTCTCCTTCCACTGTGCAGCAGAGTAAAATTGTACTAAGGCCACAGCTAGCCTATGCAGTAACTCTGCAGTTCTATGGAAAGTTCTTCTCTCCTCGGACTAGTTTGAGTTAATATAATAAATAACAGTATATGCCATTTAGCAGACGCTTCTATCCAAAGCCACTTGAAACCATTTGTGCATATATTATTCGTACGGGTCATCCCGGGAATCGAAACCCACTATCCTGGCGTTGCAAGCACCATGCTCTACCAGAAGTACAGAAGTACTGCTGCTCAGTACAGGCCATACTGTTAGCTAGCTGCCAGTCATCTCAGCCCAGACAGTCCCTCCCAGTGTCAGCTCATTAGCCTTAAGTGGTGCTATAATGATCAGCTGAAAACCATACATGCGCCATAGTCTCTCCAACCTGTCATCTCATTGTATTTATCAACACATGCTGTCGCAAATGATTGTTGAGACCTCTCGCTCTCTCTCTTACAACCCTGCTCCCCTTTCAAAGTGATCTCCAGTCACAACGTTCACCAGCATTCCACTCACCCCATTCGCAATTAAGCCAATTTGGTTTGAATATGTAACGTTGTCATTTCCATTCCACCTAAATTAGCACAGAGACCCAAAGGTCAGGGTGGAAATTTCCACTCGGTTGGTCGGAACCCCTACAATCACAATCACATAAATACAAAAAGAGGGAGAAAAGCCCTGTGGATTAGTGATGGGTTTCAGTTAGCGTTAGCGTCGGGGTAAAGTGACACTATCTGGTCGGGTTTCAAAGAGGAAAGAAGCAACAGCCGGGGCCACCAGGCGCATCGCTTTTGTTTTGTATCCAGGAAAGGTCAGGGTTGCCTGTGCTGTGGCCCGGCCAGCTGTAGCCAGCTGTAGCCAGGTGGTGGATGTGGCTGTCTCTGGCTCTCTCCCTCCCACAGTTTAGTACACACTACACAGCTAGTTGTCTGTGGGCTAGAGAAGGTGGTTGGAGTAACACGGAGGGCTGACCATGAGATCATCGTTAACAGCGTGCTCTAATTAGAAGTCTTATGATACAATTGTATCCTTTAATTAGTGGAGATTGGCTGCCTCCTCTAATGCAGCTTATTAGTGGAACCACAGCTGTAGAACTGTAGAGAGAATCCACTCTCGTTTGTCAGAGAGACCTTTCTAATGTAAAGCCTTCTTTCTCTCTCCCTCCCTCTCTCCTGCCTCTACTTCCTTCCTCTCTCTCTATCTCTCTCTCTCTCTCTCTCCCCCATGTTCTCTCTTCCTCTTTCTCTCTCACCCTCCTTCCCTCCCTCCTTCCTTTCCTCTCTCCCTCTCTCCTTTCCTCCTTACTCAGCTGAACTTGGTGTCAAGCGTCACCATGTCAAAGAACCTGCCGTCGGTGTCCCCTCCGAACGTACCTCAGACCCCCACCACGCCCAGCGCCCCCGTGACG
Source organism: Thymallus thymallus (assembly GCA_023634145.1). Taxonomy (NCBI): domain Eukaryota; kingdom Metazoa; phylum Chordata; class Actinopteri; order Salmoniformes; family Salmonidae; genus Thymallus; species Thymallus thymallus. The sequence continues at coordinate 5,605,004 of CM042420.1, forward strand.
CCCATGTCCCAGGTGCCCCAGGTGCCCTCCCTGCTCAGCGCCGCCAACGTCCCCAGCATGGGCGCCATGCGCAGACGTCACTCCGACAAGTACTCCATGCAACTGTCTTCAGGTAAGAACCTCTACACTAAGCTCAGTCACCTACTGTTATGATAATTAATCAAGTTGGGTTCAATTGAATTGAATTGAATTGAATTGAATTGAATACTGTGTTGGGCTCCTTTCAATGCATTGTCACTAATGGTTGTTGTTGTACAACCGCACAGGGTTCATTACAATATGGAATGTTAGATTTAAAAAGAAAAAAGGCCTCTGTTTAATCAGTCTATATGTAAATAGACCAGACATGTTTCTGAGCGTAAATATTACATGAACGTTAAGACGTTCCATGTATTAAAGCTGTTTGCATTTTAAATGGCCTGTCTTTGATGGTTTTATTTACTCTCTCGTATTTAGTATAACATATGTATAAATTATTCAAGTTCATACAAAATATCTACATTGATCACATTTTATACGGATATATTAGTGTTTTAAGTGTTCTCATGAGAGAGATGAATAAAAAATCGGTTTTGTTAAGACTTAGAAAATGCAGGTTTGATGTGTGCTGCCCTCCCCTCTTCTCTTTCTCTTTCTCTCCCTCTTTTAATTTGATGAAACCCTAAACTAATTCTAATACCTTGAGGAATAAAATTTACCAATTATTTCAGGTGGTGACACAGTATTTATTTTTCCAGAGATCGCCCCAAACTATGAGTTTTATAAGAATGCCGATGTCAGACCGCCATTTACTTATGCAACCCTCATAAGGCAGGTGAGTGGGACAAAAAATAAATTAACTTTGCCTGATTAGATTTTTAAGGAATTGCTTAAATCGCAGGCAGCTCTGAGAGTGTGTGTCATGCTGCCTAGTTAGTAAACCGTTATTTGATGCCTTCTCATTTCAGGGTATCATGGAGTCGGGTGACATGCAGTTAACGCTTAATGAAATCTACAGCTGGTTCACGCGCACGTTCGCTTACTTCAGACGCAACGCAGCTACTTGGAAGGTACCTACCCTAAACCTAGTCTTACTTCCTCGTTTAGAGACACCTCTTTGTGCCATACCTGCAGGAAGAAAAGCTTGGAAGAACATTTATTTACTTGACACCAACAGATTAGTGTCTCACTCCCCTCTCGTTAACCTGACCTCTTGGAATAGGGTGCATTTTTCCAGCCTCTTTCTCTCAGATGACAAGTGAAAGAATAATTCTGCCTCTGATATCTTTTTCTAATTTGGTGCAATTAATGGGCGAGGCTGTGGCTGAGGAGTAGGGCCTGGCACGCTAATTACAATACAGCCACTCAATCATCAGCACCTTTTGTTACCATGCAGCATATTCCTTCTCCTTCTCCTTCTCTCCCTCCCCTCTCTCCTCTTTTCTCTTTCTCTCTCCCTCTCTCTCTATCTCTCTCTCTCTCTCTCTCTCTCTCTCTCTATCTCTCTTCTCCTCTTTCATTCTCTCTCTCTCTCTTCTCTTTCCCTCTCTCTCTCCATCCCTCCTCCCGCACCCACCCAGCTTCTCTTGCATATCATTGGTTAATTAGTCTGAACGATGTCTGTTTGCCTAGGGAAGCTGGGGCTGTGGCAGGGGGTTTTGTGTTTAGTGTCTGGCCCGTGTGCTCCTATACACACACCATAGCTCATAGTGGCGGGCTGGCCGCCCACGTGTCCGACTGAGGGGTTATGGCCGTTCAGCCAGAACTAAAGGAGAACCAAAGAGAGAATTGGCCTGTCGGTGAGAGAACACACATTATTTACCAGGACAAAAGGACTAATTTGTATCTTTCATTTCCTGCCTCTCCAACACAGTTAAAAATGTCTTCTTGATGCATCTGTTTTGGGGGAAGTGTGTGTGTGTGTGTGTGTGTGTGTGTGTGTGTGTGTGTGTGTGTGTGTGTGTGTGTGTGTGTGGGTGTGGGTGTGGGTGTGTGTGTGTGTGTGTGTGTGTGTGTGTGTGTGTGTGTGTGTGTGTGTGTGTTGCTGATAAGTATACTCCCTCCCTCTACCCCAACACTACCTGTATCAGTGTTTTATTCTCACCTACCTTAAGCATAATTTGTTAGCCAGTAAGAGCCAGTGGCCATTGTGAATACTCTGGACAAGGAGAGGGTGAGGGGATCAGGATACATCCACCTCTCATCAGCATGCAGAACATATCAGAGCACTGGGTTTAGCAAAGTGAATTCATTTGGATTTGGGATGCAAATGATGTCGGCGTGTGATTGCTGATCCACAAGGGTGTGCTGCAAAAGACTCCGGACTCTTCCGGATTGTCACACAGTCGCGTCTGTTTTTTTGACTTGTTTAGTCAATTGTTGTATCACTAACTGGTCATTAACCAGTGCACACATTACACACTCTCTATCTCTCTCTCTCTGAGAGAGATATTTTATTTTTTGAAAGGCCCGGTCGTGGCCCGGTCGTGATGTAGAAAAGTAGGCGCAATGGGCATTAGAAATATCTCAGTCCCGCTCTCTTTCACAATAACCTAGGTTGATATATTTACATTTTGAGCTCCCACATTTCCTTTGTAAGGCATTAGAGGGATGATCTGTGATGGGTTTGTCATTTGATTAACTGAGAGAATATTTTTTTTTTTTTAAAGAAAAAAAAAGAAATGAAAGGTGATTTAATATCTCAGCTTGGTCTCATCAGCTCTGAGACTGGAGGATCCAGCCTCTGCTCTGCTCTGCTCAGCTCCTCTCTCCCCAGCAGCTTATTAGTTCTAACTATATAGCATGCATAATAAAACTGCTCATTTTCTCATTCATATTAATATGATCATATTCAGGGCCATGGGCATTAAGATCAATCAAATCCTGGGATTTTCAGGTCAGATGCGAAGATCTGCTTATGTTTTTTCTTTTTTTTTTTTTTTTCTTTAGAGAATCTCTTCTCTTAGAGGGAAAAAAACTGTATACCTCGTTGGAGAAATAATGCATATGAAAGCGGTCGATATTAAAGCAAAGGTTATTATTTGTAGGCTTTTTGATGCATGTTTTAATTATGATTTATCTGGAATGTTAGGGAGGAATATTGTATTTATTTTGTTAAATTTCTGTTTTGTATATAATTAATGTATGCATACACGTGCAGTAATGAATACATGTATTAATGCATGCATATCTCCGGTCATTCTGATAGCAAGCCTTTGCTTTGAGGGAACGTGACAATATTACAACAAAACGTTTTGGACTCCTATCTTGACAGCATGCACAGACTATTTAGACGTTTTAGATATCCTCCTCAGCCCACCCCAAAACCGCCTCACACACACACCAGCCGGGTTAGCGGTTAGCCACAGGATGGGAAGGGCCTCAAATCAACGATACTGTCATCTTCTAAAGATACTGCCATTAAGACTAGAGCAGAGGGTAGAGGGCTGCTGCTGCTACTGACATCACCATTATCACCACAGCATTACCACTTCTGTCACCAAAAGCCATTCGCTATGCTGATTACCTCCTTTCAGCCTACTTACTCTGATTGATATGTACTGTGTGTGACTTGTAAGTGCGTTTGCACTCGCTCACTTTTACTAATTAAATCAGTGGTGCGTGAATGTTCAGAATTTTTTTATTTTTTTTAAATCAATTTGTGTTCGTTTTTTTTTCCATTCCTTTCTTAGGTAGATAATACAAAATTAAAATTACTCTTTCAATGACCTTTCTCGCCTCTTTTCCATCTGTAGAACGCCGTGCGCCACAACCTCAGTCTGCACAAGTGCTTTGTGCGTGTGGAGAACGTGAAGGGGGCCGTGTGGACGGTGGATGAGATGGAGTACCAGAAACGCAGGTCTCAGAAGATAACAGGGTACGTTAGAGCAGAGCTGTCACTGTAATCAGCCATTTTTAAATATCACTGTAGTACAGTATATGGTGTCTGTTCAAGGGCTGCCGTTCATTCTAGGATGATTTAATGTCACAGCTATTAGGAGAAATACGTATTTTAAATGTTACACCACTCGACTGTTTCACTGTTTAATATAAAATTATAATTTTGAAGTTTTTTTTATATTGATCAGACTTGTTTTTTTGTTTTTTTTTAGGTTGGAATATGCCATATTGTAAAAAAATAAGAATGTTTATTTCAAACTGTTTTGTTTATTTGTGTTTCCTGGTGTAGAAGCCCGACGCTTGTGAAGAACCTTCCCTCCAGCCTGGGCTATGGAGCTGCTTTAAACGCCAGCTTACAGGTAAACAGCCAGTATTAACCTGTGGTTGCTCTGTCAGATCCTGTACGCTAGACAAAATGTGACTGATTCCCCTCCATTGTATCGTGGGTACTATAGTCTACAGCTGTCGATGTGTGTGGTTTCTGTGTGGTTAAATGGGAGTAGTTCTTAAGACCTCAGCCTACTGTACTGGATGTACATAGTCAGCAAGGGAGAGGCAGAAGAAAGTGGCTGAAGTTGAGTGCAGGGTCTTTCTCTCCTCACTCTCCTCTCTCTCCTCCCTCCTCTCTCTCCCTCCCTCCCGCCATCTCTCTCCAGCTCTCTCTTTCTCTCTACATCTGTCTGGTTGAGATCAGTGAGAACGGAGGCCACCCTGTGGCTAGAGCAAGAACCAGCTCTTTCTCTCTCTCAGCTTGGTAGCAGCCGCAGCAAATGCAAGGGCATTTGCATTAATATTTATCCAAGCTGTCATAAATGATTTGGCTTCATACTGTCGGCCAGCCAGCAAGGTACTCATGGCAAAAAACTTTTAAATGTATTCGCAAATATAACTTAAATGCGCATTAGGCAAAAGTGTCAGGAGTTCTATATTATTTTGGAGGTAAAGTTTTTTGCCTGTTTAATAGTCATCGAAAGCCAACATGGTGATATCATTGACGTGAAAAATCTTTCATTGTGTGGAGTCATATTGAGTCGAATAAACCATCAGTGAAAACTATCCAATGATGGTTGTAAACTATCCAATCATTAGTAAATAAAATCCTCTAGAAAGCATCCACTAATTATCTTAAAGGAAAACTCCATCCTTTAAACTATATTTTGGTATTTGTTTCTTTAGTAGATATATTTGTTTCAAAATATATCAATTTTATAGCTGTCTTTTGTTATCATAATAGTTTGTTAAAAGTCTTAACTAGTATCATCTGTATTTTGAAAGTTACGTATCTTGAAATTTGATTGCTGACATGCAGAAAAAATTGGGACAATATCAACAATGGACTATTGAAACAAATACCAAAAGATTTTGGGGGTGGAATGTTCCTTAAAGTGTGAGCTTTATCTCCATGATGGCCTGTAATCTGAACACCCTCTTCTCTCTTCTCTCTACGCTTTCTCTCTCTCCCTCTGGCCCAGGCGGCGCTGGCTGAGACCTCCCTGCCTCTGCTGGGGAACCCTGGTCTGATGAACAGCAGTTCATCTGGCTTGATGGGAGGCAGTCCTCCTGGTCTAATGGGCGGGAACCCCCCTGGTATGCTCGGCGGGAGCCCCCATGGATTGATGGGTGGTAGCCCCCATGGATTCATGGGCGGGAGCCCCCATGGATTGATGGGCGGCAGCCCCCCAGGAATGATGGGTAGCAGCCCCCCCAGCCTGCTCCAGTCCAGTCACGACGACTTGAACGGATCGCTGGATCACCTGGACACCAACGGCCACAGCAGCCCTGGAGGATACTCCCCACAGGCACACATGTAAGTAGCACTCAGTGGTTTCTCGTTGGTGGTGATGCACACACACACGCATTAACGCACACACACACACACCTACCTCAGTGTGTTCACTGTAATACAGAGAGTTGGTGACAGACCTCCCCCTCTGTTCCATGTACCAGATGATACAGTAGCAACAGTGGATCCCCACTCTCCCCATAGCTGTATTTTGTTAGCATCTTAGCTTGTTAAAAGTCTTTACTAGATTATAACATAGTGGGAGGTTTTTGGGGGGATAATTTGATTTTAATACTAAATCACCTGCATATTTCGGCGGTTCAAAGACATCTTAATTTCAACGACACATTATGCCACACCTGAGGTGAGGTTTACATACATGGCTTTCAGTTGTAACAGTTATAACCTATAAAAAGATAATTACACATTCAGTTTGAATTACTCCAATGTCTGCATTGTAGAGGTTTAGATGTTATATTTTATTCAAGACCGCCCCCTATTAATATTCAGCAGCTAACTGTATCATTAATTACTTTAAAATCTTTGCATTCGCTATCTTTTTTAATGGAGCCGACAGAGAGAAAGAGGAAGGCCTTTAAAAATGGACGCCATGTGGGTTTCAGGAACGTGTATGTCTCCTTCTAACCAGTGGTGTCACACGTGTCACCGTAGTCCATGTTTACCTAGCCAAAGATAGTTAATGGAGCACCAAGGGCGCTGTATGTGAAGCTACTACTTCCTCCGTTCCCCACACACTTCCTCACCCCCCCCCCCCCCCCAATTGAAATCAATGATGCAAGGCAAACCACAGAGCGAACATGCTAACCATCTCTGGAGTAGCACTGGGAATTAAGCCAGTACCGTATCGAAGCTGTTCTGAGAGGAACTGGCCTAACCCATACATTAATTTGTTTGGATGTGTTTATTCCTTTCGGAAATGTGCCAGAGTAGGGGAGGGGTGTTAAGTGGGCCAGATTAGGGGAGGGGTGTTAAGTGGGCCAGATTAGGGGAGGGGTGTTAAGTGGCCAGATTAGGGGAGGGGTGTTAAATGGGCCAGATTAGGGGAGGGGTGTTAAGTGGGCCAGAGTAGGGGAGGGGTGTTAAGTTGGCCAGAGTAGGGGAGGGGTGTTAAGTGGGCCAGAGTAGGGGAGGGGTGTTAAGTTGGCCAGAGTAGGGGAGGGGTGTTTAGTGGGCCAGAGTAGGGGAGGGGTGTTTAGTGGGCCAGAGTAGGGGAGGGGTGTTTAGTGGGCCAGAGTAGGGGAGGGGTGTTAAGTGGGCCAGATTAGGGCAGGGGTGTTTAGTGGGCCAGAGTAGGGGAGGGGTGTTTAGTGGGCCAGAGTAGGGGAGGGGTGTTTAGTGGGCCAGAGTAGGGGAGGGGTGTTAAGTGGGCCAGAGTAGGGGAGGGGTGTTTAGTGGGCCAGAGTAGGGGAGGGGTGTTAAGTGGGCCAGAGTAAGGGAGGGGTGTTAAGTGGGCCAGAGTAGGGGAGGGGTGTTAACAGTGCCAGACATAATCCCTGTGTACCCGCTCCCCCAGGTTATTTAACTTTTAATAACAGACAGAACAGGAGACTCTCTCTCTCAGACGGCCTCGCCTCAGTGTGAGGGGCTGCTGTGGAGGCTGCCTCCACTACCACTCTCCGCCTTTACACGGCCGCAACATCCTCAAAATGGAAGAAATGTGTTTTTATGAGTGGGTTCTCTGGGATGCACTTAATAATGAAGGGACACTAACTAAAAAGAACACAGTGTACCAGGCGGTCCTCAGGAGAGAGCAGGGAAACTTCATAAACCAAGTGAATCGAGCAATTAGACAAACCATTTTCCCCCACTTCTGGAGGTTAATGCTATCAGCCAAACAGCGACTCAGATAGCTACAGGCATGTTACCATTTGTGTGTGTGTGTGTGTGTGTGTGTGTGTCCCCTCAAGGGTATGTTTAAGAGGAAGAAAAGACTACAGAAGACAGGAACTAGATGTGCTAGCTAGAAGTACAGTACAGTAGGATGCTGCTAAAGGACTTCAGTAAGGGCAGTTTCACTTTGAATAAAAGAGATTTAGACTTTCAAAAATGTATGCATGTTGACCACAGTAGCACAATGTAAAATTAGTGAAAAACCCAACTTTATTCGTTTTTTATGTTGCATTGTTTTGTAAGGCCGTTAATTTGTTGTATGTGTGTCAACTCTGTCCTCTGATCGTCCACCTTCCCTCGTTACCTTACGACACATAGCTAATGACGTTATTTACCTTACGACACATAGCTAATGACGTTATTTACCTTACGACACATAGCTAATGACGTTATTGACCTTACGACACATAGCTAATGACGTTATTGACCTTACGACACATAGCTAATGACGTTATTTACCTTACGACACATAGCTAATGACGTTATTTACCTTACGACACATAGCTAATGACGTTATTGACCTTACGACACATAGCTAATGACGTTATTTACCTTATGACACATAGCTAATGACGTTATTTACTTTACGACACATAGCTAATGACGTCATTTACCTTACGACACATAGCTAATGACGTTATTTACCTTACGACACATAGCTAATGACGTTATTGACCTTACGACACATAGCTAATGACGTTATTTACCTTATGACACATAGCTAATGACGTTATTTACTTTACGACACATAGCTAATGACGTCATTTACCTTACAACACATAGCTAATGACGTTATTTACCTTACGACACATAGCTAATGACGTTATTTACTTTACGACACATAGCTAATGACGTTATTTACCTTACAACACATAGCTAATGACGTTATTTACTTTGCGACACATAGCTAATGACGTTATTTACCTTACGACACATAGCTAATGACGTTATTGACCTTACGACACATAGCTAATGACGTTATTGACCTTACGACACATAGCTAATGACGTTATTTACCTTACGACACATAGCTAATGACGTTATTGACCTTACGACACATAGCTAATGACGTTATTTACCTTACGACACATAGCTAATGACGTTATTTACTTTACGACACATAGCTAATGACGTCATTTACCTTACGACACATAGCTAATGACGTTATTTACCTCACGACACATAGCTAATGACGTTATTTACTTTACGACACATAGCTAATGACGTTATTTACCTTACGACACATAGCTAATGACGTTATTTACTTTATGACACATAGCTAATGACGTTATTTACCTTACGACACATAGCTAATGACGTTATTTACCTTACGACACATAGCTAATGATGTTATTTACTTTACGACACATAGCTAATGACGTTATTTACCTTACGACACATAGCTAATGACGTTATTTGCATCCCTGCATACCTCATACAGAGTGGGATTACCAGTGATCATAATCTCCCAATGATGATGATGAATCTCTGTCCAAGATGAATGTATGAACCACACACACAACACACATGAACCTCACGCACACACACATAGCTGGTATTTATCTGACACAGAGCCTAGGCATTTAGTCCAGACTTCATAATGCCAGCTAGCCATTAACGACTAAATTACTCATCCAATGGTTCTCTAATAAAGTGTAAAGCCCCAACGAGGACTAATCATTTCTCTCCTTTCTTCTTTTCATTCTCCAACCACACAAGCATGTTAGTGATTTATAATGAATGCAAATGAAAGCTGTGAGCTATGCCTGTGATGATGAGGAGTATAGGTTGTGCTGCTGGGTGTCTAATGGCTGTGCTACTGACCACCGTCTGGTCCTGCCTCATTTGTCTCCCATTAGGATTAGTATTCATTTAGCATGTTTGTTGCATATACTACTTTTCCACATTTTGTTGTGTTACCAGGTGGGATTAAAATGTATTTAATTGTAATTTTTTGTAAATGATCTACCAAAAATACCCCCAAAAAATGGAAGAAGATGTTGCCTATAATTAGCTCTATTCTGTTTATTTTTATCTTTAAAAAACTCCCTAGTCCTTGCCGATGACAAGCATACCCATAACATGATGCAGTCACCACCATGCTTGAAAATATCAATAGTTTTACTCAGTGATGTGCTGTGTTGGTTTTGCCCCAAACATAACGCTTTGTATTCAGGACATAAAGTTAATTTCTTGGCCACATTTCTTTCAGTTTTACTTTAGTGCCTTATTGCAAACAGGATGTATGTTTTGGAATGTTTTTATTCTGTAGAGGCCTCCTTCTTTTTACTCAATTATTTAGGTTATTATTGTGGAGTAATTACAATGCTGTTGATCTATTCTCAGTTTTCTCCTGTCACAGGCATTAAACTCTGTAACTTTTTTAAAGTCAACATTGGCCTCATGGTGAAATCCCTGAGTGGTTTCCTTCCTCTCCGACAACTAAGTTAGGAAGGACACCTGTATCTTTGTAGAGACTGCACCATTCAAAGTGTAATTAGTAACTTCACCATGCTCAAAGGGATATTCAATGCCTGTTTTTTTTTTACTTCTTTTTTGAGGCATTGGAAAACCTCCCTGGTCTTTGTGGTTGAATCTGTGTTTGAAATTCACTACTCGACTGAGGGACCTTGAAGATAATTGTATGTGTGGGGTACAAAGATGAGCTAGTCATTCAAGAATCATGTTTAACACTATTACTGCACACAGAGTGACTAACTCCTGTACTTATTTAGGCTAACTCAAAACATTTAAATGTTGTATTAATTTGTAAACATTATGGGGTGTTGTGTGTAGGCCAGTGACACAACATTTCAATTTAATCAATTTTAAATTCAGGCTGTAACACAACAAAATGTGGAAAAAGTCAAGGGGTGTGGATACTTTCTGAAGGAACTGTACATGTTTTTTGTAAAAACATTAATTGGGAGAGATATCACATACTTCATATCAAAATATAAAAACACGTGACTGTCGATTAGAGTGGTAGCTCTGAATATGAATATTGTCATTGTTTTTATTTACAACAACAAATTCTATTCAATAAATGTGTTACCAGATAACTAGAATGAGTGTATATAAATGAATGCCAGATAACAGTTTCATCCCCCCCTTTTCACCTGGAGGGTAGAGTTCTGTTTACTCTGGTTCCTCCTCTTGAGTGTGTGGGTTGAGAATCACACCGCCTAGCATCCTGAAAAGGCAAAGCCTCTCCTTCTAGCTACCACATCTGAATATTAATTTATTTAGCTATAAATATTAAAGTAATCTGTACCTTTTAAAATTCTTTTCAAATTCAAAGTTCCTCCTGCCATTGATGAAGGCAACCCAGGAGATGGCTGCCAGACACGTTCTAATACAGAGAGTACTTGATAAGTATTGCTCTCTCTCCTTCTCTCTCTCTCTCTCTCTCTCTCTCTCTCTCTCTCCCTCCTCTTAGTCCACAGGGATTCCCTGATGCATCCGACGTGTCAGAAATAATTAGGTTTTGTCAGATTTATCATCGCGCTACAAACCCTTTCCCTGAGTAGGGCCCCGGATCATGTTAAGCCTTGTTTGTGTGTGACAGCATTATTATTTTTGTTAGTAAGCCCCACACGTCCGCCCCCACACTCTCTCTGTTGTTCTGGAGGGGAAACGTCCCCACGTCCCCACTCAGACCGGTGTTTCAGTGTTTTCACACTGCCTTTATTGACAGTGGCTAAAGATATTCATCCATTTAGAGTTAAGAACATGTATCATGTGTGTCCGACTGAACTGCCGGGCTGAAGTTGATTAATGGCGGAGACTAGCTGCAGGTTTTTCCTCTGGAGGAGCGACACACACGCCCCTGCATATTAATGACGTATTGCGCTTTCTATCAACAAGATCAAAAAAAACTTGACTCCCCTTGCTCCGGGGTCTAGAGAGGATGAGAAATTCCCCATTATTTAGTATTCAGTGTGTTTTATATACATATATATATATATATATATATATATATATACTGTATATACGTATATATATATTTTAAGTCAACCAGGTGCCATCAGTAAACTCTGGAAGGCCAACCATGTCTGGGTATCAGCCGTTTTCACATTTTTGTGCAATTGCTTAGAGTGGAAGTGATGTTGTTACATGCTGTTTAGCAACGTAATGCCAGCTTTGATATATTTATGATAATTTAGGCTGATTTAAATGATTGTCATCAACATTTTAAGTTTTCTCTGGTATATGGAATATCTAGGATACATTCTGTAGAAGAGGGAGGCTTTTGGAGTGATTTCTTATATGTTCTTCTTCTGTTAATTGCGCTTAGGGGCTTTTCCCTCCCACCTTTCAAATTACCTTTAGCAAATAGCAGCGTGATAAAATATGTGACCAGGGTGAACAGTTGATACCTTAGAGCCTTGTACGCAAACAACTCAGATATTCATAAGAGGATCCCTTTGACTTCACTACGATTGTAGACCCCTGTCTGCAGCTCACTGGCCCACCACCAGGCAGACAGACTGCTTTAGTTCAAAGCTGTGTGCTCAAACACCCTGGTAGTGCATGGGTGAAATCTAGGCTTGTGGCACTCTTTTGAATTTCCTGGCTTTTGCGGCTTTTAACCAGCCTAACATCTCACTTCAATCATAGTTTTCGTGTTTAATTGTATGGCAGTTCACACATTTACCACCACTTTATAGCAGTAGCCCCTACCTGGGTGGACTATGGTACTAAGGCACACTGGGGGAACTGTATAAATGTCCTACTCTGATATATGATATATGTCTTTATGTATAAAATAATTAACAACACATTTCATCCATTCCTTTCCAGGCAGGCGATCCACGTCAAGGAGGAGCCGTTGAACATGGACGACGATGACTGTCCGATGTCGCTGGTGACGACAGCCAACCACAGCCCAGAGCTGGACGACGATCGGGAGCTGGAGGAGGGCAACCTATCAGATGACCTGGAGTGACCACTGGAGTCCCTCCCACTACTACAGGCCCCTCCCTCCACCTCCATCACACTGTCCTCCTAGAACCTGCTAGAACCAGAACCACTCCTCACCCAGAACCAAACAGAACCAACAGAACAGACCACAGCTGACTCTCCTCCCTCCCGACCCGCGGACTGGAGTATTTATTGAGCATGCATCCGGAAGACAAGGCCCAAAGGAACTCTTTGTTGCAGCCCTTTGGGATCCCTGACTGAACATGACAGGCATGAGATGTCTGGTTTTTAAAACGACTTTCAGACCTGTTTCATTAAGATGGCTTGGCCACTACATACACACAGACAAACACAGAGGCTCATGGACGGAAAACGACAAAAACACGAGTCTGGAAACCCGTTCTGTAAAAAGCTAACGGCCTCATATACTGCCAAAAAAATATGTTGAATTTTTGTGAATATCAAAAACCCACACAGTAGTTGTTGATGTTAGAAACAATTGCTGGTTCAATTCAAACGTTGTTGCTCTGTCCATCATTTGCACAGGAGTAGTATCAGAAAATAGTTTCACTGCCTGTATGTTGCTAAAATTAAAAAAAAAACAGTATTTTATTTTATTTTATTTTTGCGTTATACTTTTTGTATTATGATTTCTGACACCACCAACTGTAAATGCCATTTCCTATTTCACACCAGTAACCGAAGCACGGTATCAAGACTGTTGCAGCTGTCAAAAAAGTAGGCTTCCAGTCTGTATCTGTTTGTGATGAAAAGTAATTAACATGATATTAAGTTTGATAAACTTAACTGTTTGTGTAAGCACCAACCAATACGGAGAAAAATGCAATTCTGCATATTCTTCTGCATCTCGTTTACCTTGTTCTAAAGCTTTGTCTACCTGCAAACAGTCACAGGCAACAGCTAGAAACCAAAGCCAACACTATCAATGGCCAATAGCTTAGACAGAAGCCGCCAGACTCTTTGGTCAGCCTTCTGTGACTTTAACTAGTACAAAGAGAAGCTTTCCGCAAACTACCTTCTAAATAACCTCTGGGATCGTTTCGTTTAGCCCTGTGCAAAGATGATTCAAGAAAACAATGAAAGATTTTGATGTGTAATTTGATAACTCGTAGTGTCCACTTGGAGTTTAGGGCGAGAGAGGAGTATCTACCAGGACTAGAGAGAGGCGAGGAGATGTGATATGTAACTACAGGCTATGTGATAAGGACTGGTAGAAAGCAGCTATACTGTAAAAGTGGATAATGACCAAAACAAACATTTGTGTGTTCAATGGAAGTGCAGAAAATTGTGTTGTTGTGACTTTTGATTTCTTTGTTTTTGATTTAGATTTTTTCGTTACCCATCATGCCATTGTTTTTTCTAATCTAGTGAATATGTTCAGTGGGACTGTCAAATACGTCATGTCTTATTTCCGTGCGGTTCGTTTAGAGCTGCGTTTAAAACCGAAACTGAAAACACAGTAACCAAACTTTAAAATATCTAGTAAAGCCAAATAAGTCATAATTTCAAGTTAAAATGAAATGATGTGGCTTGGTTATCACGTAAAAGCAAATAATATAGCCATTGTAGAAGAGGGATATCAAAGGTGAAAAGAAACCTTTTCTAGGTGATATCTGCTTTATTTTATAGTTTAAATACTTCATTGTCTAATTCATAGCTTCTTAACTATATAGATACAGTCAGTGGTAGCATAGGATAAGCTATCTCTAACTGCACTGCATTCTCTACAGAGTAGGCAACTTTTATACCACATTTGGGATTCTAGCGGCAAGAACAGAAGTTAGTGATTGTCTAAAAATATATTTCATTTCTCTCAGCTAAATGTCATCTAGAAAAGTGGATGTTTTTGCTTTAATGGTCATTTCCGTTTTCAGTCAAACCAAAGTTACACAAAATTCTGCCTCTGGTTATGGGATAAACACTCTAGAAACGACACACACACCCTTTCAAAGGCTCACACACACACACACACACACACACACAGTCCTGTGTTTTTGGTCTGCCAGCTTTCCTGGTCCTTGTTATGGTAACCTTCAGATGCAGAAAGACGGATACCGTCAAATAACTGACTGAGTTGTATTGTATTTTAACTATCAGTGTGTGTCTGCTTTGTGCGTATGTATGGAAACATACTGTGCATATGTTGTTTTCAAGTGTTGTGCCATGCCAAAAAAGTTGGCTGCTAGAGCTTTACATGCATAACCAAACACACGTTACACACACTCATGCCAGTTCCACTTCAAGAGGGTGCTGGGCAAAGCTTATCCCTCATGTACTTTGATGGAGTCAGCAAAATGACTTGAAGGTGACGTTCATAATAATCTTATCACACCAAATATAAGGACTCAGCGTCTTTCAAAAAAAGGGTTCTCCCACTTACCCCCAAAAATGAAGGCTTTCTAAAAGGTTCTACCTCTGCACAACCAATTCAGAACAACTAAATGGGAGATTGCACGTTGAGTTATTCGAATGCCACAAGAGCCGTTACACTTTACTCGATGGGCATGCCTCAACGGACAGTTTACATTCCCAACGTCAGATATGAAAGAAGATTAGTATTGTGATAGGTTGTCCTCAAACATTTGTAGAATGATAATATTGTGTTTTAAAATGCATGTCTAAAATCATTTGGTGGACTGGAAAACAATCATTAATAAATAAACATAATATAAGAAATACAAATTATCAGGATGATGACCGTTATGTAAGTACAATGCATAAGAATGCATACCTCAGCTATACTGTTTGGGATGGAAAAAACTGTCAGCCACAGAATGCATATTACCTGTAGATTTTGCATGGGTTTTGTAAAAATAAAAATGTCTAAAATAGTTGCTTGCACATAATTCCAGAAAGATCTCCAGAATCTGCTCCTCCACTAGATTTTAGGATTGCCTGGATTTTCTGGGATGATTTTGTCTGTATTTTGATAACTGTGCATACTATGTAAAAATGTTGGTGGACCCATAAAAATTACCAGACTTTTTTTCTAAGTGAAAAAATACTAATAATAATAATCAGTGTTTCTTTTCTGAATTTCATGATTTTTTTTTTTACTGATCTCTCGTTGCTCGCTAAGAACAGCAAACCGGCTTTTTCTGCATCTGCTTTGCGTAGCTGTAAGGCTTAACCTAATGTGTGTATTTATTGCTTGTACCTCTGTGCATACTTTATGAAGCATTATGTCTGGCAGTTGAGTCATGTATACTTTTTACTACTGTCATATTCTAATAATTGGGAATATGATCGCCCTATGTATACAGTAAATTGGGACTGTAGCAAACACATATGTTTATGTAATTGGTGAATACATTTTACGTTTTTTTTTTAATTCCTTTATGATCGAGGTTAACTCATTTTTTGATACTTTCATTACCGTGTACTGTGTCCATGCGTTAAGATTCTCTGACATTAGAAAGTCATGGTTGAGAATTGTAACAAGACGTTATTATTTTCTGTATTTCATGGCTTTTCACTGCTGACTAAAATAAAAGACCAAAACTAGGATTTGAAAAGCAACTGTCTACCTCCAACTTCAGGGAGTTCTTACTTTTTTTTCTTCGTACACACATATATATTTTATTCTACAAAGGCACAACCATTAAAAATCTAGCTGGCATTATGCTTTTAACGTTTCAGGACTGTGCTACTTCTGGGAAGGAGAAGGTAAAAAAAAAAAAACAACATTTGTTTAATGTGTATGTTACAAGGCTTTGTTCCAGATTCTAGCACCCAGAGTATTGTTTAGAGGAGGGGGGGAGGGCATGCAGATCCATTGGCAGAGCCCTCTGGAGCCAACACCCTGGACCAGTAATGGCTCTGGGGCCACGTGTTTAAGCCACCCTTTGATCGAGGACAACCATGGCCCAGTGCACTACTAGACCTGTAGTTACTGGAATAAGCCTTGACTGGGGGTAGTTTATCATAGCACACTGTAGGGATCAACAGAGACTCAGAGGAGGCACACCTACTGTAGAGAGGATTGGGCATCAAGAAAGGGCATACGACCATGCTTCTTATGGATTGCTGTTTATGGTTATATTCCTATGTTGCCGTTCCTTCTTTCGTTTTAAAAAAAACAATTCTCGATGGAAATGTGTCCACTGATGCTATAGAGTAAAGAACAGTGTGGATGACAAGCAGTGGATAGCTCAACTCATCTCAGCTAGGTTACACCTTGTCAGTCACGGAGCGCTCTTACTGACACGCTCATTGAGATTCACACTGACCAAATAGGTCCCCATTAGCTCCTCTGTATTCTAAGGGCTCATTCACGTTCCAAAGAGTGGCCAGGGACGTTCTATCTGGGATGCTTTGAACCATGTCCGCTGGTCATTTAATAACAACGCCAACCCGTATATGTTATTTTCTCTATGTGATGTCCCATGAGAAGTCAATAGGAGAAAAACACCACACACACACACACACACAGTCGCCACAATGACAGCCTGAGCCGCAGCCATGCCTGCTGCTATCTCCCTCAACGGCGTTCCAGAGCATTACCTCGCGAGGCACACTCGTCTCTCGTGCTATTTATGCACTTGGAAGTGTGTTTGTGAATTCAAGTGAGGAGTTGCAACAATGACGAGGCTGTGTACTACACAACATGAGAGAGAGAGAGCTCCCACATTAAAGTGTAAGGCAACGTTACAGACCCCTCTTTCAAAGACCATGAAATAATAATGTGTTGTGGTTAGAGAGGTATCCGTGAGTCACACTGGCTGCTTTTCATAAAGTGGAGTTATTTACAGTGCGATGAATAAAAGAAAGGGGTAGTGGTGCAAACATTTTCCACATGAATGCTGGGAAGAGAAGTCCCTTTTATATCCTGAGGAAAAGGAGAGAATTCTCTCTTAAATAGGTCAGAGTTCATTTCTAAAATCCTTTAGAAGGAGCGGTGCACTGGTTGAACGTAGCAACACCTCAATTATAGAACTACAGTACATGTGCATTTTTGACTCAGAAATGCACATAAAAGCTGATGTAGCCGACATGGGGATTGTTTTATTCTCAGTGCTTTTATTTGTTAATATTCATCTTATTTTAAAAATAGATTAGAACAGTTAATATTGTTATTGAATTCAAAAGTTACACGATCCTTTTAAGTGCTTGTAGGATACTGACTTTATCCTTCAAGTGATAAAGTGTATACTTTAAGCTTTAGAATTAGATCTAGCAAAATTAACTCCATCCAGCTACATCTAATTTCATTTCCAACACTGACCAATTAGGTCAATTTAGGCCGTCTCCTCCTGGGATGCTGTAGTAAATATCTCCAGTCACATGTTTATTGATTGAGCGTCCGTCTGAGGACTCGTCTTCCTCGCCTCCTCTCCTCCTCCTGGTCTGACTGTGTGTGTCAGCTCTCCAGAATACCCTCGCCCCCAGGCTGCAAAATTGCCTGCTAAATGGTCGGAGGCAATGGCTATCACCATTATTATAATTGCGGGCCCTGAAAAGCGCGTCTTAAATAATTTGCATTGCTCTCGAGTTGATATTGGACGCAGTGCAAAAATAATTGCATAGCTTCGAGGCACGTTTGGGTTCGGCACTCGTTTTTCTACCGGTGCCAGTTTTTATGCCATGACTCCATGTTCCGTAACGGACGCGGTCACGCCACTCACATGGTTGTCCTATCAGCAGCACAGAGCCAGACAGAGCTCTGCACTGTTTCAGTTATGTTAGGCTATACAAATGATACAATGTTTTGCTATGATGCAGTATTATGTGATAATAGGAATATAACATGCTATCAGTTTAGTTGAAACTAATTAGATACCCTTTAAAATTAAAATTTAAATAAAAGTATCCCTTTTGTTTTTATGTTTAAATTAAATTAACCGTTTTTTGATTTTACATGCATAACAAACCTTTATTGAAACTAAGTACCCTATTTTCTCCTAATGTTATACAGTGTTGCCTCTGTGGGGCCAAAAATAATGTGTCACTTACCGTTTACATTTTTAGCAGACGCTCTTATCCAGAGCAACTTACAGTTAGTTAGTTTTTTTTTTACTGGTCCCCCATGGGAATTGAACCACAACCCTGGCGTTACAAGCACCATGCTCTACCATCTGAGCTACACGAGACTACACATAGGCATTCACAAATCCTGACATCAGTGGGTCCTGGGCTGAAGGTACATTTTACTTCATGTGGGTATAATGGGCTGTGAATGAAGTAATGCATGCTGGAAAAATGCATATTTATCCCACTGAAACATGGGATTAACTGAATAAAGTGGTGAGAAACTGCTGATATTAAAGAATTCTTGCCTGTGGCATATCCAGTACCTACCACAAACACCAAACACACACACACACACACACACACTGCCCCACAAGACAGACACAAATAGTGAGACTCCATAATGACAGATATTATATGGCAACATGATATTGTTCAGTAATTGTTTTACAGCTGGTTATTCAGAAAACAACAACAATTTGAGGCAGTGGGGTAAGGCTCAGACTGTAAAACGAGAACCCATCAAACATGAACGAATGAATGAGAATCAGATTAACCTAATCCGCTTATCAACAACATCCAATCAATTCCACATAAGTATTTTACTGCACATTATTACTTATAATATATCAACATTTGAGCTTGATAATGTGAAAGTGGCTGGAGTGATATGGCTCAAGGACCTCCACTATCAATTTCAATCCATTCGGTGGGAATCAGATCAAGACCTAATTGCCAATTCATATGAATTCACTACAGAACGATTTCAATTACATACCACCACCATCGAGTTCTGATGCACCAAATTAAATTAGGACACTCGATTGTATCTCTGTCTTTAAAACCCAGCATATTTAAGAGTCTGGCACTTTTCTTTTGGAACTTCTAAGGAGGAACTTTCTGTTCGGTCAAACCCCCCCCCCCCCAAAAAAAAAGGGATGGAGAGAGGGATGAAAAAAAACCTGAGGAGAAAAAAACAAAAAAAACAAATCTAGCATTAGTGCGGAAAAGTGGGTTAAATCACTTACTGAAGATTTTTAATGACATTTCAGTGTTCCTCGTATAATTACTCTTCATCTAAGATATCCCATAACGATGTTGGACAGTCTCGGTTCAGGCTCGCTGGCTCGCTTCATTAGCGTGTCATTCCTATTTCACATCAGAAGATTTAATTGTAATGCTGAATATTGCACAGCTCTCCACTGAAGCCCTAATCAAAGTGGATCCACTTCTATTATTCATATCAGAAATCGGCCTGCTCGCTATTTTTTATAAATAAAAGAATACAGATGCATAAATCAGCTGTCATTTATTAGCACGATGCTGGCATCTACGCTAGACATGCAGGACAAACCCTTCTATCTTTCTCTCTGTTCCTCCCTCTGCAACATTTATCCCCAAAACATTTTTGAGAAAGAATTACATATACATACTAATTCCTCACATGAAGTAATCGGATTACAAAGCAGGTGACATTGGGCACTGGAATTCAAACGATTGGCAATAATGAGGCATGAGAAAGGTGCACGGCACACGTAGAGAAAAGACGAGGGATGTGGCGAGGACAGGAGGGGAGGAAGAGAAAAGAAGGGGAAGGATTAAGGATTTACATTTAATGGCAAGTACTTTTTGTCCTGGGAGGGAAGAAACAGTGGCTTTGAGGTGGGCTGAAGACAGTGTCAACCCCACACACAGGTTCTGCTGACCAACCATAAAATACAGCTAGCTGTGTTTAGATTCTTACAATATGTCAGTCCATGCATCCTGTTCTCTGTTATTCAGAACACTGCTGATCTGGATGGCACACAGGGTGAATCGGAGGGGGATTTGAAATGACAGATTATTGTGACTTATAAAGATTAGAGAAAGAGGCGTTTTTTGAGAGACTAACCCCTCATTATTATTTGTCATCTACATCAATAAATATGCTTTGCATGCGTTTGGCATATCTCCTCAGATTGGAAGTTATGCTCATTTTGGAATAAATCACATTACCCTTTTTTTTTTAATCTAACCAATTCTAAATTCAATCCTCTCATAAAGCTTCACCAATAATTGTCTTAGTAAATCTTATGATTGTGTTACTCCAAATTCTTAAACAACAAAGTATTTACATACAACATTTTGACAGTATTATTACTGATCTACACTTCACTGATCTACACTTCACAGTTGTGTTTGTCGTGACATCACCGTTATAAAGCCATATGATTGGCTTCTCCTCCAGGTCAGACGGCACTGGGTCATTAACAGTAGTCATGGCAACGCTGAGCCAAGCAGAGCCACTCAGACCTAGGATGCTTCTCACCTGCTCATCTCACCTCTACACACACACATACCAGGGATGGATAGCAGGATCTGGATTCTGAAGTACTGCTGGATTTATTTTCTCCCTGGTCATTATAAATAGATTGATTAATCACGTCACTGATTGGCCAGATATTCCACTCACCTGGTGTCCCAGGTCTGAATCAGCTCCTGATTAGACGGTTGAAAAATCAGCAGTGTTTCTGACCTTGAGGTCCAAATTTGAGAAATGGCCCTGCTAGATTAGTTTTATGGACTATAGGCCTATACATTGAACACACTGGGTGGCCTATACATTGAACACACTTTTAAAAGTTCATATTCTGTTAACTCATACCCAAATAATGTTGTTGACTCATCTTATACTTGTATTTGTGGCCAAAGTATAAATTGGAGAGAAAAAACCCCGTAAAACCTCAAACTTGTATCTCAAATGCTTGCTATTTCCTCATAGAGGATGATGAGCTGGCCAATCAGCGGTCTACTTGTATGAATATTTAATGACCGGCATGTGCCCACACCATTCTGTTGTTAGGGTACGCCCAAACCATTCCAACAAAGAAAAGCTGCTTTTTAACATACTTAATTACCATTTCACTAATATTGTAATTAATTACAGGTCATATTTCAAAGAAATCTGGAAACACTGAACAGTGACTTTAAAAGAGAAGCACATCCTTAAGTGTTACATTTCCCCATCTGGGATCAATAAAGTATCTACTCTATCTATCTATCTATCTATCTATCTATCTATCTATCTATCTATCTATCTATCTATCTATCTATCTATCTATCTATCTATCTATCTATCTATCTATCTATCTATCTATCTATCTATCTATCTATCTATCTATCTATCTATCTATCTATCTATCTATCTATCTATCTATCTATCTATCTATCTAAATAGTGGCATTTATTGATTATGACTTGAGGTTCCTATGTGATGTTTATGTGTTCATGACCAGATAGGAACTATAATGTTTTATCTTCAGTAAGTTGGGAGGATATCGAACATCATCGTCATGCCAACAAGTAACAGGAGAATTTGGCATCCCTTTGTGAAGAGCTCTTGTACCTAAGCAAACTATCTGTGTGTACTGAGTGATGAAAGGGGGAGTGCTTTTACCACAGTGAGGAGAGAGAGACAGGTAGAGAGAGGGGGGGGGGGGGGGTAGAGGGAGAAGGAGAAGGAGCGCAGGTCAGTTATGAGTTTGAAGTATCTCTCCCATAACTATTATACATGAAGTGTCATGGCGAGGCGCTGTGATGATATTCACTCCAATCTCTCCAGTTTTCCATTCCAAACCCCTTTGATCTGTTATTTGCATTTTGCTGCCCATGGGGCAAAAATTATTTGGTTGAGATTTTCTTTTTGTAGCATCTTCTTTACTCTCAACACACCCAGCGTACCTGCTAGGGCTTGTAGTCAACCCTCCCTCCCTCCCTCCTTCTCTCTCTCCTCCCTCCCCACCCGCCTTTTTAATGTCTACTCCCTCAGTTTATCCCGGGATCGAAACAAACAAATCCAGGGACAAGAGGAGGCAGGGATTCAATCTCCCATCTTCACCTTCCATGAACCCCAGAGCATCCTGTACAAGCCTCCCAGACAGCAGAGCACGGACAGAGGGAGTCCGACAACATGGATCCCCCTGAGGAGGGAAGCAGGAGGGTAACCCTTGGCTGAGTGATTCAGGTGTAGAGGTCGTGGGAGCCTGCGCTGCCACTTTTTTCCAGCAGAATGGGCTTGACGGAGCCGAGCTGAGCCGAGGTCTCTCGATATGAATGAGTTCATCTCAGCCCGTGTGTGTCTCCTGCTCTCTTTGGATCCGGCCCTGGCTGTGTTTATCTGTACGTCACTCTCTTCTAGGTAACACCATATAAATCTGGGTCCTCGCATTTTCTGTTTTAACCAATTTATATTTGTTATCAAAGAAGGAGGCGTGCGGTTATCAAAAGCGTGAGGAGAACAGTCTGCCGAGGGCTATTCCAGCGTCTTTTAGTTTTGACTAATGTCAGTAACAGCTACCGGTAATAAACTGTCTTGTTAGGGTTTTGCTGTTGCCTCCGAGCGCAGGCTTTGATACATTGTCAGCCCTATTTGGCCGTGTTTCCTGATTACCTTATACACCAACTGCATGTTTATTGATGGAAGTGAATAATGCACAAGCAAGTTGACTTCCACCACCGCTTCATTTTAAAGGAGACATTTCCTTTGATGTGAAAGTGATACATTGTCCTGTCTGGTGTGCGTTATAATGTCAGCTCTGCTTCAAGGCCCCCCCACCCCCCCACCCCCCACCCACATGCTGAGATTGGTGTTATAGCTTGGGAATGAGTGATTGTTCACTGCTGGTGGGGTACACACACACAACAGAGGCTTTTTCTCTTGACTGCAGACTGATCTCATTTAAACTTGAGGAAAAAAAAGATCAATAGCAAAACCCTATCTGTGTCTGTGTGTGTGTGTCTGTGTGTCTAGTGCCAAACTCTCTGCTATTTAGATCTCTGACCAGACTAATTGACTTGTTGTATGTCTTCCCCTTGGTGTCCTCCTTAGTGACATGCTTGTGCCTCTGTCTCTCTCTGCCTCCACAGACAAAGGCCCTGTACTGTATACGATCCTCTCGCTCTCTGTGTCTGTCTGTTTGTCTCTCCACTCCGCTGAGCCCAGACTCGTGTCAAATTCGGTCGACATAGCCCTACTAACAACAAGGCCCCTGGTTTTGTATTCATGTATTCAGGTGTACATTGTATCATGGTGTAGGCCGCTCTGTTGCTCGGGAGACGAACACGACCATTCCCATCAAAATTTGATGTATTCATTTATAGTCACTGGTAAGTCTGTTTGTTTACAGATAACGGTGATGTTTACTGGTCCAGACCTGCCAGGAAGGAGTGACTACACATATGAAATGAGGTGTCTTCTCGTACGAGTGGTCGCCTATATACACACCTGCAGGTCATATGTCTTCTGGTGAGTCTCCTGTGTACGGTATGTATGTATGTATGTCTCCACAGCTCCTACATTCTCATTCGCCGAATGCTCTCTTTCATCTCTCTCTCTCTCTCTCTCTCTCTCTCTCTCTGGCGGTCTGTCTATCAGCACACACACACCTGGGAGAGGCCATGACAGTGGAGCCAGGTTGAGCACATACAGGCTGGTGTGTGTGTGTGTGTGTGTGTGTGTGTGTGTGTGTGTGTGTGTGTGTGTGTGTGTGTGTGTGTGTGTGTGTGTGTGTGTGTGTGTGTGTGTGTGTGTGTGTGTGTGTGTGTGTGTGTGTATAGCCCCAACGCACGACTGTGACAAACACCAGATGTGCCCGGCGTGAGAATGATTGTCTCCTTCTCTTCCTTTCCCTCTCTCTCTCTCTCTCTCTCCCTCTCTTCCTTTCCCTCTCTCTCAGTGTATTTACATCCTTGTTTAGTGTTAGCTTCCCAGGGTCAAAGTGCTTTTGCCTGGGGCTGGCTCCGAGGTTTGTGTACCACTGTGTTTGCTGAACGTTCGCACAGCCCCATCCTGCCGGGTTCTTTTCCTGTCATTTCTTTTCAAATTAGTTATTATAAGATACCCGATGACAGTCTCACTTGCAGCCCGCGCAGATCTGGAATAATATGTAAATAGAGAGTGCTGAAAGTTAATTTAGTGCATTCTCAGACGGCTTACTAAATCAGGAAGGGGTTTAGTTCGCCTCCTCTTGTGACCCCCGCTCCCGCTGCCCCGCCTCTCTTGCCTGTACCACATTTCCGTTGTGCTCTTTTTTGGTTCCGCCCCTAAAACTCTTTCGTGTCAAAATGCGTTACGAACATCAAAACATTTCTGTTTACAGCATCACAGTCGTGTCAATTATATCTGATCAATTATTCAAACATTTATCTTCTCCCCGGCCTGGGGAATTTTTAATCAAGCTTTGGTATTTGCTTTAAATTAGCACTGTCAAGTGTGCATTTGTGTAAAATCCCTCGTATCATTAAAGATTTATCAATTGAAATCTGTTAAGGTTTGTTTTGCTGTTAATTGGCTCGCAGGCGTATGGAGGCTGACTGGGGCTCCATGTTCCGGGCCTGCTGCAACAAGTGGCTCGGAGCCAGAGCCAGAGCCAGAAGAGGCATTGAAGTGGTGGACAGATGTGAACCACATGTGAGGGCAGGTCACACGGGGGTCAAATGCCATACTGGCTCTCTCTCTCTCTCTCTCTCTCTCTCTCTCTCTCTCTCTCTCTCTGTTTTTCTCTCTGTGCGTCTCCCTCTCTCTCTGCAGATCACACCATCCACTCATTCCTGCCCAAACTTCTTACATGATGTGTTGTTTGTTGAGCAGTGTACTTCTTATGCTTGGCATGTTTTAAGCAATATCAGTGATGATATGTTTTGACAACATTTCAAACCCCCTCGCTTTGTAATGCTAATCCCACCGATTCAATAGGAAAATGTGGACACATGCTAAATGGATAGCTGATGCATGGTTGAAGTCTTAAAAATCCACATTCCTGAAGGATAATAATATTAACTGGTTGTGATGGAAGTGTTTTTAGGGTTTCACTGGTTCTTCTCACCGCCCGGACCCAGGGGTCATTGTTGGGGCTGGATCACAGGCTCTGTGTGCCCCAGACCTGCAGCTCACATCTGGCTACAGCTCGGCTCCTGCTCCACTAAACGCGGCCAGGTGTTGGTCCACAGCGACGCTCACGTATTCGTTGAACTGTGAAAAATTAAAAGGGAGAATAAGTTTAAAGTCAGATAGGCATGTGTGTGTGTGTGTGTGTGTGTGTGTGTGTGTGTGTGTGTGTGTGTGTGTGTGTGTGTGTGTGTGTGTGTGTGTGTGTGTGTGTGTGTGTGTGTTTTGTGTGTGTGGTCCTGTCTCTTCATGTCACGCGAGTCCTCTCCCCAGAGAAACAAGGCAGCATTGCACTATAGGCGAGAGGCCTGCTTGCTTTTAAAGATGATGTGAGGGCAATATCAATGAATGTATTCATGATATTTATATATTTAAATATATTTATAAGGGAGTAACCCATAGGGGGTGGTGGCCTCCCATCTTCCTAATGATATGCAAATGGAATGTAATACTTAATGTTTTGTTCTGTCTCAAGCTCATCCCAGTGTGTTCAATGGTGTTGTAAGTGGCCCAGTGGACAGCAGACAGAAGATGACTAGATGACTGTCCAATAACGCCACGAACACTTGATACAACGGGCAGTTAGGAATCACAAAGGAGCTTCACCATAGCTAACAGCAAAACAAACATTCTAATGCAAAGCCATAGTAAGGAAGAATTATAATTTGTGAGCTAAATGTGTGTTCATGTTAACTTTAATTAGATCTCTTATCGATGGCTGGTCTTATACCCTAACACACACACACACACACACACACACACACACACACACACACACACACACACACACACACACAGCCTCATCAGGATGCTGAACCGAACCCTCCTAACCACATAGGGAGATATAATTAATCGGATCTAATCTTCATTTAACTGGAAACCACAGAGGGTCTCAGACAGGTAATGCTGCATTCATCACCTGGTGAATTAAGGTTGTTGTTCGTTTTAAGATGTTCTCAAATCCAAATTTCGTAGGGGGTTATTATAGTAATCGTTTTTTTTCAAGCTATTGGCTCCAAAGTCAAACATTAAAATATCATAGGGGTTTAAAACTGTAAACATTGAATAGGTATTTGTATTTGTGAGACATGGTATTGTCTTCCTCTGTTCCAATCTGCTGGCCGTGATGTATGTCCTCTCGGTGAATCTGAGCTGTTGTAGTGTACAGTAGCTACACTATGTGGCAAGGTGAGAAACAGGTCACAATGTTGGCTCCCCAGCCTGGTCCCAGGTCTGTTTATGCTGTCTTACCAACAAATGGCCATAAGAGTTGGCGAGACAGCACAAACAGATCTGAAACCATGTTATTTTACTGGAGCATAGGTTAGCCACATTCCTCTGTCGCCATGACGCTGGCAGGAGATAAACGCCAAACAGAAACAGTGCTGGAACAGACTCTGTTCTCTGTGGCTCTGTCCAAAATGGCACCCTATTCCCTACATAGTGCACTAGTTTTTAAAAGTAGTGCACTATGTAGGGCAGGGATGGGCAACTCCAGTCCTCAAGGGCCTGATTGGTGTCACACTTTTGCCCCAGCCCCGCTAACACACCTGACTCCAATAATCAACAAATCATGATCTTCAGTTTAGAATGCAATTAGTTTAATCAGCTGTGTTTGCTACAGATGGGGAAATAGTGTGACTCCACTCAGGCCCCCGAGGACTGGAGTTTATCATCCCTTATATAGGGAGTAGGATGTCATTTTCAGACACAACCTGGAACAGACTCTCCTCTCTGCTCTGTGTGAGTGGCTGCCGTGCTGCAGATAGCATCAGCCAGCAGCAGGGTTGTCATTTGTAATGTCAATGTGGTCATTGAGGATGTTTTCCAAAGAGCCCCCTCTGCCTTCTGTTGTCTGATAAGATGTTTTTTTCCAGAGCGTTTTTCAGTTCTGTTCTGTTTAACGTCCTTCCATTTCTAGGAACACATGAATAAAGATACCGTAACTAACAAAGACCATATTTTTGCTGAATCAGTCGAGGATAATATTTATTTTATTGAGTTGTTCCTTTAATATTCATACATTTTTCCGTTTGCGGTCAATACGTATGTATGGTTAAACCTCAAAGTTATTTTGCAAGTGGATTTTTTTAATTATGGGTAATATCATATGTATTGATTTGGCAAGCTGATTGGTGATTTATCGTTTAGCTTCTCGAATCCTAATCCTCTTTAGTAATGCTGACATTTGGAGAATTCTTGATTTACATAATTAGACATCTTTGATCTGAGATTTGTGAAATCCCCTCTTTCTCCCATCCTGCCTTGTTTCCTTGCGCATCTCACAACCTTCACATTAATACTGTGAGTCCTTGGCTTAGATTTGACATTTGAAAAGGCATGTTTGACTGTATGAAAAGAGAAAGATAGCGTCATCACATTCTGAATGGATACAGGCCAACTCAGGCTTGTATTTACGTGAGGTGGCACAGGCACATACTCAAGCATACACACACACACACACACACACGACACAAACACACCTACACACGAGGACACATTAAAATACACACTCACAACTACACATGTAATCACAACATTGGGCCTGACTGCTTTGAATAGTATAATAATGCCCTTGGACTTATTTCCCCTCTAACTGAGTTGTCAGTCTATGTTGGGAGCAGGGATCCTCTGTGAAGGAGACCACAGAGAGCTCCGGTGCTTTCTTGATCCCAAGTCAGTGAGACCAATGCCTTCTCAATAGGCCACCCCTTACTATACTAACAATACACATTATACCCGTTTCTCAATAACATACAGCACTGTACATCAAAGTCAATGGATTTTTTTTTTTAATTGAGAAACTACAGCGAGGTGTAATTTACCGGCAGTAATGGCAGATAATGAGTGGAGAAGGAAGACATGCTTCTTGAATTTGGTTGAATCTAGGCACTTAAGGGTTTATTTGGGTTTTTAGGACTCTAATCCAAACATCTCACTCGGCCTGTGGAAGTGCTTGACCAGATACTACAATCAAGGTAAGCAGCCATCCGGACACTTAGAATGTTTCGTCAGAACACATCAAACATTCTAAACAGGAAATTGCAACAATTCAACAATGATGTCATTGCATCTCACCTTTACCTTGTTTTGTCTTTAATTATTGTCAGAACAGCACAC
Organism: Thymallus thymallus; assembly: GCA_023634145.1. NCBI lineage: Eukaryota > Metazoa > Chordata > Actinopteri > Salmoniformes > Salmonidae > Thymallus > Thymallus thymallus. Next base: position 5,633,533 of record CM042420.1, read on the forward strand.
AGAGCCAGACCTCATCAACTGGATAAATATTTGACTACTGTTCCATACAAATTGCGTTGGGTTTATTTTATATCTGCACACCCAGCCGAACCTAGACTTCATGCGCTGGGAGATGTACTGTGGATTGGCTTCTTCGCAGGTGACCAGAGTCCATCTCCACATGAGGTCAATTAAAACCCACCTTTATTAAAAATGTGATATTCCTTCATTTCCAGATTTGCCTTATTTAATTATAATATACAGTATGTCAAAGTCTAATCTGAGGCTTAGGCAGGGTCATTTAATTAATCAAAAATAGGCAACATTTTTGTTTTGTGGAATATTATGGGGGCTTCACAGCATTGTAAATGTGTGTGTGTGTGCGCGTGCCTGCATGTGTGCGTGTGTGTGTGTGTGTGTGTGTGTGTGTGTGTGTGTGTGTGATGATGTGCCCCTAGTCTTGCCCTGCTGCACCCAGGGGGGTACACTAACAGGACTCTGGGGTATGTGTTTGGCACCGTGTGAGACGGCTCAAAGCTGGACACACAGGCTATGTGGCGTCACGCCTTCACAAATAAGTAACCTACTGTGATTTTTTAGCCAGTGTCTCCACTGTATATCTTTGGCTTAGGTTTATGCTAATGATACCGTCTCTGAGGAATCAGAAAGATTCAAATAGTGTGGTGGTGTTCAGCTTTGAAAACAAAGTCAATCAGATCCAGCCAAGGACAATAAATGCTCAAAGAAACGGCTCAAAACTTTAAAGGGGCAATCTGTGATTGCTACATCCTTTTTTTAGACTTTTTTTTATATAAACCCATTGATTCTTGAAAAATAGAATGAATGCCTAATGAGCTTAGTTCAACTGTCATACTCCATCAGAACCCCAAATATAAGCTTCTTTTACTCCATTGTTTGTGAATAATATAATTATAAACGTATAGCCTCAAAACATGGTTAAAATTATAATTTTGATATCAAACCTTGCATCCATAGCTGTGTCAATTAATTGAATTTAATCTCTGCAGCCCCATCCCTCATCCCTTTACCGAAACAGTGGTGGAGAGAGCGCTTTCTTATTGTTTGAACTGCAGATTGCCCCTTTAAGTTAACAAATCGTGTATTTTATATTATCAAAGCAGGGAAGAGTTTTACATATCTTTGCATCGTAACAGAGTCATACTGAACATAGTCTACACGTACCTTCATCATGCACCACACCAGCTGTGACACACTGTCCACATCAAAATGCAATCTGTAACTTTTCAAAGAATGTTAACGCTAGGGAAACACAACCCCTCACGTGTCAAACTTGAATGACATGTAACCTAGAATGACATGTATTTAGCATGTAGTCACACATTCCGCTCTTACTGTGGTGTCATTTGACATGTTGTTGGTCTCACGTATTATAACTCTGCTGCAGCTGTGAAAGTGGAGAAACTGACATTAGAGCTAGAGACTGGTGGTGGTAGGGGTTAGGGGGGTTGATTGAGTGTGTGTGTGTGCGTGAGTGTGCAGAGTTTGCACGTGGATTTGGGGGTGCTGAGGAGTGTTGCAAAGATCCCCTCCTCAAGTCAGGGCCAGGGGGTCCAGTTCCACATTCAGAACTAACTAATACTGACTTCGATCAACTCCTTTTTCACTCTTACTCTCTGTTCATCTGTATCAACAGTAGATAATGTGTGCAGGCCTGCGATGGATTGGATGATTTGACACATGTATCTGTGGCTTGGGGTGGAATGTCAACAAGGTTAAATAAGCAACACATGGGCCTCAACTTTGATCTTTATATCCCATCATCAGTCGTTGTCAGCCATATTGTAACATCCTAACTTGTCATGTTGTCCTGCTGCTGTGTATGTGGGCTATGAGTCGTCTGGCCTTAGTTATCACAATGAAAACCTGCCGAGCGGTCTCTTGTTTTTTAAATATTTGTTTTTCATCAACTTATCTTTTGGCCATAAGGGCCGTTGTTTAGTGTTTTATTGAAGAAAGGGATACATATTCATGAACTCGTGACTAGTCTGACCCAGTGTGAACATTTGCTACTGATTACGTGCATTCTTCACTCATTCCTAAGTTTGAGAACAGATGTGCACAAGGCAAGCAGAGGAGGAATATGTTCTTCTTCTTCTTCTCCTTCTTCTCCTTCTTCTTCTTCTTCTTCTTCTTCTTCTTCTTCTTCTTCTTCTTCTTCTTCTTCTTCTTCTTCTTCTTCTTCTTCTTCTTCTTCTTCTTCTTCTTCTTCCTTCCCTTGAGGGAGCTGGTGTTTGTTTGCATTTGAATCACCAATTAATTATAGTGATTACCCAACAGTGCTGATCACCAGGAAACTTTTTTAACGAGTCACGTATCTATTCATGTCATATTCGTTTCAAGCAGACAGCTCCAGACTAGGCTTGCTCTGTGAAAACAGTCTGTCTCAGTGTCTGACAGTGAGACCAATAAAAGGGTGCAGAGTGTTGATCAGAGAGTATTTCAAACGCCGTCAGAAATGACCATAATGCAGTTAATCACGCAGGGCGTCAAGGGTCGCCCAACGCCACGGTCAGCTTGGTCTGTGGACGGCTGGTGTTTTTCCCTCTGTTAGCTTCAAAGCTCGACTTATTAAGCCATCGACTTCCATGCGAGTTTCTTTGAAGGTCTGATCAGTTACGGGTGTGTATTGTGACTGTGCCGTGGTGTTGTGGTTCAAAGTGACACCTTCTCATTTCGCTTGGCCATTAAAGTCAAGACGAGGACCCGGCTCCGTCGGTACATTTCGTATTTCTATTCCAATCACAGCGCCGAAGAATAAGCTCATTAGGCATAATTACAGGTTTCCAGTTCCACTGCTTTTCTTTTACGCCGTTTGGTGTGAAACTTTAATTCCATAACAAAAAACAAATGTGTCCGCCACAGGCCGCTGGTGTAAGCGATGCATAAAGGCCATGGTGTACCTCTTAGTTAACTATAAGTACATCAGCAGGTTCTAGTTTAGAGCTATTAAACTCTGGGGCTTGAAGTTCTCCACAGCACTGCAGGGTTTCCTTTCTTTCCCTCTAATCAGGGACTGATTTAGAGCTGGGAATGAGTGGACTTTCTGGCCAATCAATGACATTAATCCATGAATCAACCAATCATGAACTACCAGGAAGAGAAAAGGCCCAGATCTGAATACCACTAACCTATTACCATCCCCTAGCTTTGAACAGTTTGTTCTTACCTAGGAGCACCCACATAGCCTACTGTAATTAAGTGACACTTTTCTCATTCGGCTTGTATAGTCATTGATTATCAGTAAGGAACACGCTGCAAAGCACGTGCTTTGACTCTGGGAAAGAGTGGGCCTCCAATTTCTTTGGCAAATACAATGTATATATATTTCTATATCAGGACTCTATAACTTTCTCTAAACAGTGGGCCTGGGCTGCATAGTATGTATGTTGTAATGTTTACAACATTACAACAGCGGATGGCCTTTTATCACTAGAGTAGCAGTGGTGGTGAAAGATAGTTTTGCTGCATTCTTTGCACTGTGAAGTAATGCGTTTTGGACAGTGGACTCAGACAGTGAATAGGGATTACTGACTGGCTTTGTCCGGCTCCTTTTTACCCCAGCAATCAGGCAGGCTTCCAAACAAACAGATGAAGTCAATAGAGACGTTTCCTGTGTCTTCTGATAATACACTGACACAATGTGACAACCTGTTGTGATGTAGTGTACACAGAGGATTCCACCTCGCCTTATTGAGGCGCTGATACCTCACACGATCACACACAATATAGTGTTTGTCAGTGTGTGTTGCTATGTATAAAACGCAGGGGAAAATTGCTTTTGCAATGTAGTCTAAATGTGTGGGAAAAAATCACTGTCTCAAAGAGGAAGCTTGACTTGCGCAAGGAGATATACATCTGAGATAAAATATTTGAGTTATTTGCAGTGCACAGTATTCAATATTTGTACAATATCCATTCCACCAAGGTCAGGGGCCTATTACTTTAACGCAATTTTAGCTATATCGGTTCCCAGTTAACATCCATTGAAATACCACAAACAGACAGGGGCAATAGCTTGGAAGCACAGCAACCGTGGTTTGGCGGGTTTTTACCTTTAGCAGGGAGTCAGGGAGTATCTGCATCCAGGTAATTACCATCTGTGGGGCACAGAGGCCCACTGTGATTACAGATGAGCCCAGTAATAGACACTTAGAAACGGTTAATGCTACATTCCTTCAGTCCAACTGCAAGGTGGGTAGGTATCTGCAAGATAGATTATGTGGGGTTTGTGAGTTCAACATTGACACAGATTCATCGTAAATCATTATGCCAGAGACCCGGAGTGATTTCTGCATTAGGAGCAGAAAATGGAGTTCACCCAGTCAATGAGGAGAGGGCGTATTTCACATCAGTCACCCCACTCTCATGTTACATTACACTTCCGTTACCAAAAGGGTTCATGGTATATAATAGCAATCAACAAGATACTGCACTAACAATAGGCCCTATACGGATCCTGCACAGGGGCCACTGCGTGGGGTGCTATCTTTCTTTTAAAGCAAAGACAAAGTTCAAAACAAATGTTTATTTAAATAAATGCATGTCTAATGTAAAATCTTGAATAGATGGTTAAGAAAATAGCGTATTGTCTTTTTAAGGCATTTGGCACAGAGCTGTGAGGACAGTTCCCACTAAGAACAGGCCTTGATTTCAATGTCCACGGACGTTGCTTTTTGGTCCGTACTGGACCAAATCCGAACCAATCTTAGACGTCTATGTTTGGTTCGGATTTGGTCCGGACGGGCCTTGATTTCAACATCCATTAGACGTCTGGTCTGGTCCGGACCAGCCTATATTTGGCCCAAACATAGACATCTATAATTGATTCAGATTTGGTCTGGACCCTGTTTTAGGCCAGATAGGATCACCACTTTATGAAATGTCAGAATAATAGTAGAGAGAATTATTTATTTCAGCTTTTATTTCGTTCATCACATTTCCAGTGGGTCAGAAGTTTACATACACTCAATCAGTATTTGGTAGCATTGCCTTTAAATTGTTTAACTTGGGTCAAATGTTTTGAGTAGCTTCCCACAATAAGTTGGGTGAATTTTGGCCCATTCCTCCTGACAGAACTGGTGTAAAAGAGTCAGGTTTGTAGGCCTTCTTGCTCACACACGCTTTTTCAGTTCTGCCCGCAAATGTTCTATAGGATTGAGGTCAGGGCTTTGTGATGGCCACTCCAATACCTTGACTTTGTTGTCCTTTTTGTCCTTTTTGTCACAACTTTGGAAGTATGCTTGGGGTCATTGTCCATTTGGAAGACCCATTTGCAACCAAGCTTTAACTTCCTGACTGATGTCTTGAGATGTTGCTTCAATATATACACATATTTTTCCTTCCTCATGATGTCATCTATTTTGTGAAGTGCACCAGTCCCTCCTGCAGCAAAGCACACCCTCCGCGTTGTATGCCCGGTCCTGTCTGGACTCCGGCTGTCACGAGAATTTTGCTATCTCAATGGTTGAACTCAACTATCACTCAAACTTTGAATAATTCCCAGAGGTTGTAAGGCTCTGGTTTAAACAAGAATTATACAAAGCCCCAGTCTACAATAGATCAGAAGTTTATTCAGAGAGCTCTGCCCGCTCAAGTTCAGGGCACATCTTTTATACACATACGTTTCTGTCATATAACACCTCCCAATGGAGATATTGTACAATTTCGTATCCATTTATGGTAATCATGCTTCACAATATCATTACATTCTGCAAGCATGCTTTCTGTAAGTCTAGCAGTAGGTAGTCTGTAGGCTAAATAGGTCCTAACCGTTCCCTTCACCCTTCCTGTTATTGGTTTCAGTTGTCATCACAAGTTGTTTGTCAAGAGTTCTTGTTCTACCCTGCTTTTATTGGAAACTATCAACACAATGTCCTAGTCTTAAACCTATATAATCACACACACATATTGGATTATTGTCACACAGTTATACAATTTCAGGGTGGAACACTTTAGTCATTATCTTTAACATACAAATTCCTCTATCACCACGTGATGGACCCCTTCTCAGTACTCCCGCGAAGCACCAAGTCTTGTCTGGACCCTGGTGTGGGAGACTCCGACCCGACAGCTGGGCTGGTGACCGGTCCCGGACTGGGCACCGGTGGAGCGGACTGCTCCGACACTGGAGAGGGGCTGATGACCGGTCCCGGACTGGGCAACGGTGGAGTGGACTGCTCCGGCACTGTAGCGGGGCTGGCGACCGGCCCCGGAGTGGGCACCGGTGGAGTGGGTCGCTCCGGCACTGGAGCGGGGCTGGACGGCAGGTCCTGTCTAGACCCCGGCCCAGTGGAAAGCCCCAACCTCGGAGCAGGACAGGACGCCGTGCCCAGCCTGGGCACCAGCGCAGAGGAGTGTTCCAGCCGTGTGGCTGGGCTTGCTGCCCGTTAAGGACTGGACACCAGCGTGGTGAGGAGCTCCGGAGCAAGCCCAAACGCCATGACCATCCTGGGCACCAGACTGAGCTCCTCGCACCAGGCCTCCAGCGCGATGAGGAGCTCTGGCTCCCAAGCAGGACTGGACGCCGTGCCTAGCCTAGGCACCGACGCAGAGGGATTTTCCAGCCACATAGCAGGGCTGGCTGACGGCCCCGGACTGGGCACCGGCGTGGCGAGGAGCTCTGGCTCTGGAGCATGACTGGACGCTGTGCCCGGGCTGGGCACCAGCGCAGAGGGGTTTTCCAGCCACGTAGCAGGGCTGGCTGCCGGCCCAGGACTGGGCACCGGCATGGCGAGGAGCCCCGGCTCCGGAGCGGGACTGGACGCCGTGCCTAGCCTAGGCACCAACGCAGAGGACTCCATCCGTAGAGCCGGCCCCAGACTGCGAACCAACGTGTCGAGGAGCTCCGACTCACAAGCGGGGCTGGTGCGTGGAAAAACGCACTGGAGGCCTGGTGCGTGGAGCCGGCACTGGAGGCGTCGGACTGGGCACCAGAACAGAGGATGGCTCGAGTGCTGAAGCCGGACTGGACGCCGTGCTCAGCCTGGGCACCTGCCCAGATGAGGGCTCCAGCCATTTAGCCGGGCTGGCTGCCGGTCCCGGACTGGACACCGGCATGGCGAGGATCTCCGGCTCAATGACCTCCCTCTCCTGTTTGTGGAGGAGAGCCAGCCGCTCCTTCCATATCGCCAGTCTGGCCTCAAAGCCATCCTCCAAACGTGAGGATTGGACTCGGTGCTGCCCAGGCTCCTCCGCGATGCCCGGAGTGCCGAAACAAACAGACTCCTCCTCCTCCGTCAGCTGCGGGTTCCCAGGGTCGTGGACATAGTTTATTTTACTCACTAAACAAAATAACAAACACACTAAACAGAAAACAGCACCGAGAGCTGAGGCAGCGTAACACAAGGCGAGCACTACACATACAATGATCCACACGCAGGTGGACGCAATGTGAACATAAATGGAATCCCCAATTAGAGACAACTCAAGACAGCTGCCTCTAATTGGGGATTGACCGAAACCAACCAAGACTCCCTGTATTATTGTCAGGTCCTGTCTGTGGCCATACTACTCCCACTAGAGGGAGTCAGAGACCTGGCCTCAGTCAGGCCCTGACAGCGGCCTTTGTTGTTCCCCGAGCCACTTAGTTATCAATTTTGCCTTATGGCAAGGTGCTCCATCATGCTGGAAAAGGCATTGGTCGTCACCAAACTGTTCTTGGATGGTTGGGAGAAGTTGCTCTCGAAGGATGTGTTGGTACTTTATTCTTTATTTATTGCTGCCCTTCTTGACACCAGGCCATCCTCAAAAAGTCTTCGCCTCACTGTGCGTGCAGCTGCACTTATACCTGCCCGCTGCCATTCCTGAGCAAGCTCTAAACTGGTGGTGCCCCGATCCCGTAGCTGAATCAACTTTAGGAGACGGTCCTGGCGCTTGCTGGACATTTCATGACATTCTGGAGTATATGTAAATTGCCTTCATCAACACTGAGGCAGCAAATTTTGTGGAGACCAATACTTGTGTCATTCTCAAAACTTTTGGCCACGACTGTACATTCATCTCTAGAAGACAGAACGTGTCTCCTTCCTGAGTGGTATGATGGCTGTGTGGTCCCAGGGTGTTTATAATTGCGTACTACTGTTTGTACAGATGAACGTGGTACCTTCAGGCGTTTGGAAATTGCTCCCAATGATGAACCAGACTTGTGGAGGTCTACAATTTTGTCTGATTTCTTATAATTTTCCCATGATGTCGAGCAAGGTAGGCCTTGAAATACGTCCCTCAGGTACAACTCCAATTGACTCAAATGATGTCAATTAGCCTATCTAAAGCCATTACATTTTCCAAGCTGTTTAAAGGCACAGTCAACTTAGTGTATGTACAATTTCTGACCCACTGGAATTGTGATATAGTGAATTATAAGTGAAATAATCTGTCTGTAAACAATTGTTGGAAGAATTACTTGTGTCATGCACAAAGTAGATGTCCTAACCGACTTGCCAAAACTATAGTTTGTTAACATGAAATCTGTGGAGTGGTTGAAAAATTAGTTTTAATGACTTTAACCTAGGTGTATGTAAACTTCCGACTTCTTCTGTATATATTCTCAATCCATTCCTTACTTGTGTATTTGGGTATACGTTATGAAACCGTTAGATATTACTGCACTGTCGGAGCTAGAAGCACAAGCATTTCGCTACACCCGCAATAACATCTGCTAACCACGTGTATGTGACCAATACAATTTGATTTGATTTGATTTTGAGTAAAAATAACATGGCTATATACAGGGAGTACCAGTACCGAGTTGATGTGCACGGGTATGAGGTAATTGAGGTAGATACTGTATGTACAGTGCATTCGGAAAGTATTCAGACCCCTCGTCTTTTTACACATTTTGTTACGTTACAGCCTTATTCTAAAATTGATTAAATGCATTTTTTTCCTCATTAATCAACACAAAATACTCCATAATGACAAAGCAAAAACAGATTTTTAAAAATGTTTTTCTAAATAAAAAATTTTTAAAGCCCGAAACATCACATTTACATAAGTATTCAGACCCTTTACTCAGTACTTTGTTGAAGCACCTTTGGCAGTGAATACAGCATTCAGACTTCTTGGGTATGACACTACAAACTTGGCACACCTATATTTGGGGAGCTTCTCCCATTCTTCTCTGCAGATCCTCTCAAGCTCTGTTAGGTTGGATGGGGAGCGTCACTGCTTAGCTATTTTCAGGTACCTCCAGAGATGTTCGATCGGTTGCAAGTCTGGGTTTGTCAAGGACATTCAGCCTCTCCTGCATTGTATTGGCTGTGTGCTTAGGGTCATTATCCTGTTGGAAGGTGAACCTTTGCCCCAGTCTATGGTCCTGAGCGCGCTGGAGCAGGTTTTCATCAAGGATCTCTCTGTACTTTGCTCCGTTCATCTTTCCCTCGATCCTGACTAGTCTCCCAGCCCCTGCCGCTGAAAAACATCCCCAGAGCGTGATGCTGCTACCACCATGCTTCAAAGTAGAGATGGTGCCAGGTTTCCTCCAGACGTGATGCTTCGCATTCAGGCCAAAGTGTTCAATCTTGGTTTCATCAGACCACAGAATCTTGTATCTCATGGTCTGAGAGTCTTTAGGTGACTTTTGCCAAACAGGCTGTCATGTGCCTTTTACTGAGGAGTGGCTTCCGTCTGGCCACTCTATCATAAAGGCCTGATTGAGTGCTACAGAGATGTTTGTCCTTCTGGAAGGTTCTCCCAACTCCACAGAGGAACTCTGGAGCTCTGTCAGAGTGACCATCGGGTTCTTTGTCACCTCCCTGACCAAGGCCCTTCTCCCCCAATTGCTCAGTTTGGCCGGGCGGCCAGCTCTAGGAAGAGTCTTGATGATTCCATACTTGTTCCATTTAAGAATGATGGAGGCCACTGTGTTCTTGGGGACCTTCAATGCTGCAGAAATGTTTTTGTACCCTTCTCCAGATCTGTGCCTCGACACAATCCTGTCTCGGAGCTCTACTGACATTCACTGTCAACTGTGGGACCAGGTGGACTCCAATCAAGTTGTAGAAACATTTCAAGGATAATCAATGGAAACAGGATGCACCTGATCTCAATTTAGAGTCTCATAGCAAAGGGTCTGAATACTTACAGTGGGGAGAACAAGTATTTGATACACTGCCGATTTTGCAGGTTTTCCTACTTACAAAGCATGTAGAGGTCTGTAATTTTTATCATAGGTACTCTTCAACTGCGAGTGATGGAATCTAAAACAAAAATCCAGAAAATCACATTGTATGATTTTTAAGTAATTAATATGCATTTTATTGCATGACATAAGTATTTGATACATCAGAAAAGCAGAACTTAATATTTGGTAGAGAAACCTTTGTTTGCAATTACAGAGATCATACGTTTCCTGTAGTTCTTGACCAGGTTTGCACACACTGCAGCAGGGATTTTGGCCCACTCCTCCATCCAGATCCTTCAGGTTTCGGGGCTGTCGCTGGGCAATGCGGACTTTCAGCTCCCTCCAAAGATTTTCTATTGGGTTCAGGTCTGGAGACTGGCTAGGCCACTCCAGGACCTTGAGATGCTTCTTACGGAGCCACTCCTTAGTTGCCCTGGCTGTGTGTTTCGGGTCGTTGTCATGCTGGAAGACCCAGCCACGACCCATCTTCAATGCTCTTACTGAGGGAAGGAGGTTGTTGGCCAAGATCTCGCGATACATCCATCCTCCACTCAATACGGTGCACTTGTCCTGTCCCCTTTGCAGAAAAGCATCCCCAAAGAATGATGTTTCCACCTCCATGCTTCACGGTTGGGATGGTGTTCTTGGGGTTGTACTCATCCTTCTTCTTCCTCCAAACACGGCGAGTGGAGTTTAGACCAAAAAGCTCTATTTTTGTCTCATCAGACCACATGACCTTCTCCCATTCCTCCTCTGGATCATCCAGATGGTCATTGGCAAACTTCAGACGGGCCTGGACATGCGCTGGCTTGAGCAGGGGGACCTTGCGTGCGCTGCAGGATTTTAATCCATGACGGCGCAGTGTGTTACTAATGGTTTTCTTTGAGACTGTGGTCCCAGCTCTCTTCAGGTCATTGACCAGGTCCTGCCGTGTAGTTCTGGGCTGATCCCTCACCTTCCTCATGATCAGTGATGCCCCACGAGGTGAAATCTTGCATGGTGCCCCAGACCAAGGGAGATTGACCGTCATCTTGAACTTCTTCCATTTTCTAATAATTGCGCCAACAGTTGTTGCCTTCTCACCAAGCTGCTTGCCTATTGTCCTGTAGCCCATCCCAGCCTTGTGCAGGTCTACAATTTTATCCCTGATGTCCTTACACAGCTGTTTGATTGAGTGTGTGGAGTCCGTTTGATTGAGTGTGTGGACAGGTGTCTTTTATACAGGTAACGAGTTCAAACAGGTGCAGTTAATACAGGTAATGAGTGGAGAACAGGAGGGCTTCTTAAAGAAAAACTAACAGGTCTGTGAGAGTCGGAATTCTTACTGGTTGGTAGGTGATCAAATACTTATGTCATGCAATAAAATGCAAATTAATTATTTAAAAATCATACAATGTGATTTTCTGGATTTTTGTTTTAGATTCCGTCTCTCACAGTTGAAGTGTACCTATGATAAAAATTACAGACTTCTACATGCTTTGTAAGTAGGAAAACTTGCAAAATCGGCAGTGTATCAAATACTTGTTCTCCCCACTGTATGTAAATAAGGTGTTTCGGTTTTTTATTTTAATCCATTTTAGAATAAGGCTGTAACGTAACAAAATGTGGAAAAAGTCAAGGGGTCTGACTACTTTCCCAAGGCACTGTACATGTAGGTAAGGGTAAAGTAACTAGGCAACAGGATAGATAATAGATAGTAGCATCAGCGTATGTGGTGAGCGTGAAAGTGTGTGCGAGTGCGAGTGTGTGAGTGTGCATGTGGAATCAGTATGCATGTGTGTGTGTGGCATCAGTATGCATGTATGTTTGGGTGTGTGTCCAGTGTGTCTGCATAGAGTCCGTGCAAGAGAGTTAGTGCAGGTAGTTAGGGTAGTCCGGGTAGCCATTTGCAGGTAGTTTTTTTTTTTTTTTTTTTTTAATTTTATTTCACCTTTATTTAACCAGGTAGGTCAGTTGAGAACAAGTTCTCATTTGCAACTGCGACCTGGCCAAGACAAAGCAAAGCAGTGCGACAAAAACAACACAGAGTTACACAGTAAACAAACATAGTCAAAAACACAATAGAAAATCTATATACAGAGTGCAAAATGTAGTGCAAAATGTAGTAAGGTTAGGAGGTAGGACAATAAATAGACCATAGTGGTGAAATAAATTACAGATTATCATCATTAACACAGGAATGAAGGATGTGCAAATTATGATGTGCAAATATATATACTGGAGTGCAAGATTTGTGAAAATAACAAAAATAAATAGAAAATGGGGATGAGGTAGTAGTGTGGGCTATTTACAGAAGGTCTATGTAGCCATTTGACTAGCTATTTAGCAGTCTTGTTTAGCAGTCTTATGGCTTGGCTGTTGAAGCTGTTCGGGTTCCTGTTGGTTCCAGACTTGGTGCCAGGTGCTTCCAACCTGTGGTTTCAATATTTTGCTCTTATGAAGTTTACCACTTTATTGACTGTATCCACAACATGGCTCATTTTTAGAACACATTTACAGATTATAATGAGAATAATGCAAGGCAGGAAAATCATTTTCTGATCTGGGTTCAGCTCAGCTACTTGATCTTGTATACTTTTCAAAAGCCCAATGTTTTTTCCTGTCAAGTTTGGGCACCCATCAGTGGTCACACTGGATAACTTTTCAAAACTCAGTCCCAACTTTGCCACACACTTATTAACCTCCTCCAATAAATATTTCCCTGTGGTTGTGCTCTTCATTGACTGCACTGAAGCAAGCTCCTCTGTAATTTCAAAGTCTGGGGTTATGCCTCGTAAGAATATCAACAACTGCGCCGTGTCACATGCATCACTGCTCTCATCCAGGGCCAAGGAGAAATAGATTAAATCCTTTACCTTGTCTTTCAACTGTTGTTGCATATTCTCTGCAATGTCCTCAACACACCCTGTCACTGTTCGTCTTGACAGGGAAACATTTTCAAACAGCTCTTTCTTGTTGGGGCAAAGTATTGCTGCAGAGTAAACTAAATATTCTTTAATGAATTTGCCCTCAAGAAATGGCTTTCTAAGTTTACCATTTACCAATTCCGTCTTTTGCTGATTGCTGTTTGTGAAAAGTCCTTGCTGCTTTTGCAACTGAGAAAGCAACTGTTTCGATACACTTGCCCTCTGCTCAGAAGACATAATCCTATATTTCTCTGCATGCTTCATCTGGAAGTGTCGGGACAAGTTGTAGTCTTTCAAGATAGCGATGCTCTCTTTGCACACTAAGCACACAGCTTTCCCTGATACGTCAATAAAGACATATTTCGATGTCCACTCACCTTACATTCATTGTCTACTTTCCTTTTCTTTGAAAAACAAATTTTTGCACAATTTCTAGCTAGCTACTATTTGTAACTGTGACGTGTGTGTCAGCCTGTCAGTCACTGTCTGTCCTCGTGCAGTTGTTATTTATACGTGCCTTCAAAATAAATGTCCCACAAGCGGTGGGAGTTAAATTATTACACAAGGGCAAGTAGTCATTGGGCTTTTAATTTTTTACTAAAAACAGAATTCCATTTTGACATTATGACACATAATCTCAATTTAACCCATTTAAAATTCAGGCTGTAACACAACAAAATGTGTGAATACCTTCTGAAGGTGTTATTTCGACCTGATAGTGTGGAAATATCATGAAAATAAATAGGTAAATCACGTTTTTGACTGCACTTCCCCTTTAAAGCTTTTGAAAAAAAGCTAACATAAGTGCATGTGACAGATGGGAGCAATGATAAATATTATATGTTGCGATCTTCAGTTGGCTTCTCTTTCCTATTTGAAATGGATGGGAGTAGTCTGAGAGAGGATGTGAGCATAATGGGAGGGATGTGTAAACTGAAAACTAGCTGAGGGCAAATTCTCTTTATTATTGGTCTATGAACTTATATGGTCCAAAAGCCCCACTCAGTCAAACAAGCTGAAATTCAGGTGGCAGTTTTAAAACAGCACAAATCACAAATTTCACAATTTCACAGTATTATCCCAAACTCATAGTGTGGAAGTATATACTGAACAAAAATATAAGCACAACATCTGAAGTGTAGGTCCCATGATTCATGAGCTGAAATAAAAGATCCCATACATTTTCCATATGCACAAAAAGCTTATTTCTCTCAAATTGTGTGGCCAATTTTTTTGGACATCCCTGTTAGTGAGCATTTCTCCTTTGCCAAAATAATCCAGCCACCTGACAGGTGTGGCATATCAAGAAGTTGATTAAACAGCGTGATCATTACACAGGTGCACCTTGTGATGGGGACAATAAAAGGCCACTCTAAAATGTGCAGTTTTGTCATACAACACAATGCCACAAAAGTATTGAGGGAGCGTTCAATTGGCATGCTGACTGCAGGAATGTCCACCAGAGCTGCTGACAGATAAATTAATTTAAAATTTTCTACCATAAGCCAAGGCTTTAGAGAATTTGGCAGTGTGTCCGACCAATCTCAAAACCGCAGATCACGTGTAACCACGCCAGCCCAGGACCTCCACATCTGGCTTCTTCAACTGCGGGATCGTCTGAGGAGAGGGGGTACTGCTGAGGAGTATTTATGTCTGTAATACAGCCCTTTTGTGGTGAAAAACTCATTATGATTGGCTGGGCCTGGCTCTCCAGTGCCCTCCCAGGCCCACCCATGGCTGCACCCCTGCCCAGTCATGTGAAATCCATAGATTTCATGTATTTCAATTGACTGATTTCCTTCTATGAACTGCAACTCAGTAAAATCTTTGAAATTGTTGCATGTTGCATTTATATTTTTGTTCAGTATATACAAAACACAGGAAAATCACGTTTTTGACAGCACTGCCCCTTTAATAAAATGCATTACTAAATGGTATTATTCATGTTTTAAAAGTACTTTTCAATAACGCTTTTCTTTATCAGTAGTGTTAAGCCTAATAGTTAGATTTGGAAGAATATATTTCACATTATTGGACAAGGTGCATCGATGCATATCAAGATAAAGATAGGTGACGGAGCGAATAATCTTCGGAGCGAATAAGCAGCAGCTATACTTTTGAGGACACTGTTTAGGATACAGCCAAGTGGCAATAGTTTACACCTCAAAAGTTGACTTCTCCAAGATTTTCCCCATGTTCCTTTAGGGTTGGACGTTCCTTTAGACACGCATGCCGAGTGTGCGCGGGTGTCTTTCGGAATCCGGATATGACTAAAATGTTTTAGACCAAACGTTCTACAAGCGAACCAGCAGAACATCGAGAACGTTACAACTTTTTCCCGCGCGATCAACGGAATAAAGCAAATCATTGGAAAGCTACTGAATACTTTGGAGATATTTGAATTTACAACTAGTGCGGAGTTTTCCAACGAGACGTCGTTTCACTGCGGAGGAGGGATGGGAATAAGTCAAATTTGAGGCAGGGAGTTGTCATGTTTGTAAGGTAACGTTACTCATCAACAAACTAATAATGCATGTTTACATAGCGTAGGCCTATGTGACTTAATCGATAGTAAATAACCATATGCATAAAAGTAAACGACGTAGTTGCATGTATCCTTGCCGTTTCTAAAGTGTATGTAAGGCAGTAAGCGGGGAAAATTCCACTAACTTTTAACGACATATTGTGGGCTGACGTCACACATACGCCCCTCCCAATGAAGAGAGAACCAGCAACTTGCTCATTGTCGTAAACATGAGTGGATGTTTGATAATAAAGTATACATTGCATTTTTCCAGGGTTGAGGGCTAAGGAGGAAAAGGAGGCTCAGTCTTTTATCAAACGTGCATCTCTTCGAGAGGACTGTCCCATGTCCACGGAGACCGTCTTACCCCAGGAAGGGCCTGCAGGGCCAGGGAAGAACCTTCAACAGGAGACAAGTCCTCTTCTCCCAAACTCTCACGGTATGACCATGTACTGCTTATGAGGGATGACAACATGATTGTAATGCAATTGTTGTTTATTTGGTGAAGGTGTTGTCTATTTACCATTTTGAGGGAATAGTCCCTCAATAATAACTTGGTCCAGATGGAAATGTAGTCCTCATTGAAATCATGATCTTGTTTTCCTTGCATGTCAAAATCCGTCAGTTCACTCAGAACAATAATACCAACCAACATGAACCCATTCCCTCAAATTATATTCCTGTCGTTTTACCAGACATCAGTATCTATACACCTGCATTAGGCATGATAATGTTTTCATTATTTCCCAATAAAGATTGAAGGAACGCCTTGGCGACTATTAGCAGGAACCACAGCCAATTATAGTTTTTAATTAACTTTCTAGTTGCCTGTGAGATTATCACATGTAAAATAAGCTTGGGCCAGTTTTATTTATTTATTTTTTATTTTTTTCTTCTTTCAAACAGCCACTGAACCGTTACCCATCCTATTTATACCAAGCATCATTACAGCACTGTCAAAAATAGCAAAGTGGAACAGAGTAAGCAATCACAGGGATGGGTGGCAAATGGATTTCTGCTGGACCTTCAAAGCCTTTCTCAGTTAAGACTGGATTTCCCCTCTCTCTCTCTCAGGAGGCTGTAGATGTTCAGAGAATAGGCTAATTTATTTCTAACTGTAATCACTAAAATACAGCGATGCATCACACACTGCTACTGTAAGTGTGCATCGATCTGAGAGGGAGGGAGTCACACCAAGGCTAAAGATTAAAGACTTGCCATCTATCAGCCCCTGGCTAAGATTGGGCCATATCTATCCAGAGCCACTGTGGCTCATTCGTCTATCTGCCATTGCTTACTAAACAGAACGGCAGCATTACAGGCCTCCAACAAATACATCATCGGGCTAAGGAAAATAACATTTGCAATGTTGTGCTGAGCCATTCGTCACCTTGTTTTCCAGAACCAAAACATAAAACGAAAAAACCCGAAACAGGAACTGCCCGACGCAAACAGGAATTCGTTTTTTTTTCAACTATGTCATAAAGACATTGTAGATGTTGTAGCCTATTGGCCAAACATAGCAGGAATGGAGACTGCATTTTTGAACGGATAATATAATGTACAGTATTTGACGAGGGATCACATGGTGCTAAAAATGTCACTCAGAGAGATGGACTGACTTTTTGCATAGTATTGGAGCAGGTTTTTAGCCTACATGTTTTTCAATGTAGATGAATGCTGTCTTTATGGTTGTAACAAACTTGGTAGGTAGTGCACACCCGGGAGCAGAGTAGAGGGTTAATGAGATCCAGAAATCTGGCTTTGGGTTTTACCTGAACCGCACTGCTCCTTTGCCAAAGGACAATGTTTATTTTTTTTTTTCTCTGGCAAAAATAAGGCAGCCCTGGCTTGGCTTGTCCTTCTGTCCCTGGTATTAGTATTACGTCCACCGAAGTTGACCTTCTCCTCACAGTTTACATCCTGTTTCTGAGTAGTACATAATGCAACTTTATTTTGACCAGTTGAGCATGCAAACCGTCTCTCTGTCTGTCTCTCTCTACCCCCCCATCCCCCCGCCAATCTTTTTAAGCTAAACAGTTGTTGTGTGCTTTGATCCTAGATGCATGTGACCGTAACGAATCGTCTGAAACTACAAACCCATCCAGTACATCGGGTCCCAGAGGCACGCCCACTGAAGTACAAAGTCACGTGACGGGGGAAAACCCTACCTGTTGTGACCCTGTTCGAAGTAAGTGTTACAATGAGGGGCACCTCAGGAAATCCTGCCAATACGTGTTTTCCCTAGATCCTCATCTGCTACTTTACTGGGATCCACACAAAACACAGCACTTAACTATTGTACTGTACACATTGACAGAAACAATGACATCGCGACAGAAACACTCTAAACATGTATAGCCTTGTACAGTAGCCAAGCCCAGCTATCGTACCTGAGTAATGTTTATGTCCTGACCATGTTCTGTTCAGGACCTTCGGACTTGTCGTACGCTGGCATCATCAATCAACACTTGTTGTCACTGTTAGGCCCTATGGCAGAGTGACGTATGCCCGTTTGACAGATGGTCCCTCTGAGAAGTTCCCCTCCCAGTTTCAGAGCGAAATGGCAAGATGATATTAAACTCTTAATACAATGGTCTTGTGGGATTAAATAACAGTAACATGCGTGTTTTCTCGTTCTGCGATAATTACCAATAGTTGGCATATTTCCTTCTGTTTCCTTTTCCAACCCGTCAGCTCTCTGTAGTTTGAGGAAATCCTGTTGTGGTTTGGCCTTGACTGTCTAGGCCCGCTCGTTTCAGCTTTAAACGCATGAATCTTTTTAGAAGGCATGTATAGTGTTTTAGATACAGTGTGTGCGTGTACTGTAGCCTTGTTTAGAGCAAAGCAGATAACATTCATACTTGTGAGGGAAAAAAATAAATAAATAAATCTCCCTTACTACCGCTGACTTTGCTCATAGCTACTTTATTGATAAATGTACTATGACTTTGATATGTGGTTATTCCCACTAGCTATCTTAAGGGGATCGCACTAACTGTAAGTCGCTCTGGATAAGAGCGTCTGCAAAAAAAATCGGGGTTTCCCAAACCCGGTCGTGGGGCCGCCTAGGTGCACGTTTAGTTTTTTTCGCCGTAGCACTACACATCTGATACAAATAATCCAAGCTTGTTGATTAGTTGGTTATCTGAATCAGCTCTGTAGAGCTAGGGGGGAAAACCAAAACTTGCACCCAGGGGCCGAGTTTAGGAAACCCTGTGCTAAAATGTTAATATGCAAACTGGCTGACAGATTCAGTTACTAATGAAAGGAGAGAAGGGGCCATGGCAACTGTGGTTTGTGGTTATCTTGCAGTCAAGGTGATACACACTTGAACCCTTTACACTCATACCAGTATACAGGTTGAAAATGGCAGATTTGGACACTTATAACCACCTTAATTGGAGCGTAGTGGATTTACAGTAACATGCTATACATGACGTCAGAGCTCTGGCTCTGTGCGTCACAGCGCTGTATGGAGTTTGACTGACAGACGTTCTGAACTTGAGCACCGCACACGACAAGAAGTTGTCCCCTCCCATCCCTCCTTCTAATTGGGGGAAACGTTTTGA
This sequence comes from Thymallus thymallus, assembly GCA_023634145.1. Classification (NCBI taxonomy): domain Eukaryota; kingdom Metazoa; phylum Chordata; class Actinopteri; order Salmoniformes; family Salmonidae; genus Thymallus; species Thymallus thymallus. The sequence goes on from CM042420.1 coordinate 5,652,676, forward strand.
GGAAGAAATTGTCTGAATGTATTTTGAAGATGAGACGTTGAGGATTATAACAAACAAGCAAGCAAAAAAAAAACCTGAGTCCAAATGTTCACCTCACATCTCCAAACCCATGTCATGTACATTGTCAACGCTTTGATCACTATGTTAACTGTACAAGGTGACATGTTGTCATACCCTGGGTTGTTCCGAACAGAATGAGCCTATGTTTGTTTTAGCTGAATGCATTGCTATCATTGTTATGCATATACTTTTCATATTTCTTCTGTTAAACATTTTAGCCCTATCCATATAGTCCAATTCCCACTAGTGTGAAGGGTTAAGCAATGTAAACTCTTCCTCATGCATCATGTTGTTCAGCAGAAATAATAGGGGTAACAAAAATAAATTGATTGGAATGTTCTCACCGTTTTTGTTTTTGAATGGAAAGTACACGTCACACCCTATTTCCTCTGAGTTAGAACTGTGATAATAAAAACAACCTGTTTGGTTCTATCCAGAGTGTTCTGCCAATTCACTAGCAACCAATCGCTTGTCTTCAACTGCCACTCGCAATGCCTCTTACTGCTCGTCATTTTAACCCGCAAAGTTTGCCAAAGCAATATGTTACACTTAAATCACACTGCTTTAGCCTGTTGGCAAAAGAAAGTGTCATTACCTCAAGATTTACTGTTTGAAGCAGACTTGAGTATCCACGTTCCTGGTCAGGTTGTTTTTTAGGCTGTGCCAAATGACCGTGTTCACCGTAATAATGTTAGAATAGTACATTTTGGAAACAAAAATACATACTTTCTGATAAAATTAGATGCGTCTAATATCTGAAAATGTAGCTAGGTAGACATCTCCTTAGCTACCATACTCTGCTTCCAACAGGCATTCTACTTATTTCAAAACTCTGTCCTCCAGAAAGTGGAGAGCGTTAGCAACACTTGCACTTCTTCGTGATATCTTTCAAAAAAAGCTGCACATACTGAGTAGCTCATGTTATAGTTTGAAGCGTGCTACATCGCAGACTAATCCGAACTCTCTTGGCATGTCCGGCCCGTCCATTATCTCAGCCAATCATGGCTAGCGGGAAGGTTCCTGTCTTTCCGTGGCTAAACCAGCTAGGCTCGTAATTTTAAATTTTTTATTTGCATTTACAGATGGCGTTTCTGGCCAAAAATGTATTTTGTTAAAAAAATAAAAAATAAAAAAAAAAAATGTTCAAATGCCTCTCCTGTGAAGTAGTGATGCGCGACATAAACCTAGTTTCCTGAAACGAGTCACGTTAGTTAATTCAGAAAGTATTCAGACCCCTTGACTTTTTCCACATTTTGTTACGTTACAGCCTTATTCTAAAATGGATTCAATATTTTTTTCCCCTCATCAATCTACACACTACCCTATAATGACTAATTAAAAACAGGTATTTAGACATTTTTGCAAAAAAAAAGACTGATCACATTTACATAAGTATTCAGACCCTTTACTCAGTACTTTGTTGAAGCACCTTTTGGCAGCGATTACTGCCTTGAGTCGTCTTGGGTATGACGCTACAAGCTTGGCACACCTGTATTTGGGGAGTTTCTCCCATTCTTCTCTGCGGATCCTCTCAATCTCTGTCAGGTTGGATGGGGAGCGTTGCTGCACAGCTATTTTCAGGTCCCTCCAGAGATGTTCGAATGTGTTCAAGTCCAGCTTCTGGCTGGGCCACTCAAGGATATTCAGAGACTGTCCCGAAGCCACTCCTGCATTGTCTTGGCTGTGTGCTTAGGGTCGTTGTCCTGTTGGAAGGTCTGGAGCAGGTTTTCATCAAGGATCTCTCTGTACTTGGCTCTGTTCATCTTTCCCTCGATCCTGGCTAGTCTCCCTGCCGCTGAAAAACATCCCCACAGCATGATGCTGTCACCACCATGCTTCACCGTAGGGATGGTATTGGCCAAAGGACATCAGACCAAAGGACAGATTTCCACAATGTCAAAGATTTGGACACACTTACTGATTCCAGGGTTTTCCTTTAGTTTTACTATTTTCTACATTGTAGAATAATAGTGAAGACATCAAAACTATGAAATAATCCATATGAAATCATGTAGTAACCGAAAAAGTGCTAAACAAATCAAAATATATTTTAGATTCTTCATAGTAACCACCCTTTGCCTTGATGACATCTTTGCACACTCTTGGCATTCTCTCAACCAGCTTCATGAGGTAGTCACCTGGAATGCATTTCAATTAACAGGTGTGCCTTGTTAAAAGTTAATTTGTGGATTTTCTTTCTTTCCTCTATGCGTTTGAGCTAATCAGTTGTGTTGTGACAAGGTAGGGTTGGTATATAGAAGATGGCCCTATTTGGTAAAAGACCAAAGTCCATATTATGGCAAGAACAGCTCAAATAAGCAAAGGGAAACGACAATCCATCATCACTTTAAGACATGAAGGTCAGTCAATGCGGAACATTTCAAGAACTTTGAAAGTCTCTTCAAGTGCAGTCACTAAAAACCATCAAGCGCTATGATGAAACTGGCACTCATGAGGACCGCCACACGAAAGGAAGACCCAGAGTTACCTCTGCTGCAGAGGAGAGTTACCAGCCTCAGAAATTGCAGTCCAAGTAAATGCTTCACAGAGTTCAAGTATCAAATCAAAGTTTATTTGTCACGTGCGCCAAATACAACAGGTGTAGACCTTACAGTGAAATGCTTACTTACAAGCCCTAACCAACAGTGCATTTTTAAGTATTATGTAAACAATTAGATAAAGAAAAAAAAAAACTGTAAAATGCCTCAGTGTTGCTTGCCTCGAAGTGAGCATAGAAGTGATTTAGCTCGTCTGGTATGCTCGTCACTGGGCAGCTCGCGGCTGTGCTTCCCTTTTTTTATTCTGTAATAGTTTGTAGGCCCTGCCACATCCGACGAGCGTCGGAGCCGGTGTAGTACAATTCAATCTTAGTCCTGTATTGGTGCTTTGCCTGTGATGGTTCGTCTGAGGGCGTAGCGGGATTTCTGTTTAGAGTCCCACTCCTTGAAAGTGGCAGCTCTACCCTTTAGCTTAGTGCGGATGTTGCCTGTAATCCATGGTTTCTGGTTGGTGTATGTACGTCCAGTCACTGTGGGGACGACGTCATCAATGCAATTATTGATCTAGCCAGTGACTGATGTGGTGTACTCCTCAATGCCATCGGAAGAATCCCGGAACATATTCCAGTCTGTGCTGGCAAAACAGTCCTGTAGCTTAGCAACTGCGTCATCTGACCTCTTCTTTATTGACAGAGTCACTGGTGCTTCCTGCTTTAGTTTTTGCTTGTAAGCAGGAATCAGGAGGATAGAATTATGGTCAGATTTGCCAAATGGAGGACGAGGGAGATGCGTCTCTGTGTTTGGTGTAAAGGTGGTCTTTTTTTCTTCCTCTGGTTGTACATTTAACATGCTGATAGAAATCAGGTCAAAACTGATATAAGTTTTCCTGCATTAAAGTCCCCGGCCACTAGAGGAATCGCCTCTGGATGGGTGTTTTTCCTGTTTGCTTATTGCCTTATACAGCTGACTGTGTGCGGCCTTAGTGGCAGCATCCGTCTGTGGTGGTAAATAAACAACCACAAGAAATATAGATAAACTCTCTCAGCAAATAATGTGGTCTACAGCTTATCATGAGCTACTCTGCTTCAGGCGAGCAAAATCTAGAGACTTCCTTAGATTTCGTGCACCAGCTGTTGTTTACAAATATACACAGCCTGCCCCCCTTTGTCTTACCGGAATCTGCTGTTCTATCTAGCTGGTGCAGAGTATATCCCGCTAGCTGAATGGTGTCCATGTTGTCGTTCGGCCACGACTCGGTTAAACGTAAGATATTACAGTGTACAAAGCTGTCATCAAGGCAAAGGGTGGCTACTTTTTGAAGAATCTCAAATATATTTTTGATTAGTTTACTACATGATTCCATATGTGTTATTTCATAGTTACAATGTAGAAAAATAGACAAAATAAAGAAAAACCTTTTTTGAATGAGTAGGCGTGTCCAAACCTTAGACTGGTACAAGGGGTGATGATGGTTATTCATCCATAACATTCGGTTATATGGTTACTGCGCCAGCCCTAGGTGTAGGCTATGTAGTGAAATGTATGGTGTGCAGCACTACTGGATAGTGAAATTCATCACTTTCATCTAAAAAGAAAGAAGTCTGTGACAACAGTTTTAATGTAGTAGTTGTCGTCACCCCCCCCCTTGTGTAATCAGTAGTCTAGTCAAGGAAGCAACACGCAAAATGTATTGGAGCACTCTACTTTACCAAGTCATTATAGTAAGCCTTGAGGTGTTACCACCCAGCATACTGAACCCCTCCCTTAAGATGACAGAGGCACCTTCTTAATGTGCCTCTACATCACGATTTGGGCGATAAGAGCTAGCTTTACTGCTAAAAGACCAAAATATATCACTTTTGCAACTACTAAATGAGTTAAATTTGCGTTTATTTAGCACAAGTTATTTCTGACCTTTTTAATATGCAAAGGCTTGAAGGGCATGTATGTTCAGGTCACCGTTTCTTCTCAGAGCCCTTAAACTATAAGGCCCCAGTATGTGGCAGCTAGCGGGGTCTTGTGTGGCTCAGTCCCTAGGGGAATACACTCAGCTGATATCTCCTCCAAACAGGGCTTTGGCTCTGCAGGCCCGGTCCTTAAATAAATTGCCATGACCTAATGCCAGTTTTAGGTGTTTTAATCGCCACATCATTCACTGTGATTGTCAAATAGTTGAAGTGCTCTCGCCGTGCTCTCGCTGTGTATAAAGAAGAACCCTGGCTGAACTGATTTAAAATATATATATATATATCTATCTTGAGGGAAGTTCTAAAGTGAAGTCGTGAGGTCATAACACGGCTGTCGCCTTGAAAATAAAGACAGTGTGGCCTTTGTGTGAATCCCTGATTGTGCTTTTACTCAGGAAGCTTCAAGGTTATTACTGGGGTGAAGAAATGAACTTTTAGGAAGTTCATATTTGACACTTCCAATGGTAGATGTATGTTGATGAATTGTTGGTTCGCGGGTGGATGTCGCAGAAGAGCTTTCTTCTTGCTTATTGATGCCTCCAATATAGCATCTCTGAAATGAATGCAGAATAGTGGGATATCCAGAAATCGGCATTGTTTTAAGTGTTGTGTAAAGATGAGTTAGACCCATATACAAAAAGTAACACTAGTATACATGGTAAGATCCTGTCTCTCATTATCATATATTTATTTAGTGCTAGCATTTCTGCCAATAAGAACAGCATGGTTGTTGTTAGCTAAGAGCTAAATCTTTATTGTAATCCGCTAATCCACCAGTCTCTACTGAAAAAAAATGTGTCCAACGCAGGAGCCCATTAAAAACGGAGACGTAAATCTTTCAAGTGATTACTTACCAGTGGGTCATGGAATCAAACCGGTATAAATAGGGTGAAATGGTAGCACAGGGGTTGATTAAAATGGCCCTTGTCGTTCCACCTCTGTGGTAATTATTTCCTCATTGTCTTGCTACAGAGGGATTTCATATGGGAAATTTCAAACATTCCAATTAGCATTTCCAGAATTGTTGAAGCCTGTTCATTGTGGATGTTTTTAAACCAAAAAAATCGATTGAACATACTTAAGTGAAACGATTAGATATGCACACCTGCATTTCTGTACCTAAATATCATACACACGCATTTTTGAATGTGTGGATATCAGATATCACCATCATAATTCTAAGGTCATTGGCGAAATAAACAAAGGCTATGGAGAACGAAAGATTGATTGTTTTGGCAGTGTTGGAGGGAGGATTTGAATACTCATTATTTCGAATAATCGTAAAACGCACAGGCCTGGATCTCATTCCCTAGTTTACCTGTCTTGGAGCAGGTGGGCACAGAGATCCACTACATTGACTCCACTACAAAGGCTCTGCTGCTTCTCTGTTGGCTCCCAAACCAACCCTACAACAGCACAGGAGTAGTGCCTTGGAGAGAGAGAGACGGAAAGCTCTCTCACACACACAGGCACACGCACATGGGGGCCCACTTCAAATGAGAGTGGTAAAGGGGGGATTACTTGGCCTCTAACAGGGTTTTGCCTCCAACATTAAGGTTAAAACCCTTTTCTATTACAGAGATCTCTAGTGATGTTGCCCCCACTGTGTTTGCAGGTTCACCACCTCTCTGGTAGGTCATTATGTCAGAGCTCTGATCACTGGACTGTGACTGGGGACCCGTCTGGGCTGGCTCCAGTCAAACACAGTGCAGACGGCGCTCCCCAGCTAGAGCTGAAATCAATACGGCCGTCTCCGTTAAAAACCCACTCAGAGGCAGACTAGCACCTCTGTCCCCTAGTCTGATCACACAGCTTAAGGCCCTGATTGGCACCTCTGAAGACAAAGACCATTGACCCACAGCTGTCCCATTAGCTCTGGTTAATGCTCAGATTGATACTGAGCAAATAAAGGAACCATGTCTATAGATATTTTTTATAGACTGACTGCCCCATACAGACCCTATACTGGCTGGCCGTTATGGACTGCTCAGTTTTGTCTAGTTTCTTCTGTCATTTTTTTGTTGCTGTGTGTTGACTTGAAATGCATCTGTCCTCCTCTCCAGTGCTGTTAGTACAGTAATTCCCTCCCTCCAGATGCATTGTGCCCCGTTTTTGAATTTCAAACAAGTCAGTTTCCTGTGGAACTTGTAGGTAACTTCAGCATAGAGATTTTGAAATTGGTGGAGTCCGAGTCATCGCTATAAGTGAAAATACTCCCACTTCTCCTTATCCCTGTTGCTTAGTTTTGGTTTTGAGTCGTCAGAGCGAGGGTGGGGCACTATGCGAGTATGGAGTCTGGCAGCTCCCCTAGGCCTGCTCTGAGTCGCGTCATAATTGATCTTTCTAAAAAATGTGTTCGCTGCCTGTAAAGCCTAAATCTGTGCAAGATGTGCACTTTCTCAAACTTGTGAAGATGTTTTTTTTTTCGTATTTGACTACATTCCTCTTTTCAGATGGAAAAATTGAGATTTGATAAAGACAGGAAAACAAGACCTGTGATTATATCCTGGGAGAAAAGACTGCATTTAGTGTCATTCAGCAACTCTCCGGTTTTAAGGCTGTGGTGGATGTCCTTGATCTGTTCTGCTATTGCTACATTAGCATCACTCAAATTAGCAGGACACCAAATTCCACGAGAGGGGAAAGCCTGTGTGCTTTTGGCGTTTGCACAATGTGAATTCTTTTCTTCTCAATGTGATTAATTTAAGAGGAAAAGGCATCTCATTGGGTGTTTTTAATTATTTTAGAGAGGTCAGACGTATTCATCTCCCCAAATGTTCCATTTTTGAAATCGAAGGATAATTGATGATAGCCTCCACCTCCCCCAAGAGCACCTGAAAGGTTCAGGTCGTCAAATCAAGCTCTTGTCTTTCAAGTTGCCTTCTCCACTCTAAAATGTAATCAAGCAGAACCAGGTTCGAAGGGTTTTTTTTTTTTTTTTCCCCTCAATCAGCGGCGAAATTACCAAATTTGAAATTAGTAAATCCCAGACGCCCTGCATTTTCATTTTTATCAAGCGAGTGAGAGAGGGGCAGTCTAAAAGAGGGAAGCAAAGAGACTGAAAAGAAGGGAAAGAGGGGATGGCTCAGAATATTAAAACGGGTGTCAGATCACTACAGCAGGTTACATTTTGAAGACCCAAATTTGAATGATAATTTGTCACAGAGGATTAAGTGTGCCACGGTGAAAGTCAGCTGACTAATAGTGACTTTCCTCATTCAAAACGGCAGAGGGAAAATAAGACTTGAGCGTCGATATGGTTGTTTCTCCACAAATTAGACGCTATATTATACAATGCCATCAGAATAGAGGATGAATAGAGTTAAAACACTTCTGTCACATAACATGTCACATCCTGCAGACGGAGTATCCTATCAGAGAAGGTAATTTAGTTCCCTCAACAGGCACAGATGGCCTATCGTCACTAGGCTAAGATAAAATAGAGCTGTGTGTGTGATCAGTTGGAAGGTTACGTTTTTAGTATAGGAGTGATCTGACATTACCACAGAGATTGTCACATGTTTTATTCTATTGAAGCAAGATACATTTTCCTGTTAAGCTGCATGTGTCGAATATCTTCCTGCTGTAATTTTTTGGGGTGAATGCTAGTCCTTCTCCAATAATTACAGTTCGGCTAGGCTAGTTGGACTAGCTTATCCAGGCTATTCTAAGCTACAGCGGCCTAACATTTCCACGCTAGATTTTCTATTTAATCAATTTGAATGCAATTAAAATGCAATTTCTACGCCTGATACTCGCATGTACAATGATCACAGCCTGGGTTGTGTTGAGTTGGAATGGTTGAAAGGACAATTCATGACGGTTGTGACATTGCTTGTCCCTTCCAACGACCTGTCCTCCGACACAGTAAAGAGTCGGAGCCTTTGTGATAACATTCACGGTGATGTTCCCCTCTCCTTCTCTACATAGAACTCCCCTGGTTTTGCGTCTCTAAATACGGGAATGGGAGATTTTCTCATTTCTAATGAGAGAATATATCCCTTTTGGATTGAGAAGCCCAGCCAGCCAGACATTACAGGGGTGTTTGTTTCAGGGAAACGCCACCCCAGGCTGTTTAGGGGTTGATGAGGCCGCTGCTATTGTAGGTCATTGGCACATTCAGAAATGAGCATTTTGATCAACCAGGTATAAGACCAGAACAGAGACATGTTTATAATATGTACATATGTAACGACTACAAAGATAAACAAAGAAGTTACTAGAAGAATAACCATTTTAAGTGTCTTTCAGTGATTTTGAAAGACATGCTCCTGTTGGATTAGTTTACATCCTGTTTTGGTGAATCTGGCTAGCTATTAGGAGATGGTGCTGGATGGATCGTTTTTAGCCTGCTAAAATGTGACATTTTGAATAACTAACTATGTTCCTTATGATAGACCTCCTAATAGGTCTCTGGAAACAGATCTCTCTCCATTAATATTAAGGCTTGAGCCATAGCAACACGGCACTCTAGTTTCTTCCCACTACAATCCTGACTTACAATGTAGTAATGTGCAAATTAGAATTTCCAAGCTGCCCCGTTTTGACCTCTTAGTTATATTTCTGGTACCTGTACTATTTTAGAATTCTTGTTTATACAGCACATTTGAGTTGATGTTCATACATATTCCTGCGTCTTCCTGGTGGGTCCGTGTGATAAACTCCTTGTGTCTTTTGGGTGCAATTTGGAATTCTTCCTATAGGACCTATTTTCTGCCGCACCGAAAAAAAAACAAAAAAAAACCGTAGACAGTTTTACATACAGAGCGATCCCGTACACATACCGTAGCGTTCTCTAGGCACACTGGCGCTGCGGTCCCCATGGCGTTGGGTACTACTCGCTGAAGACTTGGTGACAAATGGCAATTATATTTGTGTGTTCTTCATGAATCCATCAAACACTGGCCTTTTTTAAAAATGCTCCCAAGATATTTGAGCCTGTCAGATACAAGGGACCAAATTGGGATGCTGCTTAGACAGTCAAGAACCACTCACCCCCAGTTCCCTCCGATATGTTTGACAGCCTGTGTAGAGGAATACTCCATGTATTATTCAACTACAAAATGTACTCTCAACAGTTGTTGATGTGTTAAAAATAGGATGGTTAGAAGTCCAATTTGAAGTGTTTTTATCTCTCCTAAACATGGTGTTTTAATGCGATCTGTCAGGTTGTGTTCATCCACAAGCTCCCAACAAGTTTTTGTGGTAAACCACACAACTGTTCAATTTTAAACGCTTATGATTATTTAAACTTGTGGGAGTTGTTCGTTTAATTTTTTTTTTTTTATGGTGGATATGTTTCCTTGTCCGGATAGGAACACTGACTTTGCAGTGCATTTATATTGTATACCAGATCTATAGAGTACATTTGATGTTTTACTGTTATTGTCTACTGCTGCTAGTTCTGTTTCTCCATTACCAGAAGGAGTTCTACAGTATATTCTACTTGGTTCAGTGTGGTTACATGGTTCATCATGCCATCATCTTTGGCAGGATCATCATCATTACCATGATCAATGATTATGAATATTACCCTGTTCCTGTTAATTCATCTTCCTCTCCCATTGCCTTCTCTGGATAAAAATAAAACTCGTTCTGCCAGAGAGACTGGGAACCTGTCCCTCGAAATGTGTCTTCGTAGGCTCACACGTAGGCTTTCAAGTGCGCTGGTTTCCTAATAAGTATTTATACTTTGTAAATTGAAAGCTTGATTTTCTCCAAAGGGAAAGGTAATTGTGCTGGCTGAGGCAGAGAATAGACAGACTGTGGGTTGGTTGTTTGTGGATGCCTCCATGACCTCTGTATGAGAAAAGAGACTTCTTTATTACACATGCTGCTATGGGTAATTTATTTCATAGGAAAGGATTTTTGCGTCACATAGGCCTGCCTACATACTTTTTGAACCCACCCAGTAGGCTACTTCAGTAAAGGGTATTGAGCTTAAGAGTGTTTAACAAATCAAAATCTATATTGTTATTACATTTAAGATTCTTCAAAGTAGCCACCATTTGCCTTGATGACAGCTTTGCGCACTCTTGGCATTCTCTCAACCAGCGTCACCTGGAATGCTTTTCCAACAGTCTGAAAGGATTTCGCACATGCTGAGCACTTGTTGGCTGCTTTTCCTTCACTCTGCGGTCCAACTCATCCCAAACCATCTCAATTGGGTTGTGGTTGGGTGATTTGTGCGAGGCCAGGTCATCTGATGCAGCACTCCATTACTCTCCTTCTTGGTCAAATAGTCTTTACACAGCCTGGAAGTGTGTTGGGTCATTGTCCTGTTGAAAAACTAATTCATAATCCCACTAAGCACAAACAAGATGGGATGGCCGTGTTGCTGCAGAATGCTGTGGTAGCCATGCTGGTTAAGTGTGCCTTGAATTCTAAATAAAGCACACCCACACCATCGCCTCCATGCTTCACGGTGGGAACCACACGTGGTGAGCATCCGTCACCTACTCTGCATCTAACAAAGACACAGCCGTTGGAACCCACATTCTCAAATTTGGACTCATCAGACCAAAGGACAGATTTCCACCGGTCTAATGTCCATTAAACATGTTTCTTGGCCCAAGCAAGTCTCTTCTTCTTATTGGTGTCCTTTAGTAGTGGTTTCTTTGCAGCAATTCAACCACGAAGGCCTGATTCACGCAGTCTCCTCTGAACAGTTGATGTTGAGATGTGTCTGTTACTTGAACTCTGTGAAGCATTTATTTGGGCTGCAATTTCTAAGGCTGGTAACTCTAATGAACTTATACTCTGCAGCAGAGGTAACTCTGGGTCTTCCTTTCCTGTGGCGGTCCTCATGAGAGCCAGTTTCATCATATCGCTTGATGGTTTTTGCGACTGCCAACTTTCAAAGTTCTTGAAACTTTCCATATTGACTGCCCTTCATGTCTTAAAGTAATGATGGACTGTCATTTCTCTTTGCTTATTTGAGCTGTTCTTGCCAAATTATGGACTTTGTCTTTTACCAGAATTTCTTTCTTCTGTGTACCAACCCTACCTTGTCACAACACAACTGATTGTCTCAAACGCATTAAGAAGGAAAGAAATTCCACAAATGAACTTTTTAACAAGGCACACCTGTTAATTGAAATGCATTCCAGGTGACTACCTCATGAAGCTGGTTGAGAGAATGCCAAGAGTGTGCAAAGCTGTCATCAAGGCAACGGGTGGCTAATTTGAAGAATCTCAAATATAAAATATATTTGGATTTGTTTAACACTTTGTTGGTTACTACATGATTCCATATGTGTTATTTCATAGTTTTGATGTCTTCACTATTATTCTACAATGTAGAAAATAGTAAAAATAAAGAAAAACCCTTGAATGAGCAGGTGTCTAAACTTTTGACTGGTACTGTAATTATTTAAAAACTTTTAACCCTTTTTCTCTCCAATTTAGTGGTATGCAATTGGTAGTTTGTCTTGTCTCATCACTGCAACTCCCCTACGGACTTGGGAGAGGATACGGTTGAGAGCCATGCGTCCTCCGAAACAACCCTGCCAAGCCGCACTGCTTCTTGATACACTGCTTGCTTAACCCGGAAGCCATGCCCTCCCCTAACCCGGGTGACGCTGAACCAATTGTGCGCTGCGTCGGGGGTCTCCCGGTCACGGCCGGCTGTGGCACAGCCTGTGATCGAACCAGAGGCTGTAGTGATGTCTCAGCACTGCGATGCAGTGCCTTAGACCACTGCGCCACTCGGGAGGCCAGCTTAAGTTAACTTTTGTACTGGTTATAGTATGGTGTGTTCGCTACCGATTCTGAATTCCACTGTTGCAAAATGTGCCTTTTATTACAGAATAGATTGTTGATGTTCACCATATAAGAACAAAGTTGATATCTCACAAGTTACATGTGGTTATGGCGAAAGAAAACAAGCCATTGTTGAATCTCCTTGTTAGCCATCCATAGTTTACTAACAATGTCCTGTTAAAAAGCTGTCAAATCCATCAACCTGGGTTTAAATCGCAGCATAATGAATTCTCCTTTGTGCCAGCCTGTTGTCTAATTCAAATTGCATAGAAACCTGATCCCAAAAGTCTGTATTTGTTTATAGAGGCAGTATGCCGACCACTGTACGAGGAGCCAAAGCACGGTCTGTTTTTAATTGCATTGTTTTACATCTACATTCTCCTCAGAGAGGACTCCCTGGGTGCTGAGAGTGTCTTGTAAAAGAGGTGGGCTAGAACTCAATTTTCCTTTTCTCTTGTTAACAATAATTGCACTAGTTGGTGAGCAGACGGAAGGGGCATATTCAGATCGCGTTTTGGTGCATCCACTTTGACTTGGAGAAGTTCACCTACAGTAGTAGCACTCGACAAATCAACACTTGATCGTGTGGCTGTCGCCAACAAAAAGTTCCCCTGTCATTGTTGTATTGCCGCATGGGCCGCCACTTGTACAGCACTCGCACCCTAAAATGCAGAGTTTCTGGAAAAGAAAGGGGGAGAAACCCTAAAAAAAAAAAAGAGTTGAATAATTCAACGAAGATCAGTAAGCCACCGTGCTGCAACTTATCTCTCCTTTCCTGTCTGATGCAGATGGAAGGTAATGCTGGAGCTAGTTCCCTGTAGAGCTGAATGTGCAGGAGTTCTCTTCCCCTTCTTTCACTGGAAATGTCAGCGCTCCCTTTAGTTTATCAGATGGCCCGACGTTCCTTCGTTCGGGGGTTGACTCTTCATGGCTGGCTGCTGCCTGTCACACGTGGATCGACTGGAAGACTGTAAAGAGCTTTGAGAAAGGGGAAGCTAAAATCACTACTCCACTGTAGCCGAGGCAGGAATGCAAGATCTGTCTTTCTCTCTCTCTCCATCTTTCTCTTAACTCACCTGGGTGCTGCTCCAAGAAAACACTCACTGTTCACCTAAAAGGATACTGTACTGTGTGATCATGTGGCTGTGTGAGGGTTGCATCCTCTTCTTCTGTGCTCCGTGATTGCAGTACAAGAAAAAGGACAGTTATTGAAGGTTTAGCCTCGGGATTCCCGTATCTGTTCTGATGGTATGAAAAGATCAAAACGAGAAATCTTGAGGGTTACAAAAAAGTAACCTTAAGTGATTTATTTGATACCTGTCATGAGCACCCAACATAACCCAGACAGTCTAAATACCCTTCAAATACCCGGATTCTAGCTATGAAACTTTATTAGAGAATAAATGCCATGTTCTCAGTCAAACATGCTGCATGCTGAAATCACAGTAAGCGCTCTCCAACTGAAGAGAGAGGAAAGTGACATTTTAAAAATAACTTTTCCCATCCAGCTCAACCTCAGCCGCTGCCCCAGACAACCGCCTCTTTACAGGGAGAGCCTCAGCCGCTGCCCCAGCCAACCGACGCTGTGCAGGGAGAGCCTCAGCCGCTGCCCCAGCCATCCGCCTCTGCGCAGGGAGAGCCCGATGAGGGAGGAGAAGAAGCTGCTTCTGCCAGGAGTCAAAATGGCCACCAATCCTCCACCGGCCTGAGAAACGCCAATGGAATCCGCCGGCAATGTTCCTGCGGGGCGGAGCAGCACAGGAAGCAGCACCCGTTGCCCGGCGTCTCCCAGAAGATGCAGAGCCAGCTTCGATCCAGCCTGTCGGTCAACAGCGACAGCAGTAGACTGAGTAAGGGAAGCTCCACCGGATCCCACAAGCCTGGGACGCTACCAGAGGGTGAGTTATAAGTACTGGGCGCCGACTGCACACAAAATTCCTCTGTCTTAAATAGAACACACTCACTCTTACCAGGCGGTAAGTACTGTGCTCCAACTTAAGGTCATTAGTCACTCACACACTAATAATCACACAGTGAACACACACATCCCTCATCTGCTTGGCTTGACTTTCCCCTAACACTTCATCAACACCTTTAGTGCAGGCCTTCCACTGTTTAACTTGCTATTTGTCGAGGGACAGAATAGACAGTCAAAAATGGACAGATTCTCTTGTTTTAATGATTAAAAGTACACATTCATTTGGTCACGGTCTGCTTCCTATGGCTTTATTTTCCGTAACAACAACCAAAAGGATGTGTTTTAGAATTCAGGACGGAGCATATTTTTTTTCAGGTGTTGTGCGGAGGTGAGTGCAGTGATAAAGGTGATTGGTGTTCTGAATGACTAATGGTCAGCAAGGTGTGACCTTGTAATGAGGCTGAGCCACCCAGGGTTCCTGCTAAGTGTCCTCCCTCCCTCCCTCCCTCCCTCCCTCCCTCCCTCCCTCCCTCCCTCTGCATGGGCCCATGTCTCTCCTCCAGTCTCCAGCCCTCATTAACAGTTACTCTGCCTGTCTGGGAATCACACACACATCCTTTTCTTACCTCGTAACAGCCGTCTTCTATCCGTTATCTGCTATCCATTATCTAACCTGCCTGCTGACTGACTCCGCTCGCTTTTGTCTTTTCGTCTTATCGAGGAAGACAAAAAATAACGTAATATGATACAATGAGCTCCAACAGTATTGGGACAATGACACATGTTTAGTTGTTCTGGCTCTGTACTCCAGCACTTTGAGGGTATTTGTACATAGTCCCCCCATTATATCCCCCAAACCTGTTGGATATATTCACTGTTTGTTCTGGTTGGGTTTCAGATTATCTGGTGCTCAATAGAAATTAATGGTAAATAATGTATTGTGTCATTTTTGGAGTCACTTTTATTGTAAATAAGAGTAGAATATGTTTCTAAACACTTCTACATGCAGATGCTACCCTGATTACGGATAATCCTGAATGATACCCTCAAATTTAAGCTTACGGTCTGCACTTTAACCTCAGTAATTGCATCATTTCAAATCCAAAGCACAGAGTGTTTTTATATGCATTTGTATATGGATTGGGGAATTTGAGATTGTTTGTTTGTCTTCACCAAGGTTAAGCTATTTGAAATATGCAACAGGTTGATGGTAGGGGTAAGGCTAACAAGTGATAAGAGTTCCCTATAAATAAAAGCTACGATAAGTATATTCACCAATTATGTATTCCACGGGCATCATGTTTTCTTTCACGTCTTAATTGACAACAGCAACAGTTCAATAAGTCTGTCTCATTGCATCTTTTGTGTTGGTTTATTTGTCGACTTGTGTTTTCTAAATCAATATGTTCACACTCAAGTATTTATTTCCCGGCGGAAAACGCCAAGCTGTTGTGTTTTTTAATGTTTACATGGATTACCCTGATCTGTTTGCCTGTGAAATTAGCTACTAAACAGCCCCTATGAACACTAGAAAAACAACGCTTCACTGGAGGACCTAGCTCAGGGGATTCTAGAGCAGAGCATTCTTGGCACATTTTCTCTGGCACAGAAATAAAGCTGCGATAAGTTCTACTGACTGAAGAGTCGTTCACTGCTATTCATTTACTCAGGTTGGGGGTCGGTTGGGGCCTTTTTTTTTTTTTGTGGTTTTTATTTGTTGTATAATCAATTATGATTTTTTTTTTTTTAGCTCCTTTAGGTCCCATTCAATACTTTTTTTAAGGCCTTTTGTGGTGACTGATTTCGAATGCTTTCTTTGCTCCAACTTCATAAATTGGGGTGTGTGTATATTCCCCATAGCCATAAATTGGACCCTCATTCATGCATTATGGACTTGCACTCTAAAGACTACTGCGTGGGCTAGGCCTCTCCTCTCAATCGCTATCTCTCACCCTCCCGGTCTCCCTCCCTGTGCCTGGCAGGCAGCTAGGCAGTATCCTGGCCCCTCCAACCAACAGTCTCTCTTAATTTGAGTGTTATGCTTGGCTCGATGTTGTGCACCCATTCCAGCTTGTTTTATGTCATGTTGCTTCTCTTTTTGATGTGAGCCTTTTGGAGTTTTTTTTTCCCCCCCAGATGTCTCAAACTATTTCCTCTGAGGCGCTCGCTGCTGTTTTTGGACCTCCAGAATCTGGGCATCTTCGCCGCGGCCTGACATTAAACATGAGAGCTCGCTCACTGAGGCGGTGTCAATTTGCGCCATATTTTTCTTTCTGGTAGGAGAGATGTCTAAAGTTCTTGTGTACATGACCCAGCCCCCTTCCTCGCTCCCCTCTGTAAAGTTCTCACTAATCGCTGCTGTTGAATTATACATCCAAGTGAATAGCTAACTAACATGCCCCAACTGCTTGACGCTATGGACAGTATTTAGATAATTTTGTATCGGAACAGTGCGCTGGGCTGGTACTAGCTTAATTATCGTAAGGGGTCTTTCAAGGTTTTAGATGCTTTGAGGTTTCATCGTTTGACATTGGGAAAGTTCTGCTCGTTTCACTTTCTCTAGTAGTACACAAGCTTTGCGCGTTAGAATACGGTTCACAGTATGGCTAGGCACAGTATCATGAATGAATGTTTTTTTCAATAACTTAATGTCATTGTTTCTAATGCTGAAATATGAAGCATTTCTTCTAAAGTATCTCCGTTGTAGTTGCCTATGATAATCAGCGTTTTAAACTTCTCGGGGAACACAATTGTATCGTTTCATGTTGGCATTCTATCTGGTTTGTATCCGATACAACGCTACTGGTCAAGATCTGCGGCCTGCCGGTGTGAGAGGGAACAGGGGAGAAAAAAAAAAGACTGATTAATCAAACATGAGCGTTCAGCTTTCCTCAGCCGGTCCCATCCGCTCCTCTCTTCATTCAGCGTTCCTCAGCCGGTCCCATCCGCTCCTCTCTTCATTCAGCGTTCCTCAGCCGGTCCCATCCGCTCCTCTCTTCATTCAGCGTTCCTCAGCCAATCCCATCAGCTCCTCTCTTCATTCAGCGTTCCTCAGCCGGTCCCATCCGCTCCTCTCTTCATTCAGCGTTCCTCAGCCGGTCCCATCCGCTCCTCTCTTCATTCAGCGTTCCTCAGCCGGTCCCATCCGCTCCTCTCTTCATTCAGCGTTCCTCAGCCGGTCCCATCCGCTCTTCTCTTCATTCAGCGTTCCTCAGCCTGTCCCATCCGCTCCGCTCTTCATTCTCCTTCGCTCTCTTCCTCAAACTCCGTCAAAAAGGATCGCCGTCTTTCTGACAGGCTGAGATGGTCTGAGGAAAGTTATGCAAATGCACTACTGGTGTTTTTCTGCATCCATATCATGTCTTGCAACTCCAAAGCTCTGCTATGCCTTGACTGCAGTGTGTGTAGAGGTACATGTTCTGACTGGAGGGTGTGGTGGGTTCGAGACTTCTCCGCTCCTTGCAATGGTACAGAAAACAGCATGGAAGAGACGATCTGTGACTCTGGTACCCAGGATTATCTATTAATTTCAACGAACATTGTTTAGAATGCTTTGGTTATTACTTATTGTTTTGCCTAAATCTCTCTGTCCGTCTATGCGTGACATCACTTACGTTCAAATAAAATAAAACATGTCCCATTGGTGAAGCAGAGAGGAGAGTTCTCTATCCGTTCATTGGAAAACAACAGTGATTTGGCTTCATGCTCCCCAGCCACGTAAAAGGTCTAAAAAGAGGTTAAATGTTAATCAGTAATGAGAAAAGCAGTAGCATTAGCACAACAATTTGCCAGGGAGAAGAATTCAGACTTTCCTAATCAGCTTTACGTAATCAAGTCTGTGCATTTGCATGATAATGCCCCAGTTATTCAGAAAGCTGTTAATCATAACTCAAAAGTGGAATTCAGTCCCTTCTGGAATTATTCCTGATTCCCTTTTGGCTCTCCTTCTTCCTCCCTGCTAAGTCGGCACCTTCTACTCAGCTTACGCTCTCTCTTATGCACCTGAATGCTCTCTCACACACACACACACACACACACACACACACACAGTCATGGACACTGTTTCATCCATAGAGATACAATATTCTACTACTGAATATAATACTGTTGTTCTGTTTCATTCTGTGGTTTCATCTGTTTTTGTCAGTTAATAGTGATAGTCTGTTATCTTGACCTATTTACTGTAAGGGCATTATCATACTGTATGTGTCGGAGTAATTGGCCAGTCTGATTTGTGACTGTATAACTGCCTGAGCCCTGCTCAAGGCTTCTGATTACAAAGGACCTGGGTTTAACTCTCTCTGTTCCAGGAAGGGGTTTTAATCCGATTTTTTTTTTTACCACTGGCTTTTAATAGACTTTTGTTCTTGTTTTTTTTTGTATTTGATCATGCTTTGTGTGTTTTTTTTTTTCATCCATCCTTTATCCTTCACCCGTCTCTATGGACATGGTGTGTGTTGGACCCAGACTGCTGTGTCCACTGCATCCTCGCCTGTCTGTTCTGTGAGTTCCTGGCTCTGTGCAACATGGTGGTCGCCCAGGCTAGCTGTGGCACCTGCACCTCGGAGGCCTGCCGCTGCGCTGAGGACATGGGGGACGACTGCAACTGCTCCTGCGACGACATGGACTGTGGCATCATGGACGCCTGCTGCGAGTCCTCCGACTGCCTGGAGATCTGCATGGAGTGCTGCGGCATCTGCTTCCCCACATAGGAAGGACCATGATGGGGATGGGCTTGAGAAGGACGGCCGTAGTGCTACTGCTACCTGTACTTTACACTCAAGCAGAGGGGGAGAGGGAGAGAGAAAGTGTGTGTGTGGGTGTGTGTGTGTGTGTGTATGCCTTCGATATAAACCCACACAGAGAGATCTATTAATCTACACTGGGCCTCTCTGCCAACATGGACAAGCAGGGGCCAACAATAGTTTTGTAAATGCTTTTGTTACATTACTACAAGTATAAACCATGTTATATGAACATTTTAATTTACCAAAGTGTGTGCTTTTTTAATGTTCACAAATGTTAATTACCATAGATGCCTTATTGAATAGGAATATCATCTCTATTTCAGGATTACTGTCCGACAGACATCTTTGCCTTGAAAGTTTTTTTTTTTTTTTCACTACCAAAATGTCATTTCCTGACACTAAACCAAAGCAATACGTGTTTTACCTTGATATTCAGCAGCCTTTTTAGTGTTTTTAGTCAGTACTGTATGACACTGTAATAACTATGTGATGTTTCTGGGATGTGTTTTTCCTATTTGTATTAATACTATAAATTATAGTATATCATTTAAAGTATTATTATTATTATTATTATTGTATACGAACTACAAGACACACACTCATGAACAATACGCAACAATGGATCAGAACAGCCCTAGTTATAGTCCATATCTACTGTAGTTTGCTAGTATTGAAACGCTTCATGTAAAGGAAAGTTTGAAGATAAGCACTAAATCAGGTAGATTAGTGTATAACTTTTCTGTTGACAATGTATTTAATCCAGGTATCAGTTTTTGTTCTGTGCCATTTAAATTGTGTAAATAATGTACGTGCTTTGTTGGACACGTTTTTAGTTGTCTTTCGGATTCAAGTGTGCTTGAGTTACTTTCAAAACTGCACAAATGGAGCTCCATTGCGTATAACTAACTTAAATCTCGGACACCCAAAACTATAATCTCTGTTGCCTGTTGTGTTGTTGCATCCCAGAGTCTTTTGACAGATTGTACGATACAATTTATGTTACGTAGTCTGTCCACGAGAGATTAAACTTCTACTAATAACCAAAATATCTACCCTCTTTGAGAAGGATTGATGGATGACTGGCAGGGTTAACATGGAGTTGAAGGACATCTGGGTTGTCAGGCTTTCGAGTATGCTGCCATTGCTGTTATTAGATCAGAGGACTTTTCTGATTTAGGCCTACTGTCAGCAGTTCACTCCAGATATGAGTAGTATTATTCTTGTCTGATATAACTAACGATTAATTAATATTTGGAGTTCTACTGTAGTGTGCGCCCTCACGCAATGTTAAAGCCATATTGCTGGAAATAATGGTTTTAGTCTTCTCCTGAAGACTCGCCATGGTTTTCACCTGTAACTCTTTCAAGACGTGAATTTACTGGATATACATTGGAAATACTGGCTTCCTGGAATATACAAGGGAGAAGAAATGTGTCCGACCTGAGGAATTGCACGACATTTTCTCATTTGTAGTAAATAAAATGTTATGACAGTCATGTTTTATGTTGTGGACAAACATACTGTACGGTACGACTGTTGCTTCTGTGACGTCATTGAGCATGTATTTGGGATACTGCCTCCGTATTACTTGTTCAAATGCACTCTTTAGAAACCAGAAAGTGATAAGGAATTAAAACATGGCTGACCCTGTTTGCCATAAGCGGCTTTTGGATTACAAGTGAATGACTCGGAACACAATAAGGAAATATTCTGGACTGTCAAGATTCAGAGAAGAAGAGAATCCTGAACTAATTCCACAACCATTTTTTTTTTTCAGCAGATTTTTTTTTTTTTTCCTCTTCCTCTTCTTAATTCTGTGTATCAAGTTGAGTTTGGTGAATAATTTTCTCAGTGTCCTAGAAGACGTTTGCTTTGATGTTGTTTTAGTGATACTTAACACAGGGACTCATTAGTGTGTTGCTTTGCTAAATTGTAATGTTCCGTCACTTCACACCATTAAAGGCAATGTGCTGTCAAATCTTGGGCCTACTTCCCTAATAGTGGATTGTTATTATGTTTTAAAGGAGTTGGAAGGATGACACCGCAGCAGATAGTGTTCAGTCGCACTGTGTATGAAACTAAGCTGCAAACTTTCTCTGGATATACAGGCCTATTAACAGGAACAACACTAGATAATGTGAAGACTTCTTCTCCAAGCATAGTATTTACATGTATTTATCTTTTTTTCTCAAACTGTAATATGTTTTTATATTCTGTCCACTACTTGATCTGTAAATGATATACTGTACCGTCTTCACCTTTTTTTCCAAGATTTCTTTTCACTGCATTTAGCATACAACACACTTTGTAGGTTGTGATACATTAATTCAGAATCATGTCTGAAATAATAAAAAAAATATAGCAAGAAGTATGAATGTTGTTAATGTCTTTTTTTTGTATCTCTTTGTCTTCAGATTTGGCAGTGTATCAAATACTTGTTCTCCCCACTGTATAGCGTTGGCATGAGATGAACAGGATGAACACATTGTACTTTAGCAAACTCATCTGCTCGTAGGCTACCAGTATGTGGCGCGGTGGTCTAAGACCCTGCATCTCAGTGCTAGAGTCTTCACCTACAGACAACCTGGTTCTAATCCAGACCGTATCACAACCGGCTGTGATTGGGAGTCCCAATAGGGCGGCGCACTATTGGCCCAGCGTCGTCCGTGTTTGGCCGGTGTAGGCCATCATTGTAAATAAGAATTTGTTCTGAACTGATTTGTCTAGTTAAATAAAGGTTAGAAATAAAACATTTTTATAGATACAGTGCATTCGGAAAAGTATTCAGACCCCTTCACTTTTTCGAAATTGAGCTCGGGTGCATCCTGTTTCCATTGATCATCCTTGAGATGTTTCTACAACTCTATTGGAGTCCACCTGTGGTAAATTCAATTGATTGGACATGATTTGGAAAGGCACACCTGTCTATATAAAGGTCCCACAGTTGACAGTGCATGTCAGGGCCAAAACCAAGCCATGAGGTCGAAGGAAATGTCCGTAGAGCTCCGAGGCAGGATTGTGTCGAGGCACAGATCTGGGGAACGGTACCAAAACATTGCTGCAGCATTGAAGGTCCCCAAGAACACATTGGCCTCCATTCTTAAATGGAAGAAGTTTGGAACCACCAAGTCTCTTCCTCGAGCTGAAGGACAACGACCCTAAGCACAAAGTCAAGATAACGCAGGAGTGGCTTCGGGACAAGTCTCTGAATGTCCTTGAGTGGCCCAGCCAGAGCCCGGACTTGAAAACGATCGAACATCTCTGGATAGACCTGGAAATAGCTGTGCAGCTATTTCTGTCCAACCTGACAAAGCTTGAGAGGATCTGCAGAGAAGGATGGGAGAAACTCCCCAAATACATACCCAAGAAGACTCGAGGCTGTAATCTCTGCCAAAGGTGCTTCAACAAAGTACTGAGTAAAGGGTCTATGAAAATGTGATTTTACATTTGCACAAAAAAAGTACCTGTGTAGATTAATGAGGAAAAAAATACAATACAAGAATAAGGTTGTAACAGCAAAATGTGTAAAATATTAAGAGGTCTGAATACTTTCTGAATGCACTGTATGTCATATGTACTGTACATCCTTATTTTGGTTGGAAGCAGCCAATATGTGGTGGTCTCTTTGACGAACTCTATTAGCTGGTGTACTATAATTGTACTGTCTGCTTTCCAAAATACTTATAAATTGACTACCTGTTACGCTTCGTCCTTTTTCATCTTCCCCACCATTCATCACTCCGAGACAATAGGTAGTCTTATGTAGTACGGCTCAGTGTGGCTCCCCTCTGCTCTTTATTAGAGAGCCTCTCACGTCTATGCAGCGGAGGAACACGGAAACGCGGCCACCAACGCTCGTTGAGGTCAGCAGGGACCATGGAGACCATGGGCCGCCTGCCGGGTAGAGCACAGCCCTGATCTTTGACTGACATAACCTCCTGTTAACCTTTTGAATTAAGCCCCGCACTAAGCCCACCTGGCGATGGGGTGATGATGGCAGGTGAACCCCCTGCCAGCTAACAGAGGCAGGGAGGATTTATTTTGGTCATTTTCTGCCCGGATACACACTGCCTAGGAAATTACCATCTTATTTCACTAATGCATTGTACAATTTCGTCCTTTCCTTTATCTATATTCACATATGAGTTCTTTATTTCACTCTTCTTTTCTCTTTCTCTTTTTTGAGAGGAAAATATGTGAAAACCCCAGGTGTGTAAGTGTGCAATGACCTTTTCACAAAGTCACCCACCTTTCCCGTCCTTTTAATCAGTCCCCCTCTGTTCCTGGCTGTGCGAGGGCCTGTAATGTCACAATTAAGACGCAGACATTGTTTCTGTTTTTGGTCTTGAAATGTGGTGCTTCTTGGACCTGGGGTCGTCTCTCTTACAATATTAAATAAGTCAGAGTGCCTTGGACCTGGGGTCATCTCTCTTAAAACACTAAATAAGTCAGAGTGCCTTGGACCTGGGGTCATCTCTCTTAAAACACTAAATAAGTCAGAGTGCCTTGGACCTGGGGTCGTCTCTCTTAAAACACTTAATAAGTCAGAGTGCCTTGGACCTGGGGTCATCTCTCTTAAAACACTAAATAAGTCAGAGTGCCTTGGACCTGGGGTCATCTCTCTTAAAACACTAAATAAGTCAGTGCCTTGCCACCCCTTTTTCTCTCCCTCGCTCTCTCGCTCGCTCTCTTCTTTTCTGGGTGGGATGGAATTGTCACTCAGAAAATGAATGCCAGGAGAACAAATGTGTCCCATCACTTTTTAATGGTGTTTTTAGTTTCCTCATTTTCACATTAGAGGTAGCCTTCAGTCACATATTGATAATATTAACCATACAGGTAATTATATATAATACAAGTAGTTCGATATGAACAAGAGGGTGGGTGCATTACATGGCAATTTGCCGCATAGGGGCCGCGTCTTCTAAAAGGCTCCAGCTATAGTACTCTTAATTTTGTTTAGAATTACAGTGTATTTGTCTGTGTTTTTGTGCAATTTAATACTGCTGTCCTTTCAGCGGGTGTAAATTAAACCTCATTACCTGGTAATTAGAACAGAGATGCAGCGTGTTTGTTAATAAGACACATCTCATGTTCCATTTCACTGACGAAGCTGGGCTATTATTTTATTCTCTGCCATGGCTAGGAACACCGTGCAGCCCGGTGATGCACCTGCTCCGAAACATCACATGTGACGATGCATAATGCAAGCAACGTCCTTTCTTCTCAGAGCCCGTGTCAAAGTTTGAAGGACTCCCTCTATTTAGGCTTGTAGCGCGGTATAAAAATAATACGAGGCAGATCTTTCGGAGGGGGTAAGCAAGAAAGGGGGGGAAAAAAGAAAAATGGAGTTTGAGTCATGTCACTCTCAATTAATCTCCTTAGGTAGTGGCCCCATTAGGGTTCACACACATGGGCCCGGTTTACTATGCAAATGGGGTCATTACCTGGAGAAGTTAATTGACTCTGACATAGGGCCAGAACGGTGAAATCACGAGATGTTTATTTGCTTGTTATGAAAATGCTTGAGAATTTAGGCTGGAGTCTGCACACATGAAAATCATATTAACGGAATAAGATGAAAATATAGTGGGAAAAAAGGATGTTTGAGATAAGAAAGTTGCTGTTTTTTTTATCATTTTGATGGATGATTATTTATAGAAATGGCTAGATATCTGAGCCTTTGTGGATTTTATTTATAACATAGTAGGGATTTGATGTATGTGTATTTAATTATGTATGAGCGCTTTTATATTTAACATGAAATATTCCACCGTCATCTCACACAGGATATCACTGTCATACAAACAAATGTATGATCAATTTTTCTAAACCGCATTTACCTACAAAACAGACACCCAGAATTCAATGTAAATGATTTCCAGGTTAGAAGGTTTGTATTCTCTTTTTTTCTTTGGCGCAGCAACATGTCATTCTACTCATAGCTTTGCTGCTGTACCAGGGCATCTCACTGTGCTTAATCTCTCTGTTACCTGGAGGCGCTGCCGACAACATGTAAAGACGGCAAGCGCCAGGCGCTTACAAAGATCACGAGCTGAGCCCAAAACCTGCCAGATGAATGGGGTGCAGAAGTTCAAAGCTTCTGCCACTTGACTCTGAAGTGGGGACTGACAACACCTGTGTGAAAGAATGAAAGAAAGAAAGATAGAAAGAAAGCAAGGAGGGATGGAAGGAAATAGGGTAGACACATTGAGATGTTTTCAAATGATTCCTGCTCGGTTGCCCCACCCGTTACAGCCTTCTACCCCCCACCCCCTCCCCACCCTCTGTGTGTTGTATCTGTAAGTAAGCGTGCACGTAAATGGACCATTTGTGTCAAGGCCTGTCAGCTTGTTTCCTTTGTTTGGAGGGGGGGTGTTGTTAAGATTGGTGGGCTGCAGGCTCAGGCCTCTACACTGCAAGTGAGACATCAGACTAAAGTTGTGCACTTTCAACTTTTTTTCCCTTCCAAAGGCAATGGTCCGTGGGAGAGGCAAATTGAGAAGGACGTGTGGAACAGAAATGCCTGTTTGTTTGCTTGTACGCGGCCCTTGAACTATAAATTAGATGTCACTATTGTTACCCGTCATTTGCTGATGTGGTTGTGTTGTATTTTCTCCCTGGGTCGCTGGTTTGATTGTTTGCTCTTAACATCACTTAAATGAACGGCTCCAAGTGGCCTCCAGTCATCTCGTTAGGATTGACAGTTTGTTTGGAACGCTGAGTGCTTGCTTCATTATACTCAGGGTATTTACAACCATGTAATGCTGCCATGCTTGTCAAAGGTACATAACTAACTAATGCAGACACTAATATCAGATATGTACAGTGCGGTATACCTCAGGGCAGTTGCCTTAAGCCGTTACTCTTCTCTATTTTTACAGATTACTACTTTAAAACGTAAATTAAGTGCAGTCTCAAATAGCCGCCTGTCCCTATCTAATAGCCCAGTATTGGCCCACATTAGAGCTAATAAATCCCTGTTTCAAATAAACGCCGGGTTTCAATGAATTGTTTACGACGTTACCATGAATTACCATGAATTGGTTACAAGGTTTGTTTGATTTGTTACATTAAATAATTCAGTAATGACTTCAATAATCCGTTTTTATCGCCAGTGAGAAACTGCTAGCCATTGGCTGCTAACAGCTAAGAACTGCCTGCTAACTGGCAAGCACAAAAACAGTCAACAACTTTGGGAGTACAGACCCCTAGAAATCGTCTGATCGTCATCTAGTGGCGAAAGTAAGAACTGATTGAAAATGCACAGTCAAAGACGTCAGTTCATTTTTTTATATATATATATATATATACAGTGGGGAGAACAAGTATTTGAAACACTGCCGATTTTGCAGGTTTCCCACTTACAAAGCATGTAGAAGTCTGTAATTTTTATCATAGGTACTCTTCAACTGTGAGTGACGGAATCTAAAACAAAAATCCAGAAAATCACATTGTATGATTTTTAAGTAATTAATTTGCATTTTATTGCATGACATAAGTATTTGATACATCAGAAAAGCAGAACTTAATATTTGGTACAGAAACCTTTGTTTGCAATTACAGAGATCATACGTTTCCTGTAGTTCTTGACCAGGTTTGCACACACTGCAGCAGGGATTTTGGCCCACTCCTCCATACAGACCTTCTCCAGATCCTTCAGGTTTCGGGGCTGTCGCTGGGCAATACAGACTTTCAGCTCCCTCCAAAGATTTTCTATTGGGTTCAGGTCTGGAGACTGGCTAGGCCACTCCAGGACCTTGAGATGCTTCTTACGGAGCCACTCCTTAGTTGCCCTGGCTGTGTGTTTCGGGCCGTTGTCATGCTGGAAGACCCAGCCACGACCCATCTTCAATGCTCTTACTGAGGGAAGGAGGTTGTTGGCCAAGATCTCGCGATACATGGCCCCGTCCATCCTCCCCTCAATACGGTGCAGTCGTCCTGTCCCCTTTGCAGAAAAGCATCCTCAAAGAATGATGTTTCCACCTCCATGCTTCACGGTTGGGATGGTGTTCTTGGGGTTGTACTCATCCTTCTTCTTCCTCCAAACACGGCGAGTGGAGTTTAGACCAAAAAGCTCTATTTTTGTCTCATCAGACCACATGACCTTCTCCCATTCCTCCTCTGGATCATCCAGATGGTCATTGGCAAACTTCAGACGGGCCTGGACATGCGCTGGCTTGAGCAGGGGGACCTTGCGTGCACTGCAGGATTTTAATCCATGACGGCGTAGTGTGTTACTAATGGTTTTCTTTGAGACTGTGGTCCCAGCTCTCTTCAGGTCATTGACCAGGTCCTGCCGTGTAGTTCTGGGCTGATCCCTCACCTTCCTCATGATCATTGATGTACCACGAGGTGAGATCTTGCATGGTGCCCCAGACCGAGGGAGATTGACCGTCATCTTGAACTTCTTCCATTTTCTAATAATTGCGCCAACAGTTGTTGCCTTCTCACCAAGCTGCTTGCCTATTGTCCTGTAGCCCATCCCAGCCTTGTGCAGGTCTACAATTTTATCCCTGATGTCCTTACACAGCTATCTGGTCTTGGCCATTGTGGAGAGGTTGGAGTCTGTTTGATTGAGTGTGTGGACAGGTGTCTTTTATACAGGTAACGAGTTCAAACAGGTGCAGTTAATACAGGTAATGAGTGGAGAACAGGAGGGCTTCTTAAAGACAAACTAACACGTCTGTGAGAGCCGGAATTCTTCCTGGTTGGTAGGTGATCAAATACTTATGTCATGCAATAAAATGCAAATTCATTATTTAAAAATCATACAATGTGATTTTCTAGATTTTTGTTTTAGATTCCGTCTCTCACAGTTGAAGAATACCTATGATAAAAATTACAGACCTCTACATGCTTTGTAAGTAGGAAAACTTGCAAAATCGGCAGTGTATCAAATACTTGTTCTCCCCACTGTATATATATTTTATTTTATTTTATTTAACCTTTAATTGAACTAGGCAAGTCAGTTAAGGACAGTTCAGCAGTATACCACCCTGCATCCCACTGCTTGCATCCCACTGCTAAGCAGGGTTGGTCCTGGTCAGTACCTGGATGGGAGACCAGATGCTGCTGGAAGTGGTGTTGGCAGACCATTAGGAGGCACTCTTTCCTCTGGTCCAAAATAATAATATCCCAATATCCCATGGCTGTGTGATTAGGGACATTGCCCTGTGTAAGGTGCCATCTTTCAGATGGGATGTTATATGGTGTCCTGACTTTCTGTGGTCACTAAAGATCCCATGGCACTTAATGTAATAGTAGGGGTGTTAACCCTGGTGTCCTGGCTAGTCCTAATCTGGCCCTCATAACCCTACAATGAGATGCAATGCAAATTAGCAAAAAGCTTTGTGCGTTAAGGAGATAAGACGCCTGTCTCTAAGTGCCTGTTGTGTTCAGCGATTTAAGCAAATAAACGCCCTGGGCTATATTTTTACAATATCTACAGTAATTCATTGAGACTCTTAGCAAGGTGTTACAGTCAGTGCCAGGGTAATTAACAATAAACTGTTCTAAAATACAACCAAAATGATTGTATTTGGTTCAATGCATTTGTCTTAGACCTAAACCTCAGCTGGAGTTGAGCGTAAAGGGTGTGACCGTTGAACAAGTTGAAGAAGCTGAACTCCTAGGAGTAACACTGGTTGGTCAGTTATCATGGTCAAGTCATACTGACAAAGTTGTGAAGATGGGGAGAGGTACACTATATATACAAAAGTATGTGGACATCCCTTAAAATTTGTGGAATTGGCTATTTCAGCCGCACCCGTTGCTGACAGGCTTAGAAAATCAAGCACATAGTCACACAATCTCCATAGACAAACACTGGCAGTAGAATGGCCTTACTGAAGAGCTCAGTGGCTTTCAGCATGGCACCGTCATAGTACAGTGCATTCGGAAAGTATTCAGACCCCTTGACTTTTCCACATTCTGATACGTCACAACCTTATTCTAAAATTGATGGGGTTTTTTTTCTCATAAATCTACACAATACAACATAATGACAAGGTAAAAACAGGTTTTTATAAATGTTTGCTTATTTATGAAGAAAAAAAAACATCACCTTTACATAAGTATTCAGACCCTTTACTCAGTACTTTGTTGAAGCACCTTTGGCAGCGATTAAAGCCTTGAGTCTTCTTGAGTATGACACTGCAAGCTTGGCACACCTGTATTTGGGGAGTTTCTCTCAATCCTCTCTGCAGATCCTCTCAAGCTCTGTCAGCTTGGATGGGGAGCGTTGCTGCACAGCTATTTTCAGGTCCCTCCAAAGTCCGGGCTCTGGCTGGGCCATTCAAGGACATTCAGAGACTTGTCCTGAAGCCACTCCTGTGTTGTCTTGGCTGTGTGCTTAGGATCATTGTCCTGTTTGGTGAACCATCAACCCCAGTCTGAGGTCTTCAGCGCTCTGGAGCAGGTTTTCATCAAGGATACTCTCTGTACTTTGCGTCATTCATCTTTCCTTGATCCTGACTAGTCTCCCAGTCCCTTCCTCTGAAAAACATCCCTACAGAATGATGCTGCCACCACCATACTTTACCGTAAGGATGGTGCCAGGGTTCCTCCAG
This sequence comes from Thymallus thymallus, assembly GCA_023634145.1. Classification (NCBI taxonomy): domain Eukaryota; kingdom Metazoa; phylum Chordata; class Actinopteri; order Salmoniformes; family Salmonidae; genus Thymallus; species Thymallus thymallus. Next base: position 5,682,199 of record CM042420.1, read on the forward strand.
ACGTTACGCCTGGCATTCGGGCCAAAGAGTTAAATCTTGGTTTCATCTTATTTCTCATGGTCTGAGAGTCTTTAGGTGCCTTTTGGCAAACTCCAAGCAGGCTGTCGTGCTTTTTACTGAGGTGTGGCTTCCATCCGGACACTACCATTAAGGCCTGATTGGTGGAGTGCTACAGAGATGGTTATCCTTTTGGAAGGTTCTCCCATTTCCACAGAGGAACTCTGGAGCTCTGTCAGAGTGACCATCGGGCTGTTGGTCACCTCTCTAACCAAGGCCCTTCTCCCCCAATTGCTCAGTTTGGCCGTGCTGCCAGCTCTAGGAAGAGTCTTGGTGGTTCCACATTTCTTTCATTTAAGAATGATAAAGGCCACTGTGTTGCTTTTGCTTCCATGCTGCAGAAATGTTTTGGTACCCTTCCCCAGATCTGTGCTTCGACAAAATCCTGTCTCTGACTTCTACAGACAATTCCTTCGACATCATGGCTTGATTTCTGCTCTGACATGCACTGTTAACTGTAAGGTTTGGTGGAGGAGGTATAATGGTCTGGGGCTATTTTTCATGGTTCGGGCTAGGCCCCTTAGTTCCAGTGAAGGAAAATATGACATTCTAGACTATTATGTTCTTCCAAATTTGTGGCAACAGTTTGGGGAAGGCCCTTTCCTGTTTCAGCATTTCAATGCCCCGTGCACGAAGCGAGGTCCATCCAAAAATGGTTTGTCGAGAGAGGTGTTGAAGAACTTGACTGGACAATGACCCAAAACACACCACCAGGCTGTGTAAGGGCTATTTGACCAAGGAGGAGAGTGATGGAGTGCTGCATCAGATGACCTGGCCTCCACAATCACCCAACCTTAATCCAATTGAGATGGTTTGGGATGAGTTGGACAGCAGAGTGAAGGAAAAGCAGCCAACAAGTGCTCAGCATATGTGGGAACTCCTTCAAGACTGTTGGAAAAGCATTTCTCATGAAGCTGGTTGAGAGAATGCCAAGAGTGTGCAAAGCTGTCATCAAGGCAAAGGGTAGCTACTTTTGGTTACTACATGTTTTGATGTCTACACTGTTTTGATGTCTTCACTATTATTCTACAATGTAGAAAGTAAAAATAAAGAAAAAACCTTGAATTCCAAACTTTTGACTGGTATAACTTGTATTTAATTGTATTTTTTATTTTATTTTGAATTTAATGTAATATCGGTTGTTCTTTTCTACAACTGTTCTGTACTTTCATGTATTTGTACATTTTATGTGGCCCTCAGGAAGATTAGCTGCAGTAGTTATTTTATTTTTAAGATCAATCTTCGCTTTATTACGTAGCCTATTTTCAGATCAATCATTACTTTGCTGCCATTTTCATTCAATAGTAAATGGGGGGATGGTAGAAATAATTAGCATAGTTAACATTCATGTTACTATGTAGATTCTTCATTGTAGAATGTCTTCTCCCATGTAAAACTCACTATGTTTTCACAAAGCAACAAGGCAAGCACACACAAACATACAGGCACACACACACACACACACACACACACACACACACACACACACACACACACACACACAGCAATGTGGCTGCACATTCAGAAAAGCAGTACAGAGATGAATAAATGCCTACTACGGTAGTTGAGATTAATTGTAATATCTGATCAATCGCTGAATACCTGTTGAGGCGTTTCATATAGCACTTTTAACAATGCATTTTTAGCCTTTAATTCTCACTGTGACAGTGATACCACCTACTGTAGGCACACAGGTAGCATCTACACCTGAGACTCTTCTCAACTCACAGACGCGTCACCTTGATGTGTTTGTTTCCTTGTCAACCTCTTAATTAAGTCTCATCAAAAGTCAACAAATACATCTATGCTTTCATCCTTGTTTACCAACCATTCAGTAACAACCTGTCACTGTTACACACGATGGCTTTGTTTGTGATGGTGAAGTCGGCACCATAACATAAAGGAGGGATCTGCATGTGTAACCTAGGGGAGTAATAATATGTGGGAAACTTTGCAGTTGTATGTGCATCGAAACACCTGCAGTCTTCACACTTGGGACAGACCTCTTTGTCACAACGTGCTTGATGAATACATACTGTGTTCTATGGCCCCATTAGTAGTACTTTGTTACAGCTATGTGTTAATGTGAACTCTGTGACCCAGCCTCTTGCTTGATTGTTTTTCAGTGCTCTGCGAGCGTTAAAACTTGTTTCTACGTTAAGACACTTGATTTATCGGTTGTCTTTCACGCCGTCGTCTTTTCTTTTTCAATTTTCAATTTTGTCATCCGTTCATCAGTACCTCATCATCTGTACGGTGTGTTCTTTATGTCTTAAGTCTTCTATATGTTTGCAGTAAAGTCCTTGACCCTTCAGAACAAACCAGTTAGTTTCTGTAGCTGCAGAGACAGGATTGTGGGGCGGAGGAGCTTTCAGATCATATTGCCATAGCTCATACGTTCTAGGTGATGAAGTGTTGCTACCTGCCCTTAAAGAAGATGTGCCCTGCGGACATTCACACAGATGAGTTTTTCTCCTCTTTTATCCCTCACGCCATCCTTCAAAATTCAAAAGCACATAGCAAAGACAAATATTCCTCATGCCCGCCTGGGAAGAATATTCATGATTCAGCTTCCAGGTTAAAAATGTACATGCAAATGTGCCTACATTAGAGCATGCATAGGTTGTTAATAAATTAACACGTGGCAGAAATAATTCCGTTTTTAGTGTTATGCTCCTCGGCGCGAGCTGTCAGCTGTCGCATTGTTCCGGATTGAACGTGACGCAGAGGCGGTAACACTGTGCACTGAACTGTGATGTTTTAGTGTACCTGACTCTTAACTCTCGGGGGCTCAGTCTTGCTCAGAGTTATTTTTTTCTTCTTGTTCCATTCTGCATCACGAGTCATTAGGAATTGCTTAAGAAGGGTGTAATATTCCCCTTTCTCTGAATGTTCTTACGAATGATTGTGTCTGGTTACAAACACAGCGTTCCACAGCCTTGTTTATGCACAAGCTATGCCTTTATGCAAAACAAAATACTTTTTGGGGGTAAGCATCTGCGGCTGAGATTTGTTCCCAGTCCAATGATATGCTTGTGTTCCGACCATTAATTTCAGCAATTAGAAGAGTCAACACAGTAAGTGAACTGGGTGTTTTTCCCCATCGGTTGCTCTGGCAGCCACACTAAGCCCTTGATTGTAAGGAAGCTTCAACATCTTGGCGTGCCAGCATGGTGTGACGCATGTCACTTATCTCCTCGCTCTCTCCCATCCCAATCATTTACATAGTGGAATCCAGGGACTGGCACCGTGTGACAATCTGTTTGTGTAGCTCTAGGTGCAAGATGTGTTAAATGTGAAGTGATTCACTGTAAGTTTTTAATAAGCACCGTTTGTTCAATCTCCTGTTTAAACACTCCTCTTGCCTTAGGGCCAACAGTCTTTAAGGATACGTCGCTATCTTTTAATTAACTCCCTGGCTAATGTGCCACTTAATTGACCAATCAGGAGATTTTGTTTTCTCTAATTTACTTGAAAACCATCTCCGGTTAAGCTTTTTAATATCTGCATGACGGGAATGGCTACTCGCCGGTGCCTCTCCGAAGGGGAAGGCCTATTGTATCAGAGGGAAAACAAAGGATTGTTAATTCCTTATAAAACTCTCTTGGTTCTGACGTAGACCGCTAACAAGGCCTAGGTGTGATTCTTTGGCATCTTTTCTTAAATGCCTGTGTAGTTTTTAATAAAAAAAGGTTCATGTTCTATGCAGTGCTTGAGATTCTTGATATTGCACTGACAAACAGTAGTAAGCCATACAGTTCCTTGTTGGATTGCATTTTTCTGAGGTAGAAGTGTATAAAAGGCTAATTCAACAGTAACTTTTTCCAGGGGTGTTGCCAACATGCTCTGGGAACATTATCCGGCAGCCTGCAATTCCATTTAACATTCCAGTGAGGTGTTTGTATTTACTTTGATGCATTCAATGTCCTGAAAGACCTGTAACATTTAACTCCAATATGTTTTGATTTCTGAAAGTTTTTTTGTTGGTTTGAAATATTATGTTACACTTTGTTGATATACTTTTTCACCTTCTAAAGTGCTTGACATTATATTGGAATATTTGTACCGTATTGTACAGCAGTTGGTCAAAATACCAATGACAGATTCCAGCGGACAACAGGATGGTCGAGAGGCCTGTTAGAGAGAGAGAGAGAGTCTCCTTTTATAGAGGAAACGTTGGCCCGGGCTTAGTGTCATGTTGCGACATGCAAAGGTTGTGATTCAATGGAAAAGTGGCGTCACCGACGCTTGATAAGATGGCAGAATGGAAGGGCCTGTAAACAATGACTCATCATCCTGCTGCTAGCTGGCGAAGGAAGGCAGATCTCCTGTCTGTTGCTGCTGCAGCCTCCAGTCCTCACCCAGGCAACACAAAGACATTCAGGACTCTGTTTACAAGGCTCCGTCACCCAGGGGATTGAGCTGTCTCTTTCACACACATACACATAGACACATGTACACACGCACATTCACATTAACACACTTTCATGCATGGACAGTGGCATCGTTAGCCCTGGACTTCCTGGGCTGAATCCCCGGATGTTTTTGGTCCAGCCCCGAATGTTTTGATGCTCCAATAATTATTATAGTTATATTTTTTAAGAATTCAGGCAGTATGTCTGATACAAGTTGCCATACTTGCACATCACTTGAGCAATGCAGTATTTACACTGGACAAAAATATAACATGCAAAGTGTTTGTCCCATGTTCCATGAGCTGAAATCTAAGTTGTGTCACACAACACAATGCCACAGATGTCTTAAGTTTTGAGGGAGCGTGGAATTGGCATGCTGACTGCAGGAATGTCCACCTGAGCTGTTGCCAGAGAATTTAATTTTCATTTGTCTACCATAAGCCACCTCCAATGTTGTTTTAGAGAATTTGACAGTAAGTTCAACCGGCCTCACAGCCAATTGCATGCCAATTACACGCTCCCTCAACTTGAGACAACTGTGGCATTGTGTTGTCACAAAACTGCCTTTTATTTTCGCCAGCACAAGGTGCACCTGTGTAATGATCATGCTGTTTAATCAGTTTCTTGATATGCCACACCTGTCAGGGGGTTAGATTATCTTGGTAAAGGAGAAATGCTTACTAACAGGGATGGCTAAAGGCTAATCTGAAGATGGTGCTGGCTAAAACAAAATCTGGCGAGTGTATAGAGTACAGGGATATTGTTATCAATGTTGGCACCAACGATGTTAGGATGAAACAGTCAGAGGTCACCAAGCTCAACATAGCTTCAGTGTATAAATTAGCTAGAAAGATGTCGGCATCGAGTAATTGTCTCTGGCCCCCTCCCAGTTAGGGGGAGTGATGAGCTCTACAGCAGAGTCTCACAACTCAAACGCTAGTTGAAAACTGTTTTCTGCCCCTCCCAAAGGATAGAAATTGGCCCTCTTTCTGGGACTCACCCACAAACAGGACCAAGCCTGGCCTGCTGAGGAGTGACGGACTCCATCCTAGCTGGAGGGGTGCTCTCATTTTATCTATGAACATAGACGAGGCTCTAACTCCTCTAGCTCCACTATGAGATAGGGTGCAGGCCAGGCAGCAGGCTGTTAGCCAGCCTGCCAGTTTAGTGGAGTCTGCCACTAGCATAGTCGGTGTAGTCAGCTCAGTTACCCCCTTTGAGACCGTGTCTGTGCCTCGATCTAGGTTGCGCAAACCTAAACATGGCGGTGTTCGCCTTAGTAATCTCACTGGAATAAAGACCTCCTCCATTCCTGTCATTATTGAAAGAGGTTGTGATATCTCACTTCATAATCTTCCTGTTCACCCTCTACACCTCAGACTTCAGATATAACTCTGAAACATGCCACCTACAGAAGTTCTCGGATGACTCTGCTATTGTAGGGTGCATCAGGGGTGGGCAGGAGGAGGAGTACAGGAGCACAATCAGTGACTTTGTGTTGTGGTGTGAGCAGAATCACCTTCAGCCCAACATCAGCAAAACAAAGGAGATAGTGGTGGACTTCAGGAGAACCAAGGCACAACTGACTGCAGTCCCTATACAGGGGATGGATGTGGAAATGGTCGGGTCATACAGGTTCCTGGGAGTCCATATGGACAACAGGCTGGAATGGGCTGGTAACACCGGGGCCCTGTACAAAAAGGGCCAGAGTCGACTCTACAATCTGAGGAGGCTCAGGTCCTTCAACGTGTGCAGTAAACTACTTCATACCTTCTACCAGTCTGTGGTGGAACTTTTTTGCAGTGGTGTGCTGGGGAGCAAACATCAAAGCCGGTGATGCTTCTCGGGTAAATAAGCTGATCAGGAAGGCTAGCTCTGTCCCGGGGATGAGCCTTGACACTCTAGAGGAGGTGGCGGAGAGACGGATCCTGGCCAAACTGCTGGCCATCATGGACAACGTCACCCACCCTCTGCACGCTATGGTTATGACGCAGAGGAGCACTTTCAGTCACAGACTGATCCCACCACGGTGTGCCAGAGAGCGCTACAGGAGGTCCTTCCTGCCGGCGGCTATTAGACTATATAATGCCTCACCGGGGTGCCGTGCCGTCGGCAACATAGATCTGGAACTGTTGGGGTGCTAGGACCTAGTTTAACAATAATGCATCCTTCCGTGAGTAACTCTGGTCCGTCAGCACTCATTCACTCAGGACCTACAGTGGGGAGAACAATTATTTGATACACTGCCGATTTTGCAGGTTTTCCTACTTACAAAGCATGTAGAGGTCTGTAATTTTTATCATAGGTACACTTCAACTGTGAGAGACGGAATCTAAAACAAAAATCCAGAAAATTACATTGTATGATTTTTAAATAATTAATTTGCATTTTATTGCATGACATAAGTATTTGATACATCAGACAAGCAGAACTTAATATTTGGTACAGAAACCTTTGTTTGCAATTACAGAGATCATACGTTTCCTGTAGTTCTTGACCAGGTTTGCACACACTGCAGCAGGGATTTTGGCCCACTCCTCCATACAGATCCTTCAGGTTTCGGGGCTGTCGCTGGGCAATACGGACTTTCAGCTCCCTCCAAAGATTTTCTATTGGGTTCAGGTCTGGAGACTGGTTAGGCCACTCCAGGACCTTGAGATGCTTCTTACGGAGCCACTCCTTAGTTGCCCTGGCTGTGTGTTTCGGGTCGTTGTCATGCTGGAAGACCCAGCCACGACCCATCTTCAATGCTCTTACTGAGGGAAGGAGGTTGTTGGCCAAGATCTCGCGATACATGGCCCCATCCATCCTCCCCTCAATACGGTGCAGTCGTCCTGTCCCCTTTGCAGAAAAGCATCCCCAAAGAATGATGTTTCCACCTCCATGCTTCACGGTTGGGATGGTGTTCTTGGGGTTGTACTCATCCTTCTTTTTCCTCCAAACACGGCAAGTGGAGTTTAGACCAAAAAGCTCTATTTTTGTCTCATCAGACCACATGACCTTCTCCCATTCCTCCTCTGGATCATCCAGATGGTCATTGGCAAACTTCAGACGGGCCTGGACATGCGCTGGCTTGAGCAGGGGGACCTTGCGTGTTCTGCAGGATTTTAATCCATGACGGCGTAGTGTGTTACTAATGGTTTTCTTTGAGACTGTGGTCCCAGCTCTCTTCAGGTCATTGACCAGGTCCTGCCGTGTAGTTCTGGGATGATCCCTCACCTTCCTCATGATCATTGATGCCCCACGAGGTGAGATCTTGCATGGTGCCCCAGACCGAGGGAGATTGACCGTCATCTTGAACTTCTTCCATTTTCTAATAATTGTGCCAACAGTTGTTGCCTTCTCACCAAGCTGCTTGCCTATTGTCCTGTAGCCCATCCCAGCCTCTTGCAGGTCTACAATTTTATCCCTGGTGTCCTTACACAGCTCTCTGGCCTTGGCCATTGTGGAGAGGTTGGAGTCTGTTTGATTGAGTGTGTGGAGAGGTGTCTTTTATACAGGTAACGAGTTCAAACAGGTGCAGTTAATACAGGTAATGAGTGGAGAACAGGAGGGCTTCTTAAACAAAAACTAACAGGTCTGTAAGAGCCGGAATTCTTACTGGTTGGTAGGTGATCAAATACTTATGTCATGCAATAAAATGCAAATTAATTATTTAAAAATCATACAATGTTATTTTCTGGATTTTTGTTTTAGATTCCGTCTCTCACAGTTGAAGTGTACCTATGATAAAAATTACAGACCTCTACATGCTTTGTAAGTAGGAAAACCTGCAAAATCGGCAGTGTATCAAATACTTGTTCTCCCCACTGTATCTATCTATCTATCTATCTATCTATCTATCTATCTATCTATCTATCTATCTATCTATCTATCTATCTATCTATCTCTCTCTCTCTCTCTCTCTCTCTCTCTCTCTCTCTCTCTCTCTCTCTCTCTCTCTCTCTCTCTCTCTCTCTCTCTCTCTCTCTCTCTCTCTCTCTCTCTCTCTCTCTCTCTCTCTCTCTCTCTCTCTCTCTCTCTCTCTCTCTCTCTCTCTCTCTCTCTCTCTCTCTCTCTCTCTCTCTCTCTCTATCTATCTCTATCTCTATCTCTATCTCTCTCTATCTCTCCATCTATAAAATAGTGTTACTTAATGTTAGATCCCTCACTTCCAAGGCAGTTATAGTCAATGAACTAATCACTGATCATAATCTTGATGTGATTGGCCTTGACTTAAACATGGCTTAAGCCTGATGAATTTACTGTGTTAAATGAGGCCTCTCCTCCTGGTTACACTAGTGACCATGTCCCCCATGCATCCCGCAAAGGTGGAGGTGTTGCTAACATTTACGATAGCAAATTTCAATTTACCCTCCAAAAAAGGACCCTACTCAATCACTTTTTATAGCTACTGTTTACAGGCCTCCTGGGCCTTATACAGAGTTCCTTACTGAGTTCTCTGAATTTCTATCAGACCTTGTAGTCATGGCAGATGATATTAAAATATTTGGTGACTTTAATATTCACATGGAAAAGTCCACAGATCCACTACAACAGGCTTTCGGCGCCATCAACGACTCCGGACCTACTCATTGCCACAGTCATACCCTGGATCTAGTTCTGTCCCGTGGAATAAATATTGTGGATCTAAATGATCTAATCTTATATTGGACCACCATTTTATTTAAATAATTTGCTTAGACCCCAACCAAGGATCATCAGGCCGTGCTATAAATTCTCGGGACAACCCAAAGATTCTTAGATTCCCTTCCAGACTCCTATCCAAGGACGTCGGAGTACAAAAATCAGTTAACGATCAAACTGAGGATCTAAATTTAACCTTGCGTAATACCCTAGATGTAGTCACACCCCTAAAAACAAAAAACATTTGCCAAAATAAACTAGCTCCCTTGTACACAGAAAATGTCAGAGCTTTGAAGCAAGCTTCCATAAAACTGGAACGGAAATGGCGCTCCACCAAACTGGAAGTCTTTCTACTAGCTTGGAAAGAAAGTACAGTGCAATATCGAAGAGTCCTCACTGCTGCTCCATCATCCTATTTTTCCAACCTAATTGAGGAGAATAAGAATAATCCTAAATTTCTATTTGATACTGTTGCAAAGCTAACTAAAAAGCCGCATTCCCCAAGAGAGGATGCCTTTCACTTCAGCAGTGATGAATTCATGAACTTCTTCAACAAAAATATAATTATCATTTGAAAGCAAATTACGGACTCCTCTTTGAATCTGCGTATTTCCCCAAAGCTCAGCTGTCCTGAGTCTGCACAGAACTGCCAGGACCTAGGATCAATTGGATACACTCAAGTTTTTTATCCTTTATCTCTTGACACATTCATGAAGCACCGGTTTCAACTCTTTTGCCTGCTGTTATGGAATCCTGACCTGTTCATTGGACGTGCCACCTTGTCCCAGATCTGCTGTTTTCATCTCTCTCTCACTCTCTCTCTACCGCACCTGCGCTCTATCGCACCGTACCTGCGCTCTCTACCGCATCTAAATGCCTGGCTATGAAAAGCCAAGTGACATTCACAACCTCTACACCACTATTATTATTATTTGACCCTGCTGGTCATCTATGAACATTTGAAAAAGGAGAAAGAACTGGCCTTAATGGCCATGAATTGTTATAATCTCCACCCGGCACAGCCAGAAGAGGACTGGCCACCCCTCAGAGTCTGGTTCCTCTCTAGGTTTCTTCCTAGGTTTTTGCCTTTCTAGGGAGTTTTTCCTAGCCACCGTGCTTCTACATCTGCATTTCTTGCTCTTTTGGGGTTTTAGGCTGGGTTTCTGTATAACACTTTGTGACATCGGCTGATGTAAAAAGAGCTTTATAAATACATTTGATTCGATTTGTAAACAAATTTGTGCACAATTTGAGATAAATACACTTTTTGTGTGTATGGAAAGTATTCAGACCCCTTCACTTTTTTAAAATGTTGTTACGTTACAGCCTTATTCTAAAATAGATACCCCAAAATATTCCCTTATCAATCTTCACACAATACCCCATAAAAACAAAGCAAAAACATACCTTATTTATATAAGTATTCAGGACTCGAAATTGAGCTCAGGTACATCCTGTTTCCATTGATCATCCTTGAGATGATTGGAGTCCACTTGTGGTAAATTCAATTGATTGGACATGATTTGGAAAGGCACACCCCTGTCTATATAAGGTCCCACAGTTGACTGCATGTCAGAGCAAAAACCAAGCCATGAGGTCGAAGGAATTGTCCGTAGAACTTTGAGACAGGATTGTGTCGAGGCCCAGATTCCAGGAAGGGTACCAAAACATTTCTGCAGCATTGAAAGTCCCCAAGAAGACAGTGGCCTCCATCATTCTTAAATGGAAGAGGTTTGGAACCACCAAGACTCTTCCTAGAGCTGGCCGCCCGGCCAAACTGATCAATAGGGGGAGAAGGGCCTTGGTCAGGGAGGTGATCAAGAACCGATGGTCACTCTGACAGAGTTTTAGAGTTCCTCTATGGAGATGGGAGAACCTTCCAGAAGGACAACCATCTCTGCAGAACTCCACCAATCCTTTATGGTAGAGTGGCCAGACAGCAGCCCATTTGGAGTTTGCCAAAATGCACCTAATGGACTCTCAGATCATGAGAAACAAGATTCTCTGGTCTGATGAAACCAATATGAAACTCTTTGGCCTGAATGTCAAGCGTCACATCTGGAGGAAACCCGGCACCATCCCTACGGTGAAGCATGGTGGTTGCAGCATTATGCTCTGGGATGTTTTTCAATGGCAGGGACTGGGAGACTAGTCAGGATCGAGGGAAAGATATATATATATTTTTTTACATTTAACCTTTATTTAACTGGGCAAGTCAGTTAAGAACATATTCTTATTTACAATGACGGCCTACGCTGGCCAAACTCGGACGACGCTAGGCCAATTGTGCACTGCCCTATGGGACTCCCAATCACGGCTGGTTGTGATACAGCCTGGATTCAAACCAGGGTGTCTGTAGTGACACCTCTAGCACTGAGATGCAATGCCTTAGACCGCTGCGCCTCTTGTCTGATGAACGGAGCAAAGTAAAGAGAGATGTAAACCTGCTCCAGAGCGCTGAGGACCACAGACTGGGGCGAAGGTTCACCTTCCAACAGGACAAAGACTCTAAGCACAAAGCTAAGTCAATGCAGGAGTGGCTTCGGGACAAGTCTCTGAATGTCCTTGAGTTGCCCAGCCAGAGCCCAGACTTGAACCCGATCGAACTTCTCTGGAGAGACCTGACAATACCCTCCCCATCCAAACTGGCAGATCTTGAGAGGATCTGCATAGAATGGGAGAAGCTCCCCAAATGCCAAAGGTGCTTCAACAAAGTAATGAGTAAAGGGTCTGAATATTTATGTAAATGTGATATTTCAGTTTGTTATATTTTGAAAAACCTGTTTTTGCTTTGTCATTCTGGGGTATTGTGTGTAGAAAAAAAATATTTAATCAATTTTAGAATAAATCTGTAATGTGAAGAAGTGAAAGGGTCTGAATACTTTCAGAATATACTGTATATGTTGAAATTCACAAAAATTTTCAGTTTTCAAAATATTTGGCATATTTCTGCCTTATATTCACGTGCATTTACAGTATATATAGGAAAGTATGTGTACACCTCTTCAAATTAGTAGATTCTGCTATTTCAGCCACACCTGTTGCTGACAGGTGTATAAAATCGAGCACACAGCCTTGCAATCTCCTTAGACAAACATTGGGCAGTAGAATGGCCTTACTGAGCTCAGTGACTTTCAATGTGGCACGGTCATAGGATGCCACCTTCCCAACGAGTCAGTTTGTCAAATGTTTGCCCTGCTAGAGCTGCCCCGGTCAACTGTAAGTGCTGTTATTGTGAAGTGGAAACATCTAGGAGAAACAACGGCTCAGCTGCGAAGTGGTAGGCCACACAGAACGGGACTGTCGAGTGCTGAAGAGCGTAGCTCGTAACAACCGTCTATCCTCGGTTGCAACACTCACTATCGAGTTCCAAACTGCCTTTGGAAGCAACGTCAAGAACTGTTCGTCGGGAACTTCATGTAATGGGTTTCCATTGCCGATCAGCCGCATACAAGCCTAAGATCACCATGCGCAATGCCAAGCGTCAGCTAGAGTGGTGTAAAGCTGGATTCATTGGATTCTGTGGCAGTGGAAACGCTTCTCTGGATTGATGAATAACTCTTTACCATCTGGCAGTCTGACGGATGCCAGGAGAACATTACCTGCCCGACTGCATAGTGCCAACTGTAAAGTTTGGTGGAGGAAGAATATTGGTCTGGGGCTGTTTTTTATGTTTCGGACTAGGCCCCTTAGTTCCAGTGAAGGGAAATCTTAACGCTACTGCATACAATGATATTCTAGACGATTATGTGCTTCCAACTTTGTGGCAACAGTTTGGGGAAGGCCCTTTCCTGTTTCAGCATGACAATGTCCCGTGGTCCAAACCAAAATGATTTGTCGAGATTGGTGTTGAAGAACTTGACTGGCCTGCACAGAGCCCTGACCTCAACCCCATAGAACACGTTTGGGATGAATTTGAACGCCAACTGCGAGCCAGGCCTGATCACCCAACATCAGTGCCCGACCTCACTAATGCTCTTGTGGCTGAATGGAATCAAGTCCCCACAGCAATATTCCAACATCTAGTGGAACTCCTTCCCGGAAGTGTGGAGGCTGTTATAGCAGCAAAGGGGGGACAAACTCCATATTAATGCCCATGATTTTGGAATGAGGTGTCCACATACCTTTGGTCATGTAGTGTATGTATAATACTTATATGCTCATAAGTGTGACACAAATGTTTTTTACATATACTTTATGTCCCTGATATGTCATAATGTTATCTTATATATTCATATGTGTGACTCTATTACATGTCTATTACACATACACCGAGTATACCAAACATTAGATACACCTGGGAGATAGACCATTCTTGAAACTTTAGAGTGTAAAAAACCCAACTGCATTTCAGCTCTTGACACAAACTTGTGAGCCTTGCACCTTCTACCATACCCCGTTCTAAGGCATTTCAATATTTTGTCTTGAATGGCACATTTGCACAACCCAGGTCTGAATTGTTTCAAGGCTTAAAATTCCTTCTTTAACCTGTCTCCTCCCCTTCATCTACACTGATTTAAGTGGATTTAACAAGTGACATAAATAAGGGATTATAGCTTTCACCTTGATTCACCTGGTCAGTCTATGTCATGGAAAGAGCAGGTGGTCCTAATGTTTCAAAGACTGTGTACATCCTGTACCACAGCCATTGTCCCATATAATATATATAATAAAACAACCATCCAAAACAGTGTTGGTTTGGATGAACAGCAACTAGCCTCTTTTCACTGGCGATGTATATGCTGTTACCTGTTATCCTGTAATCTGATAAGGTTGGGTCTTCTTTGAACTTGGAGACAAAATTATATTGAGCCTGAGAAAGCTCCTCCCGCACTCCCAAGTCCGAGCCCCTCCTAGCCATGATCTAAGGGCTATGTCCCTTCTATTAATTATAATTATATACACAAATAATTCAGTTAGATGCTGTAAAAGACTAGGAAGTACTGCAAGCACAGTAACATAGTCATGCTAGCTAATACATTGAGATAATATACCTTCTCAGTATTTTTCTTAACCTCAGATGATATCAAAGTTAACAATAATGTACTGTTTTAATAAAAATAAATGCACATAAGCAAGCCTATTTTAACCTTTTATAGTTAAATGAACTATAAACCAGTGCAGCCATCTCAATACTGAGCCAGCTAACGGTAGCCGCTAAGCTAATAGCAACCATATAGGCTTGACAGGCTAGCATTAGCGCAGTTAGCTTAGCGTATACAGTAAAATTTAATACAAAATACAACTCTGTAATATATAACACTTGGATGGGGAGATGTCAGTTCCTAGAAAATATAACCATAGTAGGAAAGAAACCACAATATTACCTTAGAGGAGCTATAAATCAGTTAGTTCCACCCAGAATAGTTTTTTCTTATGTTCTATTGGCTAGCCTAGCTTAGCCGCCAACCCAGTCGTCTCTTTCAAGATCACTAACGGTTTTCACTCAATCAATTTACATATTTAAACTTTACCGTTTATACATGTAAGGTAAGTATCACTCGTACAACAATTTAGTGCAGTGATGTGCAGAGTTACTCCACCTCAAGAATTGCATTTGGCGAAAGGCTTCGCACATGCTACTCAGGCTGACTGGCTCTTGTTCAGGCAAATGAGAAATAAGTGCACTCAGGCTATCCGGAAGGCCAAAGTTAGTTACTTTAAGGAGCAGTTGTCTCTCTGTTGGTCTAACCCCAAGAAGTTCTGGAAAACGGTTAAAGACCTGGAGAATAAACCCTCCTCCTCACAGCTGCCCATGTCCCTTAAAGTTGATGATGTGGTTGTTACTGACAAGAAGCACATGCCCCTATCATCGCCAAGCCTATCTCTGACCTTTTTAATCTGTCTCTCCTCTCTGGGGAGGTTCCTATTGCTTGGAAGGCATCCACGGTTCGTCCTTTATTTAAAGGGGGAGGTCAAGCTGATCCTAACTGTTATAGGCCTATTTCTATTTAGCCCTGTTTATCTTGTTCTCTGTAGTATTCTCTCTATTATGCAATCTGGTTTAGATAGATAGATAGGTACTTTATTGATCCCCGAGGGGAAGTTTCTTTGTCAAGCAGCTACAAAAAAAACACAGGGCAGGTGCAAAATGCCAGAACGAAAATACACAAAAGACAGATACACGATACATGATACATAGAGCAGCAGTATGAAAAAGTATCAAAATACAAAAAGTCTGGAGTGCAAAAAAGCTATAAAAAGACATTGCATAGTATGGGTGGACGCTCAGGTTATGGATGTGTCACTGCAACCTTAAAGGTCCTCAATGATGTCACCATTGTCCATGATTCTAAGCAATGTTGTGCTGCTATTTTTGTTGACTTGGCCAAAGCTTTTGATACGGTATTCCATTCTTGTGGGCCGGCTTAGGAGCATTGGTGTCTCTGAAGGGTCTTTGGTCTGGTTTGGTAAGAAAAAGGCCCCTCTTCCCACAGGTGTGATTACTACCTCTGAGGGTTTAGAGTTTGAGGTAGTCACATCATACAAGTACTTGGGAGTATGGCTGGACGGTACACTGTTCTTCTCTTAGCACATATCAAAGCTGCAGGCTAATGTTAAATCTAGACTTGGTTTCCTCTATCGTAATCTCTCCTCTTTCACCCCAGCTGCCAAACTAACCCTGATTCAGATGACCATCCTACCCATGCTAGATTACGGAGACACAATTTATAGATCGGCAGGTAAGGGTGTTCTCGAGTAGCTAGATGTTCTTTACCATTCGGCCAACAGATTTGCCACCGATGCTCCTTATAGGACACCTCACTGCACTCTATACTCCTCTGTAAACTGGTCATCTCTGTATACCTGTCGCAAGACCCACTGGTTGATGCTTATTTATGAAACCCTTAGGTAGCCCCCCCCCCCCCCCCCCCCCCCCATCTGAGATATCAACTGCAGCCCTCATCCTCCACATGCAACACCCATTCTGCCAGTCACATTCTGTTTAAAGGTCCCCAAAGCACACACATCCCTGGGTCGCTCGTCTTTCAGTTCGCTTAAGCTAGCGACACTCAAACTGGACAGTTTGATCTCAATCTCTTAATTCAAAGACTCAATCATGAATACTCTTACTGACAGTTGTGGCTGCTTTGCATGATTTATTGTTGTCTCTACCTTCCTGCCCTTTGTGCTGTTGTCAGTGTCCAATAATGTTTGTACCATGTTTTGTGTTGCTGCCATGTTGTGTTGCTAAGCTAGCATTAGCGCTCAGCATCCATAAGCTTTTGGGTTAGTCAGAGGGTATTTAACAGTATATTTAGTGAAAGGGCAAGCTAAGAATGTTCTTATAAGTCATGCTGTTTTCCATTCTACAGCCAGAAATAGAGGGGCCAGCTTTGTGGTTAGATTGTAGGTGAACAATACATTGAAAATACATAGGCCCTTAAGTTATGGTTCTCAAACGTAATCAAAAAGTCTCACATTAGCTGGTAGAACTGACAAAATAAAATTAATCATAGAATTTGAAATAACTATTTAAACAGTTTACTTTTACACTTTGCACAACAAGGACAGGACAAGAGAGGAGGGTAAATGAAGAAGACAGACAAAGATAGATTACATAAAAGGTCATGGAGAGGCAGAGGAGTGGTATGGAGGGTTTTGGCAATATGCTATTGTATTCCAGAAGTAAGTGTTTTAGAATAGAGACCCCCACAGTAGCTACTGTAGTTACATGCTGGCAGTGTCTGCTGTGGCAGGTGGGAAGGTGTAAGTTACCTGAATGTATTGTTGATACATTCGTTTTTTTACTAAATATTTGTGTAAATATGATAACTGAATATATTAATTGATATTAGTCTATTATATCTGTACCCGTATGGTAAAATTGAGAAAAAACTACAAAAAAAAACTTTAATCTCTCAATGTTCATTTCAAAGTGCACCAAATTCATGCATTAAGCTGTGGAAATTCAAAAAAAAATTGCCAGTGGGAGAATGCCCCCGGACCCCCCCCCCCCCCCCTACTGGCTTTGGTCTAAATCCCCAGTGTCTTGTAATCCTAGAAACGCCCCTGTGCACGGATAAAACTCCCTTCCTCATATACATTCATAATAGCACACAGACAGTCATGCATAAACTCAGTGAAAGAAGCCCGACACACACACACACACACACACAGATATGCAAACAGAAAAACACACGCATGAACATACAGAAATCGGGTAAATAATTAAAACCACTGTGATACATTAATTGGGTAAAATTAGCATGAATTAAAGCAAATAAGTGTAACGTAATTTATTACTGATCAAGCGGAGTTTAGCCGTGGAAGTCTTCCGATTTCCCTCCAGATTGCTTTAACAGCTATATAATGCATTTCTTAATTTACTCTGTGGAAAAAAATAAAAAAGAGTTCATTAAGCACCAATATGTTACAATGCTGCTCCCCTGAGCATCCGGCTACAAAAAACATTATGCAAATCTCCGCCAGTGCGTTCTCAGTATGTAAATAGCTACTAACACCAGTGTCTCGGTGGAAAGATTTGTTAGTGGATAACCCTTTGTTTCTATGCCCTGGTCTGGATGGAAGAAAACAAGGGTTGTTTTGTGGACTGTACCTGATCCAATATTGAGTTGTTTATAGTTTAATTTCATATAAATTACCTATATTTGACAATAGCACCCTGTGGTCCGGCCCTGTCTCCGTGTTTACACCGCTGGATCGTGTTTGTGGTGTAGCCTTAGACGTTTTCCAGTTCACATGCACTCTAGTCTAATTAAAATACTCTGAGAGGTTGAATGGGCTGCTTTCTTCAGCTGGGAGTAGAAGGATATGTGCGAGAGCAGTCCACCGCTTCGCTTTGCTTCCCCGGCCAAACCCTGAAACTGAAAAAGTATTCTTTAAAAAGGGAAGTTCATGTAGTTAAGCAGTGATACAAGGCACAAAATATCCCCTCTGAGCTTTCAGTTGATCATCTGTTTACAGTAAAATATGCACTTTTCCTGCCCAAAACCCTAATGTTTACGACCCTTGTGGGACTTCTCATGCTCAAAGTCTCCAAAAGAATCCATACACCACTCCTGTGCCATCGTTGACTCCAAACACATTTTTTTGTTTTTCCAATCCGTGTATATGGGGAATTGTTTCCTATTTTGGAAAAAGCAGTACAGAGTTGTCAATGATATTACATAACACTTGAACAACAGCTGGAACAATATGATTCTCAATACAGTGTGATACAGCACAGATACAAAGACTTTGCCAGCCAACAGTACTGCCCACTACTGCACATGTTGTTGTCTTTCCTTTAGTGGAGAATAGATGATAGATACGTACATGCTGCAACTCAAATCAATTTTAATTTGTCACATGCGCCGAATACAACAGGTGTAGACCTTACAGCGAAATGCTTACTTACAAGCCCTGTGCCCTGTCACTGACTGACATCTCTATGATGTTGAGTCTATCATCTATGTAATCTTTCCTGTGGGGAAGACTTAAGTCCAGGCTGCAAATTACTGCAATGGACCGCTATTGTTTTCCTGGCTTGGTGTCACAAGGCTAGTTGCATGTAACATGTTTGCCTTGGCTACAAATCAGCCTGTATGACCCTACGAGAATCTGAAGTCAAATGTCTACTGTTTGCTGATGATCTGGTGCTTCTTTCCCAAACCAAGGAAGGCCTACAGCAGCACCTAGATCTTCTGCACAGATTCTGCCAGACCTGGGCCCTTTCAGTAAATCTCAGTAAGACAAAACTAATGGTGTTCTAAAGGTCCAGTTGCCAGGACCATGAATACAAATTCCATCTAGACACCGTTGCCCTAGAGCACACAAAAAACTGTACATACAGTGCCTGAATACTTACAGTATGTACAGTGCATTCGGAAAGTATTCAGACCTCTTCACTTTTTCCACATTTTGTTATGTTACAGCCTTATTCTAAAATGGATTACATTATTCAATCTACACACATTACCCCATAATGACGAAGCAAAAGCAGGTTTTTAGACATGTTAGCAAAGTATTCAGACCAGAAGGACACCCATCTCTGCAGCACTCCACCAATCAGGCCTTTATGGTAGAGTGGCCAGACGGAAGCCAATCCTCAGTAAAAGGCACATGACAGCCTGCTTGGATTTTGCCAAAAGCCACCTAAAGGACTCTCAGACCATGAGAAACAAGACCCTGTGGTCTGATGAAACCAAGATTGAACTCTTTGGCCTGAATGCCAAGCGTCACGTCTGGAGGAAACCTGGCAACATCCCTACGGTGAAGCACGGTGGTGGCAGCTCCCATATCTATTGGGTGAAATACCACAGCAGCAAGATTTGTGACCTGTTGCCACAAGAAAAGGGCAACCAGTGAAGAACAAACACCATTGTAAATACAACCCATATTTATGTTTATTTATTTTCTCTTTTGTACTTGAACTATTTGCACATCGTTACAACACTGTATATAGACATAATGACATTTTAAATGTCTATTCCTTTGGAACTTCTGTGAGTGTAATGTTTGTTTATTTCAATTTTGTTCATCTATTTCACTTGCTCTGGCAATGTAAACATACGTTTCCCATGACAATAAAGCCCTTTGAATTTAATTGAATTGTATTGCTCAGTAGAACAGGGGTGGGTACTGTAGCTCATCTCTCTCTCTCTCTCTCTCTCTCTCTGTATCTCTCTCTCTCTGTATCTCTCTCTCTCTCTCTCTCTCTCTCTCTCTCTCTCTCTCTGTATCTCTCTCTCTCTCTCTCTGTATCTCTCTCTCTGTATCTCTCTCTCTGTATCTCTCTCTGGAACATGTCTGCCTGTGTCACTTTGAAGAGTGTTATTTCAGTCAGAGGAGACATGGAGGCTCTTTCATCTTGTGACACTTCATCTGTTCTCTCTCCTTCCTTATCTCTGTCTGAGGGGCTCTGAGAGGTTACGGCTAATGCACCGCCTGTCCTTCCTCAATAACCCCTTCTGTCATTATCTCTGTCATTATCTCTATCTCTCGCTTCAATTCAAAGGGCTTTATTGGCATGGGAAACATGTTTACATAGATAATAACATATGTTTACATTGTTTATTATCTCTCTCTCTCTCTCTTTGTGCCTCAAATTAAGACCGCCTCTCCCAATCGTTGCCCCTGGCGTTAGCATATGGCTGTTTGTAGATACATCACTGATTACCTTGTGTTACTGGAGTTACTGTAGCACGCACACTTATACACATATACACACACACACCATACCACAACTATACACCTGTTCAGGCCTAGTTTCCTCTGCGAGAGAAAGCCAGCGTTTACCTGCTTCCAGGAAGCCTATAGGCTGTAATGTCCATATGGTGCCGTATGTACCATTACGTGCATTTGATATGGTGATTTTAATTTGAACCCAGTAATTCAGGGATTTCAGTTGTCAGAATATTGGTAAGTGATCAAATTCACAAGGTGTTACTCAAACCAGAAATACATGTAAAAGTTTACAATGAGCAAATCTGATGCGCATATGCAAATCCATTAATGTGAGAATAAATTACCTTTCAAAACACTAATGTATCGCAGTCCAGAGAGTGTATTTATTTGTGCACTCTACATGAGATACGTCTATATTTTGAACACTTCTCTTCCACGACACCTTTGCTCATCCACCGTAACAGAGCAGCATATGCCTGGGTTTGTGTGTGGCTGATGGGAGATTTTCAAAAGTGCCACTGAGTCACAGTCACATCTCTCTCCTCTATTTGATCATGTGACAGAATACCAAGGTGTCACTCCTGCTTTTCCACCTCTTTTCTTTGTGGCCCTGCCAGGGTATCTATGGGCACTGTTTATAACAATGAGCTAGTCTTGTCGTGTTTGTGTGTGTCTGATGGGAGCTCTTCAAAGCGGACAGAGCCACTGACTCAGTCACATCTCTCTCCTCTGTTTAATCCTGTGACAAAATGCCATGGTGTCACTCCTGCTTTGCCCTCTCTCTGTTGCTCTACCATCAATGAGTACTTTTGATAACAATGAGCTAGTCGTGTGCGTGTGTGTGTGTGTGAGAACTGATAAATGAGTGGCTTCCTACAGTAGGCATGACAAGGTTAGATGTTAGATGCGTAGGACCCTTTCTATGTAACAGCGTATGCCATTAAAACCAGTGTGTGTCAGTGTACAAGACCTCTACCTACCAGCTGCTGCTGGATGCTGAAACACACAACGTGTCAAGCCCTAGTGCTCAACCCACAAGACCAGATGGGGGATCTGACAAAGGCACAAGTGGGGTGGGATGTAGGCTTTAGATATGCTGCCTGTCCACCATAATGTGCTGGACAGAATGATTATGTACAGTGCAGGGCTCTAGGCTGTTGGAAGACTATCAGGTCCTTCCCAAAGTGGAGAGACTCATATTGGACAATACTATATACATTTTTGTGTAGACAACACTGTACCCACCAGGAATGTACGCTGTTTTCCAAATAATAAACCCTGGGTAACCAGCGAGAGGGACAGGGACAAATTGAAATGCGTCCAGAGGGAGCTGAAGTTGCGCATTGCTGAGGGGAAGAGAGGGTATAAGGAGAAGATGGAGGACAAGCTGAGGCAGAGACAGGTGAGAGAGGTTCTGTAAGGGTATGAGAAATATCACTGGCTTCAAAAAGTCAAACAGTGGACCGACGGAGGGGACCCAGGACAGAGCCAATGAGCTGAACCAATTTTTTAACAGGTTCGATACTGGCCCTGTCCACCTCCCCTCCAGCTCCCCAGGCCACACACCCTCACGGCTGTCCCACCCCCACTTTGCTCACAACACCTCTGTTGAGACAATCAGTGACCCCCTCCCCACCTCCGCCTCCGCTCCCTCTGGACTGATCCTCAACACCCCCCTTCCCCCCACCTCCCCACCTGGGCTGACTTTCACCACCAACCAAGTGAAAAGAGAGCTGGAGAGACTACATCAGTGGAAAGCGGCGGGCCCTGATGGCATCAGCCCAAGGGTGCTTAGGGTCTGTGCTGACCAACTATGTGGAATACTCCAGCGACACTTCAACCTTAGCCTGAGCCTGGAAAGGGTCCCTTTGCTGTGGAAAACATCCTGCCTGGTCCCAGTGCCCAAGAAGGCGCACCCCACTGTCCTGAATGACTTCAGACCTGTAGCGCTAACATCCCACATCATGAAGACCCTGGAAAGGTTAGTCCTCGCTCACCTCACACCCCTGGTGTGTACATCACTGGACCCCCTGCAGTTCGTATATCAGCGCAACGTCGGGGTGGATGATGCAATCATCTACCTTCTGCAGAGGGCCTACTCTCACCTGGACAACGCAGGTTGCACTGTGAGGCTTATGTTTTTTTACTTCTCCAGTGCCTTCAACACCATTCAGCCCCTGCTACTGGGTGAGAAGATGAAGAGGATGAAAGTGGAAGCACCCTTAGTCTCCTGGGTCACGGACTACCTGACCGGTAGGCCACAATTTGTATGACTACAGAGCTGTGTGTCAGAACAGGCAGTGAGCAACACAGGGGCCCCCCAGGGAACGGTCCTGTCCCCTTTCCTGTTCACCCTCTACACCTCGGACTTCAGATATAACTCTGAAACATGCCACCTACAGAAGTTCTCGGATGACTCCGCAATTGTGAGGGTGCATCAGGGGTGGGCAGGAGGAGGTGTACTGGAGCACAATCAATGACCTTGTGTTGTGGTGTGAGCAGAACCACCTTCAGCTCAACATCAGCAAAACAAAGGAGATGGTGGTGGACTTCAGGAGAACCAAGGCCCAACTGACTGCAGTCCCTATTCAGCTGATGGATGTGGAAACACTGGGGCTCTGTACAAAAAGGGCCAGAGCCGACTCTACTTTCTGAGGAGGCTCAGGTCCTTCAACGTGTGCAGTAAACTACTTTCTACCAGTCAGTGGTGTGCTGGGGCGCCAACACAAAGGCTGGTGATGCTTCTCGGGTAAATAAGCTGATCAAGAAGGCTAGCTCTGTTCTGGGGATTAACCTTGACACTCTAGCACTCTAGAGGAGGTGGTGGAGAGACAGATCCTGGCCAAACTGCTGGCCATCATGGACAACGTCACCCACCCTCTGCATGCCATGGCTATGACGCAGAGGAGCACCTTCAGTCACAGACTGACCCCACCAGAGCGCTACAGGAGGTCCTTCCTGCCGGCGGCTATTAGACTATATAATGCCTCACCAGGGTGCCGTGCCATCGGCAACATAGACCTGGAACTGTTATAATAATAAACTTTATTTATATAGCACCCATCACAGAAAGAATCACAGAGTGCTTTACAAGTAGCAAGTATACCATTTAAAAAACATCATACTAACATAAAAACATAAAACATAAAAGCACAATCAATTAAAAGCTTGTCTAAATAGTAGTGTCTTCAGCTGCTTTTTAAAAGAAACAATAGAATCGGCCACACGCAACGACAAGGGCAGGGCATTCCACAATTTTGGAGCAGTCGCCTGGAAGGAACGATCTCCCCTAGTTTTAAGGCGGGTTTTAGGTACCATCAGGAGATTCTGACCTGAGGAGCGAAGAATACGAGACGAAGAGTAAGGGGTCAACATGTCAGTGATGTATTGAGGCGTCTGTCCATGTAGTGCTTTAAAAGTTAAAATTAAAATTTTAAAATCAATTCTGTATTTTACCGGTAGCCAGTGGAGAGTAAATAAAATAGGAGTAATGTGTGCCCTTCTGTTTGTTCCTGTTAAAAGCCTGGCTGCGGCATTTTGAACCAGTTGAAGACGCCTCAGAGAACAATTGTTAAAACAAGTAAAAAGAGAATTACAATAATCTAACCGTGAAGAAATAAAAGCATGAATGATCATCTCCATGTTAGTTTTGGGCAGTATTGTTCTTAATTTAGAGATATTTCTCAATTGATAAAAACAGTTTCTGACCAGCTGTCTAGAATGACCATCCAGGGACATCGATTGGTCAAACAGAACACCAAGGTTTCTTAGGCTCGTCTGGACAGAGGAGTCCAAGGAACAGAGGTGTTGTTTAATTTGCGATATTTTTTGTTCTGGAGCAATGATCATAGTTTCAGTCTTTTTTGTATTCAGTTGTAGAAAATTGTTATATAACCAAGACTGGGGTGTTAGGACCTAGTTTAACAATTAGGCATCCATCCGTGAGTAATTCTCTGGTCTGTAATCACTCATTCACTCAGGACTTATTTATTCATTCAGGTCTGTATATACATATTCATGTACAGTTGTTATATCATATCACGTGCAATATTGTAAGTAATTATTTTACTGAACTTACGTAGTCATTCACTCAGGAATGCATATTAGTATCCTGTCAGTTGTATCTTTTTTCATTGCTTTTAGTATATCGAATGTGCAATACGTGCATTTATCTGTAATTAAACCCTGCGCAATAAGGACTGTATTTTAAGGGAATTACTATTATTACCCTAAATTATATCATACACACATTTAGCTATTTAAGTATCTCTTCCTGTCATTTACCTGTACAGTTAATGTAACCATGTAAATATTCACTTACCTTTATATTTAACTTTATATTTACCTGTACAGTTAATTTAAACCTGCAAAATATTCACTTACCTGTTCATTTAACCAGACTGTGTATTAAGTAAACTATTATTACCCTCACTTACAGTGGGGAGAACAAGTATTTGATACACTGCCGATTTTGCAGGTTTTCCTACTTACAAAGCATGTAGAGGTCTGTAAGTTTTACAGAAAAAAATCCAGAAAATCACATTGTATGATTTTTTTATAATTAATTGTCATTTTATTGCATGACATAAGTATTTGATCACCTACCAACCAGTAAGAATTCCGGCTCTCACAGACCTGTTCTCCACTCATTACCTGTATTAACTGCACCTGTTTGAACTCGTCACCTGTATAAAAGACACCTGTCCACACACTCAATCAAACCTGACTCCAACCTCTCCACAATGGCCAAGACCAGAGAGCTGTGTAAGGACATCAGGGATAAAATTGTAGACCTGCACAAGGCTGGGATGGGCTACAGGACAATAGGCAAGCAGCTTGGTGAGAAGGCAACAACTGTTGGCGCAATTATTAGAAAATGGAAGAAGTTCATGATGACGATCAATCTCCCTCGGTCTGGGGCACCATGCAAGATCTCACCTCGTGGGGCATCAATGATCATGAGGAAGGTGAGGGATCAGCCCAGAACTACACGGCAGGACCTGGTCAATGACCTGAAGAGAGCTGGGACCACAGTCTCAAAGAAAACCATTAGTAACACACTACGCCGTCATGGATTAAAATCCTGCAGCGCACGCAAGGTCCCCCTGCTCAAGCCAGCGCATGTCCAGGCCCGTCTGAAGTTTGCCAATGACCATCTGGATGATCCAGAGGAGGAATGGGAGAAGGTCATGTGGTCTGATGAGACAAAAATAGACCTTTTTGGTCTAAACTCTACTCGCCGTGTTTGGAGGAAGAAGAAGGATGAGTACAACCCCAAGAACACCATCCCAACCGTGAAGCATGGAGGTGGAAACATCATTATTTGGGGATGCTTTTCTGCAAAGGGGACAGGACGACTGCACCGTATTGAGGGGAGGATGGATGGGGCCATGTATCGCGAGATCTTGGCCAACAACCTCCTTCCCTCAGTAAGAGCATTGAAGATGGGTCGTGGCTGGGTCTTCCAGCATGACAACGACCCGAAACACACAGCCAGGGCAACTAAGGAGTGGCTCCGTAAGAAGCATCTCAAGGTCCTGGAGTGGCCTAGCCAGTCTCCAGACCTGAACCCAATAGAAAATCTTTGGAGCGAGCTGAAAGTCCGTATTGCCCAGCGACAGCCCCGAAACCTGAAGGATCTGGATGGAGGAGTGGGCCAAAATCCCTGCTGCAGTGTGTGCAAACCTGGTCAAGAACTACAGGAAACGTATGATCTCTGTAATTGCAAACAAAGGTTTCTGTACCAAATATTAAGTTCTGCTTTTCTGATGTATCAAATACTTATGTCATGCAATAAAATGCAAATTAATTACTTAAAAATCATACAATGTGATTTTCTGGATTTTTGTTTTAGATTCCGTCTCTCACAGTTGAAGAGTACCTATGATAAAAATTACAGACTTCTACATGCTTTGTAAGTGGGAAAACCTGCAAAATCGGCAGTGTATCAAATACTTGTTCTCCCCACTGTATATCATACGCACTTTTAGCTATTTAAGTATTTCTCTGCCATCGACCTGTATAGTATAGTTAACCATAGAAATACTCCTTATTTTTCTATATCAACTTAATCTATATTAATATTTTTATCTTTTATTTTTTCACTCTAACAATGTATAGTGTACATATTCAGCCATCCACCCATACTATACAATGTCTTTTTATAGCTTTTTTGCACTCCAGACTTCTTGTATTTTTATACTTTTTCATACTGCCACTCTATGTATCATGTATCGTGTGTATTTTCGTTCTGGCATTTTGCACCTGCCCTGTGTTTTTTTTGTAGCTGCTTGACGAAGAAATTTCTCCCCGGGGATCAATAACGTACCTCTCTATTTATCTATCCATCTATCCATCTAACCATCCATCCATCCATCCATCCATCCATCCATCCATCCATCCATCCATCCATCCATCCATCCATCCATCCATCCATCCATCCATCCTTCCTTCCTTCCTTCCTTCCTTCCTTCCTTCCTTCCTTCCTTCCTTCCTTCCTTCCTTCCTTCCTTCCTTCCTTCCTTCCTTGTGGATTAGGCTTTAAATAGAGCTACTGTAGTGTAATGTCTAAACACCTGCTTTGTATGCTTCTTTGAGCAGTGTGGCATGCAGCCAGTTGACAGTCAAGGCTGTTTTCTCTGATGTATCCCATTAGGCCTCTCTTCTTGTCTTGGTACTACTGATGTGTTTGTGTTGTGCTGGTATTGCCTCCCTCCCTGTTTGAATTGGAGGCGTTCACATTTAACCCCCCTTGGGAAACATCAAGAGACTAAATGCCAGTCCCTTGCATGCTTGTTTGGGTAATTTACTCTCAAATGAGTGTTATTTATCGTCTCCAGGTGGTCCTTCTGCCATGTTTAACATACATACAGTCATGGAGGCTTTGATGGCTTGGCTACACCTGAGAGATTTGCCCAAATGTGTGTCTCTTATTTTCCCAGAAGTGTTTCCGCTCTGGGGTTGTTTACCCGTAAATGTTTTGTGATTCCCCTAAGCGACTCAAGTGTTTTTATGAGGAACACTGCATTTTTCTATTTACTTTCTTCTCAATGGTTTGGCTGACTCACCAGCCTTCTCACCACGGCTCACTCTCAAAATACAAAGTTGAGTTCCCATTAACCTTGAAATCCCCATGAAGCCCACTTACAAACGAATGCAAAAATCACACCTAGACACCTCCATGACTGCCACCTAGTATAGACACACATGCGAAAACACACACACACACACACACACACACACACACACACACTGTGTGTCCCCTGGAATAATATGGAAATAGTGGTCCTTACTTCTACCTTTCTGTCCCTGGCCCTTTTGATCCAACTGTCTGTTTTCCATAATTGCGCTAACACTAGCCTGCATACTAATTTCTGTGGGCCCCCTGTCGTCACATCATTTACTTGGCCTGCTTGATTGTAGAATTTAATCTGCTTGAAGGGTCTGTATCTCATGCTTGCTTTAAATTCTAATGCCCTGCAGGACTGCATGGAGTTTACAGTTACGGCTATGAAATAAATCCTCCGGTGTTCTATTTCCATGCTTTACGATAGTTTTACTATGGATAGATAGATCTGAGTACGCTTTAGGTTTCATGATATTGACAATGCCTGACTGATCTTCAATCAACTGTAAGGCTTCTTGTCTGTAGTCAACTCAATGCTGTAGCCGTTGGTTTTACCCCCGTGCTGAAATATCAAAGAGTGAAATTGATACGATGGTGTTGAATGTCGGGGCTGGGTTAGGTTTTAGGGACTTTTTCACATGGTATGTTGCTGCCAGCGTGCTTCGGTCTTTCTAGATGGCCTTTTTGATGTGAATGTACGGGACAGCGTTGATACAGAATGAGGTGAGCTCATGTGTTGCAATGCAATCGAAGACCAAATTAAGCTATTTCACATTCTGAGAGGTCCTAGACTACACGGTGTCTCTTAAACTGACAGCCTCAGTATGGCGGTTTCCGCAGCCTTACAGATTGATCAAAAGTCGACAGTATACCATAATATTGTGTCTTTTGTTAGTGTTATTTTAATTGATATAGTTACCTGGTAGTCAGAATAAAGCCAATAACTACAATATGTGACATTTCCCAAAGTGGGACTTTTGTTAATCTGAGTGAAAGAGACAAGAATGTGTGTCTCTCACCCCCTTAACACACACACACACCTCCTCTATCTGACATGATGGCGCATGTTATCCCCAATCTGGAGGTCCTCCTCTATCTGACGTGATGCACCATGTTATCCCCAATCTGGAGATCCTCCTCTATCTGACGTGATGCACCATGTTATCCCCAATCTGAGAGATCCTCCTCTATCTGACATGATGCACCATGTTATCCCCAATCTGGAGGTCCTCCTCTATCTGACATGATGCACCATGTTATCCCCAATCTGGAGGTCCTCCTCTATCTGATGATGCACTATGTTATCCCCAATCTGGAGGTCCTCCTCTATCTGACGTGATGCACCATGTTATCCCCAATCTGGAGATCTTTCCGTGTAACAAGACAGAGCAGCTGACATGAGCCCTGAGAGACCTGCTCCTGCCTCACCTCTCATACTGCAACTCTCCTCTCATACCTCTCCTCTCCTGCCTCTCATACTGTGCCTCTCCTGCCTCTCCTCTCCTGCCTCTCATACTGTACCTCTCCTCTCCTGCCTTTCCTCCCTCTCATACTGTACCTCTCCTCTCCTGCCTTTCCTCTCCTGCCCTGCCTCTCCTCTCCCGCCTCTCATACTCTACCTCTCATCTCCTGCCTCAACTCTCCTGCCTCTCCTCTCATTTTACATTTTAGTCATGTAGCAGACGCTCTTATCCAGAGCGACTTACAGTTAGTTAGTGAATACATGTTCATACTTTTTATTCGTACTGGTCTCCTGTGGGAATCGAACCCACAACCCTGGCGTTGCAAGCATCATGCTCTACCATCTGAGCTACACGGGACTCTCCTGCCTCTCCTCTCATACCTTTCCTCTCCTGTCTCTCCTCTCCTGCCTCTCCTCTCCTCTCATACCTCTCCTCTCATACCTCTCCTCTCCTGCCTCTCCTCTCCTGCCTCTCCTCTCCTGTCTCTCCTCTCATACCTCTCCTCTCCTGCCTCTCCTCTCCTGCCTCTCCTGCCTCTCCTCTCATACCTCTCCTCTCCTGCCTCTCCTCTCCTGCCTCTCCTGCCTCTCCTCTCATACCTTTCCTCTCCTGCTCTCCTCTCCTGCCTCTCCTCTCCTGCCTCTCCTCTCATACCTCTCCTTTCATACCTCTCCTCTCTCCTCTCCTGCCTCAACTCTCCTACCTCTCCTCTCCTGCCTCAACTCTCCTACCTCTCCTCTCCTGCCTCAACTCTCCTACCTCTCCTCTCCTGCCTCAACTCTCCTACCGCTACACGCACAGCAGCAGAATAATGAAGCCATTGTGGTCACATCCAAATTCCTCACCCCCCAGCAGCATTCTCAGATGAATGAAGCCCACTGTTGGTGAATAACTCTCCTGTAATGGAAGTAGAGAGAGTGAGAGAGGACATAGGGGCTGATACCGGAAACGGGTGTTGGATGGTGGTGTGTGTGTGTGTGTGTTTTATTGTTAAAACACACCAGTTATGCAACACATCTGGTCAAGGGGACAGACTGGTGGGAAGTGTGTGTGTGTGTGTGTGTGTGTGTGGTAGAGAATAGCCAAGTTAGCTCACCGTACAATACAGTCCTGTCCATGTTTGCTATTTAGTATCTGGGCCGCAGTCCAAAACATGATTAGGATACCTGGTGTTCGGCCAGTGTTCTTAATGGTCTCCTCCCCTAAAAGGGAATTTTAGAGCCCCTGGTGACTTCACTGTGACCTCCTCAGTGTACAGGACACTACCACAAAGAGAGGTTGTTGGGAAGGAGGGAGGGAGGGAGGGAGGGAGGGAGGGAGGGAGGGAGGGAGAGAGAGGAGGAAGAGGAGGAAGAGGGAGGGAGCACTCCAAACTCCACCAACTAAAATGAACTATCCCTCATTAGCTGTGGTGAAGAACCAACTACTGATACACTCAGGGATGGTTTTATTTATGTGCTGATAGATAGGCAGTACAGACTGCATGCATCAGTATTGTGCTCCAGAAATTAAAGTGCTTCCCTATGCCTTTTCTACCATGTTCAATCAAACAAGAAATAAAAAAATAAATACAGCAGATATCAACTCAATTATAAATATTTATAATCTACACATTTTAAAAATCCTGTCAATCATAAAATGAAAGGCTAGGAGGATAAACTTGTTGTATCTGTCGTCCGGATGCCGGATGATTTGCATGCCACAGAACTTGGCCATCCATTTTGTTTTGACTTTGCATGCGTGCGTGCTGTTCGCGGTGCAGATTAAATATAGAAGTCTTGTTCTCTGAGAGAGCGTGGTGGTTATTTTTTCACACGGCAGTGAGTGTTGATGCTGCTGTGCTGATGGCGATTCATTATTGAACAGGAAATCGTCTTACCATGGCTTGAGTTTTGTTATGTGTTCTTTGTTCTTGTCATCCATATTGCAGAGTGTCTTTGTCAGTCAATGCAGTAAGATCTGTGTGTGTGTGTGTGTGTGTGTGTGTGTGTCTGTGTGTTTGTATGTGTGTGTGTGTGTGTGTCTGTGTGTGTCTGTGTGTCTGTGTGTGCGTTTGCCACTAAGTCTTTGCATCAGTGTTTGTCGGTTATGAGTAACTGTCCTTATAAAAGGTCTTGTTTGTCAGTAGATGGAAGAGAAGTGAGTGTGTCACTGTTTGGCTGATATTATCATCTTCAAAAGCCCAGTAGAGAATTGGCCTTATCATATCTACTCACAGGATCAGAAAAGGGCCATGATTTCATGATGTTTAGACCTAGTGACTGACAGACAGACAGACAGACAGACAGACACAGACAGACAGACAGACAGACAGACAGACAGACAGACAGACAGACAGACAGACAGACAGACAGACAGACAGACAGACAGACAGACAGACAGACAGACAGACTATCAGTCAGTCAGTCAGTCAGTCAGTCAGTAGAGACAGAGCATTGCCTCAGTGAGTCTGGAAAGCCTGTTTCATAACCCAACACATGGCTCTTCAGTAATAAGACTTCAGTAATAGCCTCACACCCACTTGACTTCCGCACGCAATAATTCAAGTTTATTTAGAGACTACGGTGTGTGTGTGTGTGTGTGTGTGTGTGTCAGGAAGGTGAGGTGGCTCTTGTGAAGGTGGCTTGTTGTGTGTGTGTGTGTGTGGCATTCTCCCCTGATTTCATGCTTTGCTGATGGAAAATTAGGCCCCCGCGTATTGCTGAATGAAGAGGGGTGGGGGTTCGCTGCTGTTATTGCCTCAGGACACTCCACCCGACAACAAGAAAACTAGAGCGAGGAGGAGAAGGCTGTGTCACTGGCTGCTAATGCACTCTTAACAAGATGATGCGCGTACGGAATCCCCACGCGGAGCTTCAAAAATACATCTGCCCTCTTCTGTGGGTTTTTTATTTTAACTGAGTGTTGTAAACCACCAGTTATCAGTCTGGCATTTGAAAAACGCCTCTAAATGTATTCTGCTTTTCTGAGGTGATTTTTGAATGGCATGTTGAAGAGTTAATTTGCATTCTCTTCTGGGCTTTGTTTTGTATACAAGGCCAATGAAGCTCTAAGAAAAAGGAATAAAAATACTGCAGGCACTCGACTTATTTGGTTGTTCGAAAATATGGTACAGTAGCCTAGTTGAAATTCAGTCTTTCACTGTTAGGATTATGAGGAACATTTTGAAGCGTAAATAAATCTATGGTTTATTGTGATGTAAGCAGATTTATAGGCTGGCTATATTTACTATATTTACGATATCATACAGGCGTATCTGAAACTATTTGATTGACTTAGATCAGATGAAAACCTTGTTTGGTTGGAGCAGCGTTTAAAAAAAAAATTATGTTTGTAACATACTAGCTGTGCATGCTCTCTCTCTCACACACACACTCTTCTTACATCTAATCATTTACTTGTGTTTCCTTCAACTTGGACCAGGTAATAATCAACAGGAATCCTGGCCACCCAAAGGGCTCACAGAACAAGAACTACAGTGAGAACATGAGAACAAACAATGCAATATTGCATTTCAAACAGGAGCTTTATTGATTCAACATTACATGAACATGTTGGATACACGACATGTACATAAATTGTCTTTAGCCATTACCGACTGGCTTGTCTGGGTTATCCAACCATACACATACCCAGAGTTTGCAGCTTTCCATCCCTCCAGTATCATCTGTTGGTCTTTGTTCCCTGTGGGTCCATTAACTTCCTAGTCAGTATGATCAGGGAAGACTCTACCCTGCTGCATCTGGCCAGCAGCATTCCAGTCTGGGTAAGTAGATGACATGTCATTCACACTGCAGTGGAAGGTTAACTCATGTAGTCCATCTTTACTGGCGCCTGCACTCTGTTTCTGTCCCTGTTACGGCACTTCTTAAGCATAGAGTTTTCCCTGGTCAGGAAAAACTCCATGTGTGACTACTCCACCCACAGGTATTATGCACTATGGTGCAAGCGCCACACATCAGATGATTGGTTATTCAACCTGTCAATGTGTTGGATGTTATGTCTCTATCGAATTAAACATCAATAAATAAATACATGAGTGGGGAGTGTGGGAAGCAGGGGAATAGTAGAGTTGGGGCACGGCAGGATTGAGATGTATAAATTCCCACACACCTGGAAATGCTCAGCACAATGACGCACACAACAGAAGCCAGCCTGCCCTGCGCTGAAACCCGGCCAGAGTCTGGCCACGTATGGACTGAGTTTCCATGAGGAGGGGCCTCCAGCCTGCTCTGGCTCTGTGGAAGGGCCGACGGTGGAGGCTATCTCAACACCTCCTCGACCGCACACCATGGCTGGAGAGGAATACCATTGGGGAGAGAGGGAGGGACGGAGGGAGAGAGAGAAAACGAGAGAGAGAGTGACGATGGGACCGATCATATTATACAGGAAGCAAGGGAGTACGGAAGTCTTGCACACTTTGCTCTGAGTCTAAGTCTACTGTTAAATCCATATTCATAGTTATAGGCTAATATTTGGTGTAGAATGTGATTTCATAAGCAAATCAAGTTGAAAGAGACTTTTGAAGAAAGCGGGGAAAGACATTCTAACCTTAAAGGAACGTGGACTTAATTACAATGACCTTACAACATCCATCTTGCCTTGAGCCTCCCTCCCTCCCTCCCTCCCTCCCTCCCTCCCTCCCTCCCTCCCTCCCTCCCTCCCTCCCTCCCTCCCTCCCTCCCTCCCTCCCATCCAGGCAGAGCCAGCCACCCCCTCTGCCAAACAACCCACTCCTCCCCTTCCTTGTCTCTGTCCTCACCGCCACTAGTCCTGATAAATTACTTCTCCCTCATCGTATTTATGTGGACGGTGAAGCTAAACCTTTTAATTTGTCTCTGTACTCCAGCATTTTGGATTTGAAATCAAATGTTTTATATGAGGCGACAAGTACAGTGTATTTTCATACATATTTGTTTTACCGTTTAGAAATTGAAACACTATGTATCTAGTCCCACCATTAGAAGGCGTCATAAGTATTTGTAATAATTCACTTTAGCCAAAAGTGTATTATTTGGTGCCATATTTTTAGGACGCAATGACTACATCAAGCTCGTGACTCTACAAACTGGTTGAATGCTTTTGCGGTTTGTTCTGGTTGGGTTTCAGATTATTTTGTGTACAATGGAAATTAACGGTAAATAATGTATTGTGTCAGTTACGAGTCACTTTAATTGTAAATTAGAATATAATATGTTTCTGAACACGTCTACATTCATTTGGAAAGGGAAAAAAGAAAAATGGGGGATACCTAGTCAGTTAGTCATTCAAATGAAATGTATCTTCCGCATTTAACCCCAAACCCCCTCTGAATCAGAATCCTCCGTCATTACGGATAATACTGAATGAATCGTGAATAATGATGCGTGAGAAAGTTACAGATGCATAAATCATATCCCAAAGAAAATCCTAATCTCCATGTTATTGGTAACGGTGAGCAGTTAGCATGTTTTTGGTGGGCATGACCTTTGTGCATCTTTCTCACTCATTATTATTCATGATTCATTTATGATTATCTGTAGTCATGGTAGCAACCACATTAGGCGAATGTAGAAGGGTTCAGAAACGTATATAAAGTGACTCAATGCTTTATTTTAACATTCATTTCTATTGGCCACAACATAATCCGAAACACAACCAAAGCAAACTGCAAATGCATCCAAGTTTGCAGTCACAAGCTTGATGTAGTCATTAACCATGTTTCCATCCACAGTTTTTATGGGAGTAAAGTCATACTGTATAAAAAAGAATCAACGCCACCTGTGATGGAAACAGGAAGTTTCTGTAAAATATTATACACATTACATAGACTGACCAGGTGAATCCAGGTGAAAGCTATAATCCCTTGCAACTCAATATTAGGAAGGTGTTCCAAATGTTTGGTATACTCGGTGTAAATGCAGACAGTTAATTTGTTTGTTAGACATGGTGGGATATTTTTGTGTCGGTAAAAGGTATTATGCAACAAAAAGGCAGTGTAAATAGCCATCATATTGACGTGAACTTGGAGTCACGCGATGATATGGTGTGTGGTCCTCCCACTAAGACTCTGGGAAACCATGCGGTTTATTAGGCTATATTAAATAAACGGCCGTGCCTTCAGTATTCAGGCTCCTTGACCTATTCTACATTTTGTTGTATTACTTCCTGATTTCAAAAAGTATTAAATAGTTTTTTTACACCCAAAACCCCATCGTAACAAAGTGTAAACATGTTTTTAGAAACGTCTACACATTTATTGAAAATGAAATACAGAAATATCTCATTAATTTAAGTATTCACACCCCTGAGTCAATACACCTTTGGCAGCGATTACAGCTGTGAGTCTTCCTGGGTAAGTCTCTAAGAGCTTTGCACACCTGGACTGTACAATATTTTTCACATTTATTTATTTTTTAAATTCTTCAAGCTCTGTCAAGTTGGTTGTTGATAATTGTTAGAAAACCATTTTTAAGTCTTGCCCTATATTTTCAAGCCGATTTTAAGTCAAAACTGTAACTAGGCCACTCAGGAACATTCAATGTTGTCTTGGTAAGCATCACCAGTGTACACTGAGTGTACAAAATATTAGGAACATCTTCCTAATATTGAGTTGCACCCCGTTTTTCCCTCAGAACAACCTCAATTCGTCAGGACATTGACTCTACAAGGTGCCAAGCGTTCCATAGGGATGCTGGACCATGTTGACTCCAATGCTTCCCACAGTTGTGTCAAGTTGCCTGGATGTCCTTTGGGTGGTGGACCATTCTTGATACACGCGGAAAACGGTTGAGCGTGAAAAACCCAGCAGCGTTGTAGTTCTTGACACACTCATACCTGTACGCCTGGCACCTTCTACCATACCCCGTTCAAAGGCACTTAAATATTTTGTCTTGCCCATTCACCCTCTGAATGGCACACGTACACAATCCATGACTCAATTATTGTCTCTAGGCTTAAAAATCCTTCTTTAACCTGTCTCCTCCACTTCATCTACACTGACAGAAGTGGATTTAACAAGTGACATCAATAAGGGATCATAGCTTTCACCTGGATTCACCTGATCAGTCTCCAGCCTTTGCCTTGGTCTTTAGGTTTTTGTCCTGCTAAAAGGTGAATTTGTCTCCCAGTGTCTGTTGGAAAGCTGACAGAACCAGGTTTTCCTCAAGGATTTTTCCTGTGCTTAGTTCCATTCCGTTTCTTTTTATTCTAAAATACTCCCTAGTCCTTGCCGATGACAGCATACCCATAACATGATGCAGCTTGAAAATATGAAGACTTGTACTCAGTGATGTGCTGTGTTGGTTTTGCCCTAAACATAACGCTTTGTATTCAGGATATTAAGTACATTTCTTTGCCACATTTGTTTCAGTATTACTTTAGTGCCTTGTTGCAAACAGGATGCATGTTTTGGAATATTTATATTCTGTACCCTGTAAATTAGTATTGTGGATTAACTACAATGTTGTTGATCCATCCTCAGTTTTCTCCCATCACAGCCATTAAACTATGTTTTAAAGTCACCATTGGCCTTTGAGATTATGGGGCAAGTGACAATATAAATGTAAATACATTTTAAATTCAGGCTGTAACCCAACAAAATGTGATAAAAGTCAAGGGGTGTGAATACTTTCTGATGGCACTGTATGATGGACATTACAGGGTAGTGAAAGTACAGTGTGATCTTGATAATCCTTTCCAATAAATATTAAGGGTCTTATTCTGGTGATCGATGCTTGACTGCCGTTTAACCAATACAAAAATTCTCACTCTTATCCATAATAATCTCATCATGTAAACTAGCCTACCGACGCAGCTACCTGCACTCTATCTGCAAGCTGTTGGCTAAAGCCAAGACCAGAGTAGGCACATCTGCTATTTAACACAAAACTATCGGTAGAGTTGAAAATGCGATGGAAACTTATTGAACTTTATGTTTTTATTCGGTACATGAAAACTTAAGCGAAGAAGGAAATGTTTCGCTGATTATTTTATTAGTCTGTTTGATCGAAACACCATCTTTTGTTAATGTGAATTTTATAACGTTAACATTAAAATCTGTTGCCTATTGTGTGTTACGAATATGGGACCAAATACTACATTTTTGACCAAATTTAATGACAAAATACTTACGACACCTCCAAATGGGGGGACTAGATACATAAAGTTCATTCATTTCTAAACAGTAAAACAACAGTTGATCTCAAATCCAAAATGCTGGAGTATGGAGCCAAATTAAAAGTTGTAGCTTCACTGTCCAAATTAATATGTAGGGGAGTGCAGGAGAAGCAGAGGAGTACAGGAACAAAGCCCAGGCCTAGGCTCAGTCAGTCTCTTATCCACCTCAACCCAAGGCAATGCCCATTATACCCCAGCATCACACACACACACACACCCTACATACAGGCTCACACCCATCCACTGATGGGCCGGCAGTAGAGAGGGTCTAAAGCTCCTCAGTTCCTCAGTGTGCACATCACTGCACATCACTGACGACCTGAAATGGTCCCTTCACACGTACAGTGTGGTGAAGAAGGCGCAACAGCGACTCTTCAACCTCAGGAGGCTAAAGAAATTCAGCTTGGCCTCTAAGACCCTCACAAACTTCCTCAGATGCACCATTGAGAAGATCCTGTCGGTCTGTATCAACACCTGGTACGGCAGCTGCACCGTCTACAACCGCAGGGCTCTCCAGAGGCTGGTGCGGTCAGTCGAACGCACCACGGGGGCCACACTGTCTGCCCTCTAGAACATCTACAGCACCCGGTGTCACTGGAAGGACAAGAATATCATCAAGGACCTCAGCCACCCCACTACCATCTAGAAGGCGGAGACAGTACAGGGTCACACACAACATACATACGCACACACACACACACGCAAGTGCACAGGCAAGTACGCGGGCACACGCATATGCACGCATGCGCTCGCACACAGTTAGTGTCAACATTTGTCATACTTATTTTATTATTGTTATTCCACCCCCTTTTTTCCCCAATCGGTAGTTCCAGTCTTGTCCCATCGCTGCTACTCCCGCACGGACTCGGGAGAGGCGAAGGTTTGAGAGCCGTGCGTCCTCCGAAACACGACCCGCCAAGCCGCACTGCTTCTTGACACAATGCTCGCTTAACCCGGAAGCAATCCGCACCAATGTGTCGGAGGAAACCGTGTCAGCGTGCATGCGCCCGGCCCCGCCACAGGAGCCGCTATTGCCCGATGGGACATCCCGGCCAGCCAAACCCTCCCCTAACCCGGACGACTCTGGGCCAATTGTGTGCCGCCTCATGGGTCCCACCCTTAGAGTCATGAGTTGAACTTTGATTAAGTGTTTGTAGGTAGCGCCTCAGGCCCTGTCTCTCACCGATAAAACGCCGAAATCGTGGTGTGTTCTTGTATGTTTTTGTGGATTTCAGCAGCTCAGCGGGTTCAGATTATTTGAATTTCATGGTGCAATTTAATTTATTTCATCTTGTTTCTACATGAATCTTCCTAAAAGTGTCATTAACTCTCCTTGCATTCATATTGTGTAAATGAGCTGGAATGAGCCTCATCTACACTCTCGTCTAATTCCTCTATTCTTAAAGTCAATTACAGATCAGATCGGGAACGACAAAACAAATCAGTATTTAAAATACATTTAATCTCGTTCATCATCTCTATTAAAAAATCTGTAGGAATGGAATTGAGGCCGCAGATTAGAGTAAAAAAAGTGGTGCCCGTGTTTGACGGCACGCCACTCTCTCTAACTACGCAGAAATGCTTAGCTCCCCCACTTAAAAGGTCTATATTCATTTTCAAATGAGTTGATTAGCAAGCACAATGTCATTGGATTCAGGGGCCCATTACACATTCATGATAGTAAATTACTGTACATTTACAATCCAAAATGAAATTTCATGAGGAGGGGATATTGAAAAAAGCAAGCTGTGCTCATCTCAGTAGCCATGCCTCATAGTCCTTGTTCCCTCTCGCTCTCTCTCGGCAAGCACATTACATCAGCGCCCCCTGTGGCTGAATGAGGAATTTAAGTGGTGGTGGGGGGTGGGAGGGGGGGGGGGGGGCTGGGTGGTGGGGTGTTGCTCGTTTGCTTGATGTGAGTCATTTTTACTGTTATTAATCCACATCAACAATGTTGAGTTTTATATTTCGTTTTAAAACTTTCTAAAAGTTTTCAGGTACATTTAAATTTGTATGCGTATCTATGTGCTGTTGTAAGAAGTGAGAGGAGGTAGGTGTGTACAGCTGGGAGAAGATGGCGTGTGCGTGTGCCTGCGTGTCACTATCTCTGTGGTACAGCATATCCTCTATAGCTTCAAACGTCCTATAGATCCTTACGACAACGCCTCTCTAGTGCTGTCACAGCCCAGCGCCTCACAGCCACAGCTGTGTCCCCACGTCCACATCAATATTTGATTTCTGCAAATTTGCGATGACACACATTAGTACAATTAGGGCCGACTTTTGGTTGTAATCCAATCTTTAAGGAGAGCGGGAGAGATGAACCGGTCTGCCTGCCTGCTCTTCACTACTGCCTGTTCATTCCACAGCCCTCTGTCTCTAAATAATTCATCATCCAATCAATCATTTTCTCTTTGTTTTGGACCCCAGTGTCTGAGATGAAACGCGGCTACCAAAGCTGCTTTGCTTCATCTGAGAGGTGGAAAACATGATCTGCCGAGATTACGAACTCACCCCCAAAAAACATGATCTGCCGAGATTACAAACTCACCCCCAAAAAACATGATCTGCCGAGATTACGAACTCACCCCCAAAAAACATGATCTGCCGAGATTACAAACTCACCCCCAAAAAACATGATCTGCAGAGATTACGAACTCACCCCCAAAAAACATGATCTGCCGAGATTACAAACTCACCCCCCAAAAAACATGATCTGCCGAGATTACAAACTCACCCCCAAAAAAACATGATCTGCCGAGATTACAAACTCACCCCCAAAAAAACATGATCTGCCGAGATTACAAACTCACCCCCCAAAAAACATGATCTGCCGAGATTACAAACTCACCCCCCAAAAAACATGATCTGCCGAGATTACGAACTCTCCCCCAAAAAACAGCTAGCAAGCACTCCAGCATCCCCCTTCCGGGTCCCACAGCCGGATCGTTAGGAATAACACACACACGCACACGCACACGCACACGCACACGTACATGCATGCTTACAGACACAAACACACACACTATCGCTCTCTTCAGAGTGCCGGGACTCTAATTCAGGAACAAGACGACAATACCTCGGCTGGTTATGTTAACAGCCAACCTTAACAAGAAGTGTTAATTCTTCCATTAGGAGAGCTAGAGACAGAGCAGAGCAGGCAGTGTCCCATGGTAGACGGTGGTGAGGGAACCTCAGGGAGAAGATGA
The DNA here is from genome assembly GCA_023634145.1 of Thymallus thymallus. Lineage (NCBI taxonomy): Eukaryota > Metazoa > Chordata > Actinopteri > Salmoniformes > Salmonidae > Thymallus > Thymallus thymallus. The sequence goes on from CM042420.1 coordinate 5,722,382, forward strand.
GACAAAGACTAAAATATACAAGAGTTCTCTTGGTTATCATCGTTCACATCCTTTTACTGCAGATGTGTGATATGATATAATTCGGGTACTGTATGTAGTGCCACAGTATCTCTCCGATCTCTGGAACTGCTTGATAGAGCCAACAACGATTAGTTTTATCTTATCACACAATGCCCATGTACTGGACGTTTAATGACATCTTTCAATCTGCCAGTGTTCTCAAATAATCTGCACATTATCTATCCCAGGTATAGCCTGATTGCCAGTGATTTCCCTGACTTTTAAGATTTAAATCTCCCAGCTTTCCAGTGATGGGGGATTTTATAAGGAGCTCTATTGGCATCTTGTGTATCGGCAGCATCAGGTCCTCTTCTTGGCATTATAACCGTTTCTCTTTAAATGGCATCATGTCACTGCAGGCTGTTCTAAAGCATCGCCTGGCCTACTGTATGATCTGTAACACTGCGTCTTGCTTAGCTCATGTAAAGGACCTGTCTGTCAGGCTCTGGCCATAGAGAAGCAAAGCTTCTCTATATTTCTATGGTCAGAGTCTGGCAGATCTAGTATTTCTACGTCTGTGTGGTGTTGTGTGTGGGATCCCTAATTAGAGGCAGCTGCATTGCATTACCTCTAATTAGGGATCCTACTTATATGTGTGTGTTCCACTGCTACGGCGTGGTTCATTGTCGATTGTACCGTGTCGTGAGTACGTGTGTTTCTGTTATTATATTGCATTTGTTATTTTGTAAAGTTCCATCAGTATAGTTTATTCATTTCAATAAACGATGTCGAACTATCGCTACGCTGCGCCTTGGTCTCTCTACACACCCGAACGTGACACTGTCTCAGTTTTTAAAGCCTGCATGGAGTCAGCTTTAATAGGGGGAAATGTCTTGGACAAGTGATTTTGAAGATATTTTAGCTTCAACCGTTTGGAGCTCTCGGCAGGTGATGCTGGTGTCTTCCTTATCTCTTTTGATGTCAGACAACACAGAATGGCGTTGAGTGATCGCTTCAAACACGGGGAAGAGTGAGACCTTATTCGGTGTGAGAGGCTCCTACCCGAGCTACATCAGAGGATCTGACATCCATTATGGCAAGCGAAGACAAGTGTTTGAAAAAGGAATTTCGAGGACGTGCACAAGTGTCATGAATTACAACGTAACGTTTTCTCTCTCTCTCTCGTTTTTTGTTTTAATAAGATGGTTGAAACCAAGCATGTCTGCATGAACTCCAGCAGGAGGGTAATATTACGATTTTTTTTACTCAGTGTGGCTAGTCTCCGGTGCCTCTATCAGGGTAAAGAAGTGAGACTTTACGGTATAACATAATAAGACTTCGAAAGAAATTCTAATTTAGCAAGTTGGCCACTATCACAGCGGAGAAGCCAAACTTTTAGTCGCCGATGCTCCAAACGTTGTCCGTTGTTGTAAATGTACTGATCTAGAGTGAAAACTGCCCTGACACCACAACCCTACACCCACCGCATTCACCTCAGCACAGAAATAGTTGTGATGAAATAGAGCATTGGGCCTCCTCTCATCCAACCAGCGGACGTCTAGAGAGGCTGATAAATAGCAGCGGGGATGAAGACATTAGCTGTAAACGGCAGGGGCACCGTAAAAAGAAAAACAGCTTTATTTATCAGCCAGGCAGGCAGACACATTACAGAGACGGACGCGCTACTAGGAGTAAATAAAACACACTGGCAATATAAAAAAAAAACCTGGGAAGGAAGAGGGGGCGGGGGGTGGGCACGAGTGTGTCAGGCAGAGAGCTGAAGGATCACTCTGTGTCTGGTAACCATGCCTCGTAGGGCTGCAGTGCCAAGCGGATACACTGAGCGAACGAGCGCTTGTTTGTCACACAGACAGAGATGCATACACACACCCACCCCGAGTGCATTGCGTGTAATTTCAGATCCACTTCTAGAAATGAATTGGCCTCACACCAGACGGAGCGAGACTGAGTATACTGTACTCCCAGAGGCATCTGCTGTTACTATTGTTGTTGGCTTTTAAAAGATGCCTGAGAGACATATATATATATATTTAAATTTGTATTTTAAATGGCTTCGGCATGTGGCTTCAGCATGCATGCCGTCAAGTTTCACGGTTGTAAGATATTTATAACAATTATAGATTTAATTTAAGAAAATATTTAGTTCATATATGTAAGTGTAATATAAACTGGAGGAAAATGTCTCAGTCCATTTTATTAGAATGCCATTAAACTAGTTATAATTAGCTTCCTTGAATAATTAACCACATGTTATTATGAAATGAAGCAAATAATTGAAGCAGCAGAGGCTTAATTTATAATTTGACAATTTCCTACCTTTTCCCCTTCCATGTATTTCTTACTGTCTTTGGGTGAGAAAAAAACCCATTTAACAACCTTAATGAATGGATAGAGACTGGTGAAATGGAAAGGCAGAGTTATCTTAAATAATGGTCTCTGTAGTCAGTCCTCTTTGACAGGCTGGGCCTCCCCTAGAGACCCTCAGTCTGCATGTCTGTGAAGCAGCTAGGCCCTTCTCACAGAGAGCTGAGAGGACACTGGGGAATCCTATGGAGATTGTGCTTCACTCTGCTCCGTGGAAAATACCCCCACCGCCAGTCCGCCACAGTATATGTTACATAGTGGCTAAACAAGGTGATGAATGTCATCTCAGTTGAAGGAGTTTATAAAACCATCGAGAGCAGAGGAGCTCATCTGGACTGAGGGCGAGACTGCATTGAAATGATAGCTGGCAGTGCTCAATGTCAGAGGAGATTTTAATCTGATTGGAACCCCAGGAACCTGGGCCTGCCAGAAGTAGAGACAAGTGCAGAAAGGCAGGCTCTGCTTTTAAGCGTTGATTCAAACCTTTTATCTCCATCCATGTGGAAAATTAGACATTCTGTTATTCCTGTTTAGGGACCCTTTTTTTATTCTAATATTTTTTTACAGTTCAGCAGGTGTCAGATTGAGTCGAATGTTTGTTTGGTGAATCGCCGTTCTACGTATATAAGTTATGGTACATAGAAACCAACCCAGCCAGGCTTTCTGATCTCTGAACAGACACTGGTGTCTGGTCTCACTGTCTCAGGCTGGCCTTTAGCTTTACCCATCAGCTTGTATTCAAAGAGACTCGAGTTCATGCATAAAACCAGACGCCACATGCTCCGCTTGACCCTTTCGATCCCCCTGATCACCATGACCAGGTTTCCCTGTCTGAAGGTGAGAGTGGCCCTCCTCCAAGCTGCTTTGTCATAGGTCTCGGCGGGGTCCCGTTTGGAAAGACAGATGTTTAACTGCCACACAAAACGGGACGCATCGCTGCTTCTTCAATCACTCGTGTGACAGTTAACAGCCTGTAGTGGCTAATGATTTTCTGTCATGTTCGAGCCCGACTGTAACCGAGCATTACATATCGGCAAGCGATGGACGCATCAACTACTAAAATGGCCCCATTCCTGGCGCCCATCAAACCCACAGCTGTCTAGGAAGTGGAGTGAAATATATGCCACCCTGATCTCCGTTGCGTGTACTGTAAGCCCTTTCTGGTCATTGGTCGTCCTTCAGGAGGGTATAATGTTAACGATGGGAAAGAGGCCTTTTGGCAGCAAGCGTATGTTGAGAGAAGGTAGGCCCTACTTTGTCATCGTAGGCCGGAGATGATAGCATGGCCTTATAGAGGATTTATCTTCGGTTCAGTGGGAAAGAACGAAACTAAATGGTGTTGAATTTAGTTTGAGGCGCAGACACCCCTCTTGACAGCACTGTACACAGATTTGAAACCCGCTAGAGTTGCAGGCTTCCGCATATTCTCCTCTTGAAGCCAATGTGCTCCATCTGTTATTCACTAAGGCATCCTCCACATATAGTATCTATCCTCTCCCACATCAACATTGTTTGCTCGATGGGTTTTTCCGCTGGCACAACTTGCAGCAAGATGTGTGAAACTCTGGAGTATTTCTTATTCAAAGGGTTTCCTGTATGCTGTTTTAGAGTGTTGGAGGTGAAAAGGTCTGTGTGTTTGGTGGAGGGGAGATGATGCTGGGCTGCCACTGTGTCACTGTTGCTCTGACAGGAGAGGTGCATCAAAACCCTTTTCAGAGTTCCCCCATTATTTGTTTCCAGTCCAGGGAGGCACTGGGAAGATCACATAGCGAGAGGTCTCTGTGTATAATGTAATGTGTGTCTCTGTTTGTGTCAGTGTCAGCTTCAAGTTCTTTGGTGTACACATCACTGACAAACTGAAATGGTCCACCCACACAGACAGTGTGGTGATGAAGGCGCAATCACCTAAAATTTGGCTTGTCACCTAAAACCCTCACAAACTTTTACAGATGCACAATTGAAAGCATCCTGTCGGGCTGTATCACCGCCTGGCACGGCAACTGCACCGTCCGCAACCACAAGGCTCTCCAGAGGGTGGTGCGGTCTTCCCAACGCATTACCTGGGGCAAACTACCCGCCCTCCAGGACACCTACAGCACCCGATGTCACAGGAAGGCCAAAAAGATCATTAAGGACATCAACCACTCGAGCCACTGCCTGTTCACCCCGCTATCATCCAGAAGGCGAGGTCAGTACAGGTGCATCAAAGCTGGGACCGAAAGACTGAAAAACAGCTTCTATCTCATGGCCATCAGACTGTTAAACAGCCATCACTAACACACTAGAGGCTGCTGCCTAGACTAGAAATCACCGGCCACTTTAATAATGGAACACTAGTCACTTTAATAATGTTTACATATCTTGCATTACTCATCTCATATGTACAGTGGGGAGAACAAGTATTTGATACACTGCCGATTTTGCAGGTTTTCCCACTTACAAAGCATGTAGAAGTCTGTAATTTTTATCATAGGTACTCTTCAACTGTGAGTGACAGAATCTAAAACAAAAATCCAGAAAATCACATTGTATGATTTTTAAGTAATTAATTTGCATTTTATTGCATGACATAAGTATTTGATACATCAGAAAAGCAGAACTTAATATTTGGTACAGAAACCTTTGTTTGCAATTACAGAGATCATACGTTTCCTGTAGTTCTTGACCAGGTTTGCACACACTGCAGCAGGGATTTTGGCCCACTCCTCCATACAGACCTTCTCCAGATCCTTCAGGTTTCGGGGCTGTCGCTGGGCAATACGGACATTCAGCTCCCTCCAAAGATTTTCTATTGGGTTCAGGTCTGGAGACTGGCTAGGCCACTCCAGGACCTTGAGATGCTTCTTACGGAGCCACTCCTTAGTTGCCCTGGCTGTGTGTTTCGGGTCGTTGTCATGCTGGAAGACCCAGCCACGACCCATCTTCAATGCTCTTACTGAGGGAAGGAGGTTGTTGGCCAAGATCTCGCGATACATGGACCCATCCATCCTCCCCTCAATACAGTGCAGTCGTCCTGTCCCCTTTGCAGAAAAGTATCCCCAAAGAATGATGTTTCCACCTCCATGCTTCACGGTTGGGATGGTGTTCTTGGGGTTGTGCTCATCCTTCTTCTTCCTCCAAACACGGCGAGTGGAGTTTAGACCAAAAAGCTCTATTTTTGTCTCATCAGACCACATGACCTTCTCCCATTCCTCGGTGAGAAGGCAACAACTGTTGGCGCAATTATTAGAAAATGGAAGAAGTTCAAGATGACGGTCAATCTCCCTCGGTCTGGGGCACCATGCAAGATCTCAACTCGTGGGGCATCAATGATCATCAGGAAGGTGAGGGATCAGCCCAGAACTACATGGCAGGACCTGGTCAATGACCTGAAGAGAGCTGGGACCACAGTCTCAAAGAAAACCATTAGTAACACACTACGCCGTCATGGATTAAAATCCTGCAGTGCACGCAAGGTCCCCCTGCTCAAGCCAGCGCATGTCCAGGCCCATCTGAAGTTTGCCAATGACCATCTGGATGATCCAGAGGAGGAATGGGAGAAGGTCATGTGGTCTGATGAGACAAAAATAGAGCTTTTTGGTCTAAACTCCACTCGCCGTGTTTGGAGGAAGAAGAAGGATGAGTACAACCCCAAGAACACCATCCCAACCGTGAAGCATGGAGGTGGAAACATCATTCTTTGGGGATGCTTTTCTGCAAAGGGGACAGGACGACTGCACCGTATTGAGGGGAGGATGGATGGGGCCATGTATCGCGAGATCTTGGCCAACAACCTCCTTCCCTCAGTAAGAGCATTGAAGATGGGTCGTGGCTGGGTCTTCCAGCATGACAACGACCCGAAACACACAGCCAGGGCAACTAAGGAGTGGCTCCGTAAGAAGCATCTCAAGGTGCTGGAGTGGCCTAGCCAGTCTCCAGACCTGAACCCAATAGAAAATCTTTGGAGGGAGCTGAAAGTCTGTATTGCCCAGCGACAGCCCCGAAAACTGAAGGATCTGTATGGAGGAGTGGGCCAAAATCCCTGCTGCAGTGTGTGCAAACCTGGTCAAGAACTACAGGAAACGTATGATCTCTGTAATTGCAAACAAAGGTTTCTGATGTATCAAATACTTATGTCATGCAATAAAATGCAAATGAATTACTTAAAAATCATACAATATGATTTTCTGGATTTCTGTTTTAGATTCCGTCACTCACAGTTGAAGAGTACCTATGATAAAAATGACAGACTTCTACATGCTTTGTAAGTGGGAAAACCTGCAAAATCGGCAGTGTATCAAAAACTTGTTCTCCCCACTGTATTACTGCACTGTCGGAGCTAGAAGTACAAGCATTTCGCTACACCCACAATAACATCTGCTAATCACATGTATGTGACCAATAAAATGTGATTTGATTTGATATGATTTTACTATTGTGTGAGCCTCAGTTTAAAAGGAGAGTTCCTTAACTGTCTGTGTTTCAGTATAATGGTAAACACATATGATAACAACGTTTCACCTGTGGCTGTTGTATCGGTCTATCCAATTAATTACAGGAAATATAATATGTCACGCACACTCACACTCTGTACCGCAAAACACACACTATTTTCTTAGCAAACAGTCATTACGAGCACCAACGTCTCCCAGTCTTCAAGCCTCTCCCTCTAGACAACCAAACTTCCTACACTTTGCATACAATATTCATACAGTGTGTCTGTGAATGAGGCTTCAAGGTCTGGTCATTTGAAAGCCCTGGCAATCACTGATTGTCTCTTGTCCTTATAAAAGAGAATAATTCTCTAACATGCACAGAGACGGTTCAAAACAGACTTTTTGATGGCTGACACTCCCAGTCACACAGATGCTTTTTATGTGTCTGACTCATTAATAACCCAGCACCCTGGAGAGAGAGACGGAGGGGAGAGAGTGGCTGAATATATGTGGGTAGTTTTCAGTGTTTGAAATGTCAGGTGTGATTTTGGGACTATGATCTTCAGAAAACAATGTTCAATCACCGCGGTCGCAGCGCCATTTATCGTTCCCTCTCACTTTTTTTGACAAGCCCTCTGTTTCTGTAAAGTGGTAGCTTGTTTTTTTTTTGACTGTGTCGAGTATAGAGGAAAGATTAGTCAGGTGGTGGAATTCCCTGCTGTTTCAGATGTAAGCTCTGGCATTCCCAGTATAGCACAAGAGAAACCTAGTGAACATTTTAATAATAATAATAATACAGATACGGATCTGCCCAGTAATATTGTTTACACACCCTTAGAAAATACATTTATTTTGTCATATTTTACTGTACAATGTTCTAGCTTTTGTGTCTGTATATTTTTTATTATTGCACATACGGAAGAATAATGAATCAACATTTGCTTATCAATATTTTCAGTCAACATCTGCTTAGTTCCTTAATTTCTTATTTTTCTTCCATATGAAGTGTACAGTAGTGTGTGTGTGTGTGTGTGTGTGTGTGTGGCGTTTGAGAGCATATGAATGGTAATCTTGTGTGTCGGCTGCCTTTTGTGTGCTGTCTTGCTTTGTGCTTGTTTGTGAGGAAGGTCTGTGTTTAGGCCTCTTAGGGTTTTTCCGTATTAAAGCTTAATGCTACTCCCATGCTAATAAGCCGTGCGGTTTGATGAACGCAATGAGTGCATGTTTTGAATCTGTATTATATGCAAAGCAGCAGCATCTTATCTACGTAATGCAAGCGTATTTATGAACCCTTAAGCTACAAGAATGTTTTTCAAAAGTGAGTGAGTCTGTGCATGCGGAATGCGTCTTTAAGATTCTAGAGTAATTGAGAACTGTGGCAAGCTTTTAGTCAGCATATTAAATGTGTCAACTCATTGTAAATGCTTTTAATATTCATGTTTTTCCTATTTATCAACCAACATTTTCAATAACAAATTCATGACAAAAAGCTCTCAAACGCTTGCTAAGGGAATGCTTTGTGCTGCGCATCCATTTTTAAATCCATTTAGTGTTCACCATCAGAGATTTGCATCCTCCCCAACTTTGAAACAAAATATAAATATTTTTCTTTCATACATTTTTTAACTCACCACCAATAAAGTAAGTAATTTCTTGTTTCTTGTTGAAAAACACTAATGGACTTTTTTTGACACTTCGTTTGCTAAATAATTAACTCTTATACAATATTGTACAAATGCAAAGAGTTCCATTATTAAACTGTGATTTGTTTTCCGCATCTTGAACTTCTTCAGTAGCAGTGTTTCTTAAATAAATAAAACGTGGCCCTGGTACACTGTGGCACATACAGTGGGTGTATGTAAAAAGTTATTTTAAATCTGCTGTTGGCAGTTACACTCTTTCTTTCTTAAATAATCCTCTGTTTTTAATTAATTTGTGGATTTATACTTCTTTGTTCTAATTGTAATCTCAGATGTACAGTACCAGTCAAAAGTTTGGACACACCTACTCATTTAAGGGTTTTTCTTGATTTTTTACTATTTTCTACATTGTAGATTAATTGTGACCACATCAAAACTATGAAATAACACACATGGAGTCATGTAGTAATCAAAAAAGTGATTAAAATATTTTATATTTTAGATTCTTCAAATTCCCACCCTTTGCCTTAATGATAGCTTTGCACACTCTTGGCATTCTCTCAACCAACTTCATGAGGTAGTCACATGGAATGCATTTCAATTAACAGGTGTGCCTTGTTAAAAGTTAATTTGTGGAATTTATGGTTGAGACAATCAGTTGTGTTGTGACAAGGTAAGGGTGGTATACAGAAGATAGCCGGTTTCTTCAAGTGCAGTCGGAAAAACCCTCAAGCACTATGTTGAAACTTGCTCTAACGAGGACCACCACAGGAAAATAAGACCCATAGTTACCTCTGCTGCAGATGATAAGTTCATTAGCATAACTGCACCCCAGATTGCAGCCCAAATAAATGCTTCACAGAGTTCAGGTAATAGACACATTTCAACATCAACTGTTCAGAGGAGACTGTGTGAATCAGGCCTTCATGGTCGAATTGCTGTAAAGAAACCACTACTAAAGGACACCAATAAGAAGAAGAGACTTGCTTGGGCCACGAAACACAAGCAATGGACATTAGAAATCTGTCCTTTGGTCTGATGAGTCCAAATTTTAGATTTTCGGTTCCAACCGCCGTGTCTTTGTGAGACGCAAAGTAGGTGAACGGATGATCTCCGCATGTGTGGTTCCCAACGTGAAGCATGGAGGAGGAGGTGTGATGGTGACACTGTCAGTGATTTATTTAGAATTCAAGGCACGCTTAACCAGCATGGCTACCACAGCATTCTGCAGCAATACGCCATCCCATCTGGTTGCGCTTAGTGGGACTATCATTTGTTTTTCAACAGGACAATGACCCAACACACCTCCAGGCTGTGTAAGGGCTATTTGACCAAGAAGGAGAGTGATGGAGTCAGATGACCTGGCCTCCACAATCACCCTACCTCAACTCAATTGAGATGGTTTGGGATGAGTTGGACCGCAGAGTGAAGGAAAAGCAGTAAACGAGTGCTCAGCATATGTGGGAACTCCTTCAAGACTGTTGGAAAAGCATTCCAAGTGAAGCTGGTTGAGAGAATGCCAAGAGTGTGCAAAGCTGTCATCAAGGCAAAGAGTGGCTACTTTGAAGAATCTAAAATATATTTTGATTTGTTTAACACTTTTTTGGTTACTACATGACTCCATATGTGTAACTTCAGAGCTTTGACTTCTTCACTATTATTCAACAATGTAGAAAATAGTAAAAATAAAGAAAAACCCTTGAATGAGTAGGTGTGTCCAAACTTTTGACTGGTGCTTTATGTAGATTTTCATTCATCAAGTCTCCGACATTTCCAATTTAAAGACCCCTGAAATCATCTACTACGGTTGATGTCATTCACAACGGTTATGATACTTTTGATCGCTGTGGATCCATAAAGATGAGATACACTGACTAGCTTATAGGACATTGACAGATGGTCAACCACACAGACGGGTCTCCCTGTCCTCTTTAGATTATATCACCATCCACCCACCTTTGCGCCATCCCATGTTCCCCATATTCCCCAGCTTTCATAGGACCAATGGGATTGGTGGAAGCATTTAACCTAGCGGTTGGAGGGTGACCTCTGTTCATATAAACCCTGTTCACGAGCACGTCGCAGATGCAACGTGGGGAAATGTAGAAAACAGGTTTCATATATGTACACTCGCATTCTGGGGGTCGCAGGGTGAGAAAATAGAATGGTGGAACGTTTTTTGGAGGTCCGTCTGTGTGTCTCCTCTGTCACATATGAAAGGACAGCATTAGGGTAGAGCAGCTAGCTAGCAACCCTGCCAGATTATGTCTGCGCTCTCGCCCCCTCAAGGGTATTTACATACATGATAAATAAATGGAATATTTAAGGCCTTATTGTATGCAAATGTACACATTCAGGATATCCACAGAATGGTTCTTATAGTTAATTGTATTTCCATAGAGCAGTGGGAGTGGCTACTACAGCATTAGAACGGTCTGACACGCCTCTCTCACAGTTCCACAGGAGCTGAGCTGAGAGCTCATTCACTCTCACTTTTAAGATGGAGTGAACATTCAGATCTAGAAAGCGTATTCTGAATGTATAAGCTGACCAACAGGTCACATGTAACGGGTGTGTGTGGTTTGATGTGATGTGTCGCCCCAGGTTCTTTGGGTCTATCTGGGGTATTAAAGTAATAATTTATGAGGACGACATTGAGTTAAATAGATAGATAAATAGGATATTGCCTGAGGAGCCTATGGACATAGATGTTACTAGAAGCAAGATACCTTGTTTTACTTGAGTCTAGACTAGAGATCAAGGGTGCTGTTGCTGATGTGTTTCTAAGAGTTAGGTAGTCAAACTGAGAATTCATAGTAAAGCTTTCTCACCAACTAGTGGCGCAGCGGTCTAAGACACTGCATCTCAGTGCTAGAGGCGTCACTACAGACAACCTGGACTGTATCAAAACAGGCCTTAATTGGGAGTCCCATAGGGCGGCGCACAATTGGCCCAGCGTCGTCTGAGTTTGATCCGGTGTAGGCCGTCATTGTAAATAAGAATTTGTTCTTAACTGACTTGCCTAGTTAAATAAAGGTTTTTGTATTTCTTTTTTAAACTAAAAGAGGGAAATCATGTTGCTCAGTACTGTATGTCATTTTGTGTCTTTGGGGTTATGTATGACTAATATTATACACCAGAGTTGTACTGGACTTCAAGCTTATATGTTAGTTTTGCTTCTGTGAATATCCCAGACGTCTCAGTGATACTAGGGGCCAGGGACCGACTGGAACCAGAAATCGGTCCGGGAAATTCTAACACACTGGCAAATTGTTTTCCTCTCATGGCCGTCATTATTAGACAAATAATTATCATTTTGCGCAATTTAGTCAGGACCACTGGGCTAAAGATGGACTAGCCCATCTGGCATTTGCAAGAATTACCCTATGGCCATACGGTAAGAGAGACTCTATTTCTCTCTCCATTGTAATAGTGCACTCATCTGTGAAGTGGATATCGGGATATAATATCCATTAAGAAAGATACAAAAGGGGAATACCTAGATCATATAACTCTAACTGGGCCCGGTTAACAGGGAGACAAATAGGGAAAAGTGTTTGTTGGGAATCAACCGTCCCCGCCTTGCACAGAGACAGACATCTCAGACGTCCTATTCCTTCCGCATAGTTAACCTTTTCATTAAACCACATTGCGTAATTATTGTGAAAAGTGGCAGCATCCCTCTATCGTTGCTTAATTAGCCAGCTAATGTTGTTACCGTGCGCTGCAAACACTTCATTTGTCTTGCTTAAGGAGCCTCTCTCTCGCCATTAACTGTGAGGAAGTTGAGTTTGTTATTTATTGTAAAGGGAGAATATGTGGTTTTTGTATGTGGCTATTAACTTTTAATAAGCTCCAATTTATACTCAAGCCGCGTTAATGGCTGATGATGACTTTATTAATTTTATCACAGCGCGCTATGGAGCGTTCGGTATAAATCGTATGAACCGCAAATGTAAACCATGCTATTTTGGTTTGTTTAAAAACATATGCATCAAACATATTGCGCCAAGTGGCCTTCAGAGCAGATGTGGCATTTGGCTTGGAGATGAGATGTAGGCTATCCACACCAACCATACAGGAAGTTGCAGTCAATTATTTATCCTTGCAATATTCCTCAGCGCTTAACCTTTACACTAGTTCAACGGGATATATGAAGTCCGTTTATCGAATGTGTACTTTTATCTTCTCCTCTGGTGACAGGCCCCTAATCAATAGTCTCTTGTCTCATTAGTTGCGGGGCCCGCTAAGAATATCCTTACCACTGAACTCGATCTGCTGGTTAGATGAAGGGCCAGAGACTTGCGTGTCCCGAATGACAACCTATTCCCTATGTAGTGCACTACATTAGACTGGGCTAAGATTCTAATGTTACGCTCTTAATTGGAATCCTATCCTATTAAATCCATTTCTTGATTAGGTTGGATGCTTCTAAACGTTCAGCCTTGACGACAGGGACGTTAGTTAAACTTCTTAAATGATTGTGTCAAACATGTCAATAGCGAACAGAGGGTAGTCTTTCTATGCCCGTGCAGTTAAAGGAGCCACTACCATAACCCAACTTCCTCTTTTCTTTGTTCTTGTAGCCAAGATGTTTCCACTATTAATCACTCCTCCACATCTGTTCATTTTTACACTTTCACCTGAAAACCTTGTCTCAAACCAAACATTCCACCCCCCAAAAAATAAATGACATCCATCTTCAAGCACATCTTTCTCTCCAATTCCCTGACACATCATCAATGTACAAAGAAAACTCCTTCTCTTTATCTCCGATAATCTAATTAGCATCAGGCAGATGGTTTAATAAGCGATACCATCCGCCGTTTTAGGCTCCCCAACGCCCTAGCGGAGAACAGTGGAGGAGAAAATCTCTCTCTGGTCGGTAGGCTTGCTCTTCCCTGTGAATAGCTCTCCGGGGTTCACATTATTGCTTTCCTCTGCCTCAGGCTACAGAACCACCGCTCCACTCAGAGTTTAGAGCAATAAATAGATAGACTCAAAGTGAATCAAATACTAAGGTGGAATGTTGGTAAGTGAGACTGTTAACCAAATACTCACGTTCTCTAATCTCTGGTTCCCTAAAGGAGGATGGAAGGAGGGAAAATAGGGATCTGGCCAGGGCGGATCGGATTCCTCATTTGGTGGTAGGTTGTGACCGACTGAAATGGAATTAGGCCTGACTAATAAAGTAGGTATATGGGACTACAGTGGCAAGAAAAAGTATGTGAAACCTTTTGTTTGAATGGTTTTCTGCATAAATTGGTCATAAAATTGTATCTGATCTTCATCTAAGTCACAACAATAGACAAACACAGTGTGCTTAAACTAATAACACACAAATGATTTAATATATCATTTAAACATTCACAGTGTAGGTTGGAAAAAGTATGTGAACCCCTAGGCTAATGACTTTTCCAAAAGCAAATTGGAGTCAGGAGTCAGCTAACCTGGAGTCCTATCAAAGTTTGGAGATGTTGGTTAGAGCTGCCCTGCCCTATAAAAAACAATGCAATGCCTCAACAACAACAAAAAAAGATCTCAGAAGATCTCAGAAGACCTTAGATTAGAATTGTTGACTTGCATAAAGCTGTTCATCAGTCTACGGTAAGACAAATTGTCTATAAATGGAGAAAGTTCAGCACTGTTGCTACTCTCCCTAGGAGTGGCCGTCCTGCAAAGAAGACTGCAAGAGCACAGCGCAGAATACTCAAATAAGTCTGCCTATCATTAAAGAGGAAGAAGTTCAATGTCTAGATTACATTACAGCCCTGGTTCTCCTTCTGACATTTCTCTGCTTGGTAATGAGCGAATGCACCAAGTGCCTGGACATGAATGCTCAAGTGAAGTCCGGCAGCAGACAACCTCGGCCGACCGATCGGCCCTACATCCGGAATCTACGCAAATAAGAGTTCACTCTCTCAGACCAAACAGTGTGAAAGACTCGCTCAATTAACTCTCCAACTTCAGCAGGGCTTTTCCTGCTGGCTAGTGGAGAGGAACAATAATGAGAATGGATTTAGAATAAAAAGATGTGCACCTCTACAAAGGGGCAAGCGGGAGAGAGCTACTCCGGTCAGATTGACGGTTGGAAATTGCGGAGGTCAGTGCGGTCCGTGAAACATCACCCCGGCAACCACTGTGGCAAAACGGCCCAGCAGAGCCAGACATGTGAGCTGGACTGCTGCTTAGCAAGTTAGCACTCTCTCGCCAAGCCTTTAGCCCACTACCCCAACTAACATAAATGGGGCCTCCAATGGATGTCACTGGGCGAGGAAAACCTCTCGGTGAGGAGAAAATAATGGGACTCTGCTCACTACTGAATAGCATGAGAGCCTGTTGGAAAACAGGGGAAATGAGAGGATGAGGATATTGGACGAGGGCCAGTTCCCTCAGCTTGTCAAATCACTTTCAGAAAAGTAGCAGACTTTTACTGAGTGCTCAGTCATGGGGGAACTGAAAGGAACTGAATACTACTTCTGCTTCGAGAGATTCTTTGTTTATTTGAGTTTTTTTATTCTTTAAAACACCTGTCCTGGTAACTGAGTAATTGTGGGTAGCGGTGAGGTAATCGGAGCATTGGTAATGAAGTAGTCTGTGATTGGGTTAATCAGGTTGTCAAACTCGGATCCCACTACTTACAAAGGGAAAATGGATTATTTTTCCATCAACAGCATTTAGACAATCATTAGGGGGAGAGTTCTGCTCAAGTGGCCTTAGGTTAGAGATTTTAACAAGCACTTTCAGTGCCTAATCTAAGCCGTTCGTTGCACTGCCAACATATGTGAACTACCCATGATGCTAATTGCACTCAGCTGCGAATTGAAACAATATCTAATTGTCTGCTGGATGTGGCGGTGTGCATTCCTAAACAAGCACCCTCATAAATAATAGCGTATAACAGGTACATCCACAGCAGATGGGGGTTTTCTAGCCAAGCCTTCAGTTTATCATGAATTGAACACGACGACAACCTTGCTACAACCTTTTTTTCTAAAATGTAAATTTGGGGGCCTTAACTTTTTTGAATAATTACTGCAAACCGGTGGTGCAGTTTCTGTTCTCAAAATATATATTCCGTCTCTTGTGACAGGGAAATACTTTATTTTTTATTGAATTTTACATTGATCTCTTATGTGTGTGAAGTCCTTGTAGTTGTTTTTTTTGTCATAATTCAATAAAGTTACTGCTACTGTGCAATTTAGGTAATATGTTTGTGAAGCTTACGTTTTTACATGTACATTTTTGTTATTTAGCAGAGCGATTACAGTTAGTATAATATAAGCTGTGTAAGGAATTCAATTAATACGCTTATTGACAGTTCTCTGTACGTATTTTCTGAAAACGGAGGAACTCGAGACTTTGTGTTTACATACACAACATTCTTCAGTTTAAAGGAATTTGTATAGTCAAATCCCTCCTCATATCATAAATGTAATTAAATCTCTTAACACTCCGGCGACCTTTGAGTCTTTCAGCAGTTCAGGCAGTTTTTAAACTGTTTTACAATCAGTTAAGAGAGACTGAGCTCTGAGACGAAACACTGCACTTTGCTCAACAACAGCATCAAAGATATTCTAGAAATGCACCCAACACATCGTCACAATTACAGCGTGTTGAACTTTCCCAGGTGTCTCAGCTCTAAGATCCACACAGATCTGATGGAGGCACTAGCAGGGTTTTATTATTAAACTTTGTGCAGACCTCCATCAAAAACTATGACACGCTCCAACGTTGTGAGTTTGCATTAGGAATATTAATTCCCATATTAATTTTGTATTGACCTTTCCCCGCCCGTTCTCCATTCTGCAGTCCAAACACAGAGAGAGGCCTTTTTTAATTCCCTGGTCTGGAGAGAGACACTGCTAGGGAGCCAGAGCCTAGTGGCTGCTGGGTAATGAAAACAGACCAAACCCCAAGCAGCTTACTTACACAACATATTAAAACACTACCTCCGAGGTGCGCTCCAAACCATCAATACCCACCCGAACTTTATGACCAACCTCAAACATTAACACATAGATGGACTTAAAATCCACATCATACTGTGTTCATACATTGTTTAATGCTTTGAAGATGACCCTCCAGGGCCAACAAGAGTTGACTAATGTAAGCTTGTGCAAGTCTACAGGAGGAGTTACTACGTTAAAGTATGTGTCCACTGAATTCGTGCACTTAAATTACCTTCAGTAATGACATACTTAAAATGAAGAGTTTGCAAAGTAACTGTGTGCTTTACTGTACATTGTTTTGTCAAAGTCTGCCCTTTCACATGGTAAATTACTTATCCACAGTGCTTAGCCTATTAGTGCATTCACTTGAAATTCATTTTGAATTGTGTACGACTAATTGAAGTCTATTTTACACACACGTAAACACACCACAACAGTTGGAATCCCGCAGTTCCTCATGAGGTGTATAAGAGTGGTCTAGCTCTCTGCATGTGCTTCTTCTACCTCACGGACATTGTGGGCAAAACAAACAAAGAAAAGGCATTAACCAACCTACCGTTGTGTTGTTCTTTTTCGAATCGGCCTCTGTGTTAAGATCACTCAGGAGAAAGTACATTTCTGCCTTTGATTTAATTAAAGCTAAATATTGGCCAATCGTCACACGCTTGCACGACGGATTCTTGACACTGTAATTATCTCCTGAGGTGCTTTGTCTTAAAGGCTGCATTCGAGCGTGAAACTCAATTCCAACGTTCACTCATCAGGAGCCCCTGTTTACGCTTACCGTTTCTTTAAGTAATCTGTTAAATGAATTGCCAGACCGTATGTAAAATGGCCCCTTTTGTGACTTTTTGCCAGTTGGGACATAGAGATGCAAAACACTTGATTAAAATAATAATTCAGTCTACTGGAACGGCCTGGTATTTCGTTTCCGAGGAAAACAAATACAGACAGTTTGTTTTCGCTGTTGAGAACTGAGATTTTAAAATCTTCGTCTGTTTCTCAGTAGAATTCCTGTCATTTAACGCTGTCCATGGTGCTTTACAACATACAGCAACCTTTAGACGGTTCATCATGTTTTTGATAGTAGCCTACAGTACTCTGACAAGGTGTGCATTTTCAGATTGATGTGTATTCCCTCCTCTCTCAATATGTATTATGTGCTCTCTCGATCTCTCTCTCTGCCTCTACCCCTCCCCCCCTCTTCTTCTACACCCCCCCCCCCCCCTCCCTCTTTCTCTCTCTTTCTGTCTCTCTCTCTCTCCTGTCTGTTTTCCGTTGAATTATTCACCAATGCCACCGTAGTGACCCGTTCCTTGTCAGCGGTGTAGCCGTGGCCCGGTGTACTGTAGGAGCTGAGCTGAGCGGTGCGTGTGAGGTGCCAGGCCCAGCCTCGCTTCCCTCACTCAGTCCTCCACTGTAATTTGTGTCACTGACTGGAGTTTGATGGGTGAGCAGCTTTGTGCTGCACTGTGTCACAGGCGGTGGCAGAGGCTGTGTGTGTGTGTGTGTGTGTGTGTGTATGCGTCTGTGTGCCTGTGCATGTGTGTGTGTGTATGAAGGGGGGCCCCATGTCACACTGAGGACCCTGGAGGAGACGGGCACGGCCGCGGCACTGAGTCGCTCACAGCTGCAACTTGTCACATTAGTCAGCTCAAATTTTGACAAAATCAATTCAGAACTTTAATTCTCTTGACTCCCACGCCTGTTCCAGCGCTGCCACCCGGCCATTGCCAGGTCCCCCCCACCTCGAAACAGACTCCCGGGGGGACACAAGTCATCAATCTTAAATCACGTCCTCAAAACTAATGGCAGCCGCAGCACTGGGCCTGCTAAATTGAATTATTAGTGGATGGACAAAAAACTGCTGAGATTATTTTAAAGGAAAAGAAGGGGGTGAGGAAGTGTAGAGCGTCTTAATGACTGGATGTGGGATGGAGGGATGTGGTCTAAGTGGTGAGGAGAGAGAGAGAAAGAGGGAGAGAAGCCATGGGCATCACTGGCTAGACTGTCCTTCATCACTGGTGGCATATTCATGTCCTTTCTAGCTCACTCAGCAGAGCACAATAGGCAGACTGGCGTATACTGTTTTTTACAGGCTCCCACCTCCTGGTAGACTATAGTGTTGACACAGACTGCTCCTGTGAACATTTTAGCCCTGACACATCTAGTCAACTAATCAGCCCTTAATTAATTCTTTCCGGTGTTAGTGCTGGGCTAGAACAAAAAATGTGGTTCTCCATGACCATGGTTGATGAACACTGTTCCCGAAAGACTAGAGAAGGAATCCCCTTGTTGTGGCAGGCAGCCACAGTGTGGCTCGACAGCTCCTGTTGTAGTGGCTGTGTCGTACTGTATTTATTTACTGAGGGCCTGATGATTCGAGAGGTTGAGATAGAGAGTGAGACAGTAAATAACCCTCAAGGGTTCTCCCTCCTCTCCCTCCCTCTCCTCGCTCGCATGAGCAACACTAACAGAGTCGTAGACGAAAAGTAAGCAACAATAAAAGGTGAAACGCGGTCATAAATACATAAGGAGATGTCAAGTGCATTGCAGGTGGTAAACGTACTACAGTCGGTGTCACTCCAGTTGTGTGTTCAGAGTTACTGCTGCCTTCTGAGGAACATGAAAGTGATGGATGAAAGTTTTCCCCTAGCCCGACG
Organism: Thymallus thymallus; assembly: GCA_023634145.1. Classification (NCBI taxonomy): domain Eukaryota; kingdom Metazoa; phylum Chordata; class Actinopteri; order Salmoniformes; family Salmonidae; genus Thymallus; species Thymallus thymallus. Next base: position 5,741,437 of record CM042420.1, read on the forward strand.
CTGAATTAAATAGAAAGCTACTGTTTATTCCCTCCTGTGCCTCTCGCTCGCTCGCTGCAGAATCAGGTTTGTTTGCAATTGATTTAAGCCAGGGGGGTCTTTGTGGAGGAAAAGGGCTAAGATTTCCTGTTGATGGAAAAGATGATTACATTTGTTTTCTCTCTCTCCCTACGCCTATGTCAGTAAATCAGATCAGTGCTCTCCCTTGTCAACACGCGCTCCTTGTTGAGCAGTCAAAGTTAATTCGCAAACGTGCCATTTGGTTTTTTTTCTCCGGCATTTCTCACGGAAAGCCTTCATTTTTCAGCATCCTTGCGGAGCGCTTGAGTTTTTATCCTTATTCAGAAAATGAGACGGAGAGAGAGAGCGAGACTGCGAGGGAGAAAGAGTTTGGACTTTTATGATGCAGTTTCACTCATCCCACAACCAAGGTGGTTTGGGAAACTTTGAGTCTTGCCTAAAGTGGATAGAAAGGTATGGTTCTGTCACTGGCTGTGGATAGAAAGGTATGGTTCTGTCACTGGCTGTGGATAGGCTTGGTTCTGTGTTGAGGGTTGGTTCTGGGTTGTCAACTCTCTCCCTTTGTACCGGAATAGGAGCTTCCTGTGGGGAAGGAGACCACAGAGCCATTATTCATCATAGCTCTCTCTGCTCTCCAGTCTCCAATGGCATGCTCGTTCATCATGCTCGTTCATCATGTGTCCAAACAGGGCTGAGTAGGGAGCTCCCCTCTAACCCTATGCTACAGAGATGTAATGAAGGCCCGATGATATCATTATTATCCAGGGTCAATTATGATGGCTTTATAGTGAGACGTCAACAACGTTGATGATATTTCAAGGTCTTTTCTTTGTGTTTTACGTACCATTCCATTGTCTGAAACAGTTACCTTTATAGTAGCCTTTTCACTTTGAGGATTCAAATTGTAATTAAAATATGTAATTAAGGATGAGGGTGTCTGAATGTGTTATTAGACTCTCTTTTACAAGAGGCAGTTGGTGTAGTATGGCGCTTGCAACGCCAGGATAGTGGGTTGGGTTCCCGGGACCACCCATATGCTTTGGATAAATGTGTGCACAGTTTGGAGAGGTGTGTGGCCACTTGGAGACACCGGTTAGTCCCCTCACTCAAACCCTGGTCATTTTGTTGTCTTATGACACACCTACCCCACATATTTAGGAATAGTCTTTGGTTACTGAATGTAATCGTTAATATTTTCAGATTTCGTTAACAAAAGTACAGTAAATGTAAGATGCACAAAATCAACAGTTTAAAGTTCAGTCTTGTCTCAAGTAAACTGTTGTGTCCTCACCTTTGGTCTATTAATTTCCCCATTATCTACAAAACTGTTCCCTTTCAATTGCAACCATTGTTATGCATTTCATATTTCTTCTGTAAGAAACATTTCAATTTATCCCTATCCATTTGGATCAGTATCCATATAGACCAATTCCTACAAGTGTAAGGAGTTAAATATGCTGTAGACTGTACACTATGGTACAGTATGTGGGGCCTACTGTAAGACTCTCCTGTAGAGACACTATGGTACAGTATGTGGGGCCTACTGTAAGACTCTCCTGTAGAGACACTATGGTACAGTATGTGGGGCCTACTGTAAGACTCTCCTGTAGAGACACTATGGTACAGTATGTGGGGCCTACTGTAAGACTCTCCTGTAGAGACACTATGGTACAGTATGTGGGGCCTACTGTAAGACTCTCCTGTAGAGACACTATGGTACAGTATGTGGGGCCTACTGTAAGACTCTCCTGTAGAGACACTATGGTACAGTATGTGGGGCCTACTGTAAGACTCTCCTGTAGAGACACTATGGTACAGTATGTGGGGCCTACTGTAAAACTCTCCTGTAGAGACACTATGGTACAGTATGTGGGGCCTACTGTAAGACTCTCCTGTAGAGACACTATGGTACAGTATGTGGGGCCTACTGTAAGACTCTCCTGTAGAGACACTATGGTACAGTATGTGGGGCCTACTGTAAGACTCTCCTGTAGAGACACTATGGTACAGTATGTGGGGCCTACTGTAAAACTCTCCTGTAGAGACACTATGGTACAGTATGTGGGGCCTACTGTAAAACTCTCCTGTAGATACACTATGGTACAGTATGTGGGGCCTACTGTAAGACTCTCCTGTAGAGACACTATGGTACAGTATGTGGGGCCTACTGTAAGACTCTCCTGTAGAGACACTATGGTACAGTATGTGGGGCCTACTGTAAAACTCTCCTGTAGATACACTATGGTACAGTATGTGGGGCCTACTGTAAAACTCTCCTGTAGATACACTATGGTACAGTATGTGGGGCCTACTGTAAAACTCTCCTGTAGAGACACTATGGTACAGTATGTGGGGCCTACTGTAAAACTCTCCTGTAGAGACACTATGGTACAGTATGTGGGGCCTACTGTAAGACTCTCCTGTAGAGACACTATGGTACAGTATGTGGGGCCTACTGTAAGACTCTCCTGTAGAGACACTATGGTACAGTATGTGGGGCCTACTGTAAGACTCTCCTGTAGATACACTATGGTACAGTATGTGGGGCCTACTGTAAAACTCTCCTGTAGAGACACTATGGTACAGTATGTGGGGCCTACTGTAAGACTCTCCTGTAGAGACACTATGGTACAGTATGTGGGGCCTACTGTAAGACTCTCCTGTAGAGACACTATGGTACAGTATGTGGGGCCTACTGTAAGACTCTCCTGGCAGTACAGTAGCAATGCTTCTGATTCAGCAGCTTTCCTCCAGGCTAAACCAGTTGAGTGATCCAGTTTTGAGGGATGTTTGTCCTTCTTCCCTGGACAGTCAAGGGGACCTAGCTGCCCATTACTGCTATGTGTAAATCTCAATGTAAGAGTTCTGTTGTCCACAGGAGACGTTTCAATACTCTGAGCTATATAGGTTGTGGCAGTGTTTCTTCAGGGACAACTTTTGCCTTGAAGTACTTTTCTTTCCTCATCTTCAATGTCAGCCCGCGGGGCTCCGATGACAACACATGTCACACGAACCAAACGTTACGCGTTGCTGCCCGGGCTTCGGTCTCTCTCTCTCTTTTTTACTCTTCCGTCTCTTTTCTGTCTTTCTTTTCTGTAAATTACGAGTCGCAGTTATGCCCCAAAAGTACTTATATACTGCACGCTACGAATATACTGCACGGCGCCACCCACCCGCTGTTGAAATGACAAAAATCATTAATTGGCGTTGTGCATGAGCTGCATGTCAGCGTGAGCGGCCGTCGAAAACTCACAGTTGTAAAAGATGAATCTGTTGCCTTCAGGTAGGTGAGACGAAAATCAAAGAGAAAATACTCCTAGTTCTTTGGTTGACGGGAGAATAACATCCTTGTTTGCCTTCATCCGGACTTGTTTTGTTCGTGAACGTTCCAAGTGTGACCATGATACTGTACCTTTATCTTAGATGCACAGTGTATTAGAAATGTATCATCATCATCATCATAGTGTCTTGTTTCTCCTCTATAAGCCATGTGTGGAATGTCACTCATCTTTTTACCTTGTAGCCTTCAAGCACGGACAATAATGCACATTCCTCACTCTTGCTGTTCTTGCAATTATCTCCTTCCTCTCTCTCTCAACAAATGGACGTAAATCTTGGCATGTATTTATGTCAACTTGGCCTCATTCTCTCACTTGCAGTTTTTCGGCAACCATCCACCTCCTCACTACCACCAGCTATAATAACTTTATGGCCCGTCATTGGGACTCCTTTCCCCCAGCGGAGTGTTTCGTTGCCAGCGGCCCCGCCATAGGGCTACCTGCCATCACATCATCTGGCTCTGAGTATCTTTTCTCTGCGCCTGTACTTGATTGAATTTGCAGATGGTCATCTCTTCATATAGTAGTTACTACTCGGTTCTCACTGGTCTGTGGGTCTCAGTTGGAAATATTGCGCCCCTAGAAACATCAAGGTTGAGGGTACAATTCCCTCTGCGGTCAGATACACATACTAAAGATATGGTACATATTAAGATGAGATTAGATATGGTATATATTAAGATTAGATTAGATATGGTATATATTAAGATTAGATTAGATATGGTAGATATGGTATATATTAAGATTAGATTAGATCAACTTTATTAACCCACCAGGGGGGAATGAATTTGTTTATGTGCTTAAAAAGACATAAAAACATAATAATACACTATCAAATGCATTTAAAAGTGCAATAGGCTTCATATTTACAGTGAAATATACTGAATGCTCAGGAGTCCAGTAGACTATCCATTGTATAGTCTAATGGCGGTTGGAAATTATATAATTATTATATATATTAGAGACATTTCAAGTTTTAAGTAGTTATTTCTCAAAGGCCTATAGCTAAAGCCCAGTGTGCCCCCTGATCTACTGTACCATGCCTATGGTAGTGATCTATCTGTCTGCCTTCTGTCTAACACCTGCTCTCCCTGAACACACCATACAGCTCCACCACCACCCAGATTTAATAAAACAGCTTGTGAGGTCCCTGTCAGATATTAGCAAACCAATAAAAGGATGAATATTTGATAAGGTATATTCAGACACTGATATTATTAGACCGTTACATCAGCTAGTGTTTGAGGTTAGGGCCAAAGTTGGGTGGCACTTTGTCGTTTCTCAGTATTGTAGGCCTACAGACAGTGTCTGACGATATTGGATTTCACCCCGGTTTTGAATTAAATATCCCCCAAAAAAAGTTAATCTCATGTAGATTTCTCTTATCTCTTAATGTAAGGAGACAGATTGTTATTTATTGAATTCTATAAATTTTTATTCATATGTTATATTTGTAATAATTCCATCGGTCCAAAGCCCCCTTACTTCTATCCTCAACAACGCTTTTTATTTTTATCAGTCTGTCTCTCTCTCTCTCTCTCTCTCTCTCTCTCTCTCTCTCTCTCTCTCTCTCTCTCTCTCTCTCTCTCTCTCTCTCTCTCTCTCTCTCTCTCTCTCTCTCTCTCTCTCTCTCTCTCTCTCTCTCTCTCTCTCTCTGTCTTTGATTTCCATTAATCTTTTTTGAGGGCCTTATACAATCCATCTCCCCAGCCATGGGGTATTCCCTGAGGGTAATTTACTCTGGAGGCCTAGTGTGCCCTTGCACTGTATCAGATTGACCCTCGGCTTGTTTGCCATTTTGTATACTGTACTGTTTATTTAACAAGGAGCAGAGTGAGTGTGATTTCCAGGGACGGTCCCTCTGATAGTAGCTTTGACACCCTGCCTGAATAACGACCCTCATTATGGAGCCTCTGACAGTTGCTGAAAGGGCTGATTTATGAATATGCTGGGTGCTGTGGAGCTGCTTGGAGCTGCATGGAGACCCACTCTACTCATGCCTCTCACTGTCCCCTGCTCTAGCTCCTGGCTAGCTAGCTGGCTGGCTACCCTACCATCAGCACCCCTCACACAAACACACACACACACACACACACACACACACACACACACACACACACACACACACACACACACACACACACACACGAGAGCTGAGATGGAGGGAAGGTCTGGCAGAAAACGGTGCTATCTGATGCTATGTCCACTTCTAACCCTCTGAACTTTCCCTCTTAACGTTGTAGTCAGGTTGTTGACATTGACAGTCATAAGTAATTGCTTCAAGCATTGGATTGGTAAGGAAATAGACATAGAAAAACAACTACAGGTGAATGTACAGTAGTAGCAGTAGGGTCAACTTCGATTTAACCCTGAAAAGAGAAAATTTTCTCATTAAAGCTTTAATTTTGGCTTATTATACTTCTGAAAAACGTCATGTTTTTATTTTTTGGTCAGTCCTTTATGAAATGTTAAAATCACCCTATACATATTAACCCTATATATATATTTTTTTCTTACGCCCCAGCAGAATCAATTAAGCAACGCTGAAGAATCGCAACTCTCCTAGGTGCTAGTTGAGCTTGGCAAGGCCTTGAGAAGAGATGCGGCAGCTACCCCCTCTGTTTGAGAGGTGGGATATCCAGCTATCCAGCGGATATGCATGAACTCTAGACAGGCGGGTAAGATCTGTGCCTCAGATAAAGCTGTACAAGCCTGTCAGAATCCAGCAGCTAGACTACTGATTTATGACCATCCCACTGAAGCTTCCCACCAAATCCACCACTAGCCTTCTGTTCACAGTGGAGATGGCCCTGTTTGACCAGTGCACTTACAGTACACACACACACACACACACGCACACTACCCTGACAAAAAATATTAGGCGAGCCATGCTGTCCCCTCATTAGTGCCTTACTGTCAGGCAGGAAACAATACACAGCAGATTAGAACACACGGATACACACTATAGCAAACACACACACACACACACACACACACACACACACACACACACACACACACACACACACACACACACACACACACACACACACACACACACTAAAGAAAAGACAGTGATAAAAGTGTCAAGTTGTTGAATGTCTGTTGAAAGGCCCTTGCTGTTGTTTTTGGTTTGTGATTTCCTCATTGTCCTGCTAGGGTTCTACAGTCGTGGCCAAAAGTTTTGAGAATGACACAAGTATTGGTCTCCACAAAGTTTGCTGCCTCAGTATTGATGGTGGCAATTTGCATATACTCCAGAATGTCATGAAGAGTGATCAGATGAATTGCAATTAATTGCAAAGTCCCTCTTTGCCATGAAAATGAACTTAATCCCCCAAAAACATTATCACTGCATTTCAGCCGTGCCACAAATGGACCAGCTGCCATCATGTCAGTGATTGTCTCGTTAAAACAGGTGAGAGTGTTGACGAGGACAAGGCTGGAGATCACTCTGTCATGCTGATTGAGTCAGAATAACAGACTGGAAGCTTTAAAAGGAGGGTGGTGCTTGAAATCATTGTTCTTCCTCTGTCAACCATGGTTACCTGCAAGGAAACACGTGCCGTCATCATTGATTTGCACAAAAAGGGCTTCACAGGCAAGGATATTGCTGCTGGTAAGATTGCACCTAAATCAACCATTTATCGGATCATCAAGAACTTCAAGGAGAGAAGTTCAATTGTTGTGAAGAAGGCGTCAGGGCGCCCAAGAAAGTCCAGCAAGCGCCAGGACCGTCTCCTAAAGTTGATTCAGCTGCAGGATCAGGGCACCACCAGTGCAGAGCTTGCTCAGGAATAGCAGCAGGCAGGTGTGAGTGCGTCTGCACGCACAGTGAGGCGAAGACTTTTGGAGGATGGCCTGGTGTCAAGAAGGGCAGCAAAGAAGCCACTTCTCTCCAGGAAAAACATCAGGGACAGACTGATATTCTGCAAAAGGTACAGGGATTGGACTGCTGAGGACTGGGGTAGAGTCATTTTCTTTGATGAATCCCCTTTCCGATTGTGTGGGCCATCCAGAAAACACCTTGTCCGGAGAAGACAAGGTGAGCGCTACCATCAGTCCTGTGTCATGCCAACAGTAAAGCATCCTCAGACCATTCATGTGTGGGGTTGCTTCTCAGCCAAGGGAATGGGCTCACTCACAATTTTGCCTAAGAACACAGCCATGAATAAAGAATGGTACCAACACATCCTCCGAGAGCAACTTCTCCCAACCATCCAAGAACAGTTTGGTGACGACCAATGCCTTTTCCAGCATGATGGAGCACCTTGCCATAAGGCAAAAGTGATAACTAAGTGGCTCAGGGAACAAAACATCGACATTTTGGCCAGGAAACCCCCCAGACCTTAATCCCATTGAGAACTTGTGGTCGATCCTCAAGAGGCGGGTGGACAAACAAAAAAACTTCTGACAAACTCCAAGCATTGATTATGCAAGAATGTCCTGCCATCAGTCAGGATGTGGCTGAGAAGTTAATTGACAGCCTCCCAGGGTAGGATTCCAGAGGTCTTGAAAAAGAAGGCTCAACACTGCAAATATTGACTCTTTGCATAAACTGAATGTCATTGTCAATGAAAGCCTTCAGTGTACCATAGTAACTACTGACATAAAGATCTAAGAACACTGAAGCAGCAAACTTTGTGGAGACCAATACTTGTGTCATTCTCAAAACTTTTGGCCACGACTGTACTGTTTATGATTTCGTCTCTCTCACACCTTATATCTATGGCCTCCCTTGGTCTACGGCGACCAGACTCGAGTGCAACTTGACTTTCCGTACAATCTGAAATGTTCACAGCATGTAATCTCAGACACTTTCAAAGAACTGCATGCAAACTGTGCGGCTATCTGTAGAGAACTACAGGTAACTGCCAAAATAAAGGAAACACCAACATAAAGTTCCATAAAGGAAAGGGTCACCCATTTTGAATGTTATATTTTTTTGGTGCATCTCTGAGTGATGTTCTATTGATTCCCTATGTAATTTCATGTTTTCATGTGTATCTGAATTATTGGCATTCAAGCAGGCAGATATCCGGCCGGTTTTCTCTGACACCGTGATAGAAGGACCAGAAGGACCACCATCTCTGCAGCACTCCACCAATCAGGCCTTTACGGTAGAGTGGCCAGATTGAAGCCACGCCTCAGTATAAGGCACATGACAGCCCGCTTGGAGTTTGCCAAAAGGCACCTAAAGGTATCTCAGGCCATGAGACACAATATTCCCTGGTCTGATGGAAACAAGATTGAAGTCTTTGGCCTGAAAGCCAATCATCACGTTTGGAGGAAACCTGGCACCATCCCTACGATGAAGCATGGTGGTGGCAGCATCATGCTCTGGGGATGTTTTTCAGCAGCAGAGACTGGGAGACTAGTCAGGATCGAGGGAAAGATGAACGGAGCAAAGTACAGAGAGATCCTTGATGAAAACCTGCTCCAGAGCGGACCTCAGACTGGGGCGAAGGTTCATCTTCCAACAGGACAACGACCCTAAGCACACAGCCAAAACAAAGCAGGAGTGGCTTCGGGACAAGTCTATGAATGTCCTTGAGTGGTTCAGCCGAGCCCGGCCTTACATCTTTTGAGAGACCTGAAAATAGCTGTGCAGCGACGCTCCCCATCCAACCTGACAGAGCTTGAGAGGATCTGTAGAGAAGAATGGGAGAAAGGATACCGAGTCAATGTGAAGGGGTACGAGGTAGGTAATATGTAATATGTTGGTAGGGTTAAAAGTATGGGTAAAAGTGACTAGGCAATCAAGATAGATAGTGAACCAAGTAGCACCAGTGTATGTGGAATGTATGTGTGAAAGTGTGTGGCGTCAATATGCATGTGAATGTGTTTTTCACGAGATGGCGCCGACGGCGAGTGATGCACATCCTGTGTTGAAGCACCTGCTTTCAATACGCTTTGTATCCCTAATTTACCCAAGTGTTTCCTTTATTTTGGCAGTAACATGCAGGTTGTCAAATTATTGATACACTTATTTAGTTGTAAATTGGCTTTTTTACACTAATGATTACTGTGGTGGTGATAGCTGCAGCTCTCCCGTGAGACCGGAGTGGCTATTAGTGCATTGATGAACCCAGGGAGACGCAGAGATCTATCTGCATTCTTCTCTGACGTTCCTCTCTCTATATCCCACATTGAAACGCCAGGATAAAAGGTAAGGAATAGGCTTTATTAACTTGAAATATGCATGATGTTTCAGAGGAAAGTGCTGCGGCACGACATCAGGAATGTCCAAAAGCTTGACTACTTATTTTTCTATTTTTTCAAAAACTGTAAATAATTGAGCGAATAGGCAAGAGGGCGGAGAAAGAGAGAAAGAAAAACACAAACTCTGGCACATTCTGCATAAACACGTGACCCTGTATGCCCTGGGAAATAAAAACCAAAGTCACACACAGACAGAGACAGGGACCTCTAGCTTTCTTTCTCACACTAACAATATTGCAGCCCTTGCATGAAGAAACAACTTTTGTCCCTTCTACAACAGTCGAGAGCTTTGGACTTGTCACAGAGAGTCTAGAGTGAAAGGCTACGGTGCTATGCCCTCTGGCTTTATTCTCCAACACCGAAAGCTCTCATTCAGGTGTCCATAACACCATTACAGCCTGACCCCCCAACAAGTAAAGACCAGGGCCCAGATTCACACAACCTTCTTAAGAAGACATTTCTTCTTAAGTGCAATTCTTTCTTTAAAGCTGCAATATGGCGACCCGACCAAATTCACATAGAAATGTGTTATAGATCTGAAATTAGGCAAACTATTAGAATTTTTGCTATCAGGAAATGGCGTAAAATAGTTAAGAAGAAATTAGATTCTTGAAATTAAAGTTCTTGGATTTTTTGGGGAGAAATGTTCTTAATTCCAAGATTGCTAAAACCTTGACTTAAACTCATGGAAAACTTAAACAGTGAGAAAATAAGATAATGAAAGCAACTGAACATATTTAATTGACTCACAAACATCATCTGAAACTTTCAGTATTGGTTGTTTTAAATCAAATATATATTATCTCAGTAATTGGCCCTTGCTAGCTGATTGCCTTTGCTAGCTAGCTTATTGTAGTTTGAGTGGCAATGGACAGAGACTGTGGTGTGTTTACTACTATGCGCATCTTGACCAATACAGTAGATGGCGGTTATGCACCATAACGTTGGATGCCGACTGCCGATAAACCGCACAGAAGAAGATGCGGTGGCGACAACGCCGGTAGCTAGCTAGCTAGGACACCAATAGACAGTGTCCTTCACCCCTGCCTGTCGGGCACTGTTTTTCCAAAGTTTAGTTAATGACGGCGAAAGCAGGTGTTCGGCAGGCGTTAGCGAAGGACACTGGGTGCTAGCTAGCTAACTAGGACTCCGGTACACTGCAGGCAGGATAGGAAGCTAGCGATAGCATTTAATTTCTCTTTTCTTTTGACCCACATTTTAAACACATAGAAAATCAGGGGAAAATCTGAATATGAAGCATGAAGAAGGCATGCTCAATGGGGGTGGTTATGCAGGAACCAATGGGGGGCCGCAAATGCAGCTGATTGACAGAGCACCGGGCATCCTGAATGTACTTGTTCATCTGCTGGTCCCTGGAACACGCAGCTCCTCCGCTCGTGATATCAGAGAAGACCACCGTTGTCCCGGGAAACATTCTGCCGCACCAGTGCATTCCCTTTGGTATATCCCAAGTTTTTTCCACCCGAGGTGGATGACTAGGATGTCAGGGGGAGAAGTAGCACAGGCCTTCTGCTGGTGCGGAACACCTAGCAGTTCATGCCTTGCTCTCAGAGCCACCGAATGTGACAGTCAGTAATGTATGTAAATAGTTCATGGATAGGTTACATGTTGATTATTTGTGTATTTTCTAGGAGCTTGCTCAATTATCTTGTTAAATGAGATCAGGGACATTTTTTTCAGTTTACTCCATATTGGCTTAAATGGGTTTCCGTTTTTTTCGCTTCCCTCTGGAAAATTAGCTGTTAATATTACATAAATACTAATAACTACATTATACATTTTTCCATTTGTTATTATTGTGTATTTTTACTTAACCTTTATTGCTGTTTCATAATCACCTTTGGGTGTAAAAACCATGGAAATTAAAAACACAACCCGTTTTAATTGGTCTGAAGCCGAAAAAGAAAGGAAATTCACATGAGCACCACAATACCTACTCCACCCATGCTCTACCAAGGTTTTCCAGCACACAGCTTTGACCTACTACAGTAGCTGTGGTCTATTGTACTACCTCAAACAGCCTAATTCATGCTCTTCAGCGTAATAATGGACTTATATATACACTACCGTTCAAAAAGTAAATATATCACTTTTGCAACAAACTGTCAAAATGAAGACCAGAATTTATGTTTCACTATAACTAAGCCTAAAACATCTGGTAAAAAATATGCTTTTCATGAAAGTTACTCTTTAAGACATTCCTAGGAAGATATTTAAGAAATTATAAGAAAATCATGAATTCTTAAGAAATGTTTGAGGAATTGCACTTACGAACTATCTTATAAACATATTTATTTTTAATTTTTAAGAAGCTTCTTAAGTTTTTGCGTAAGAAGTGTTTTGTGAATCTGGGCCCAGGTATTGACACCGTGTCATCCCCAATTATTCCTTCCTGTTGACTGAGGCAGACAGACCTGTTATAGACCATCTGTGCATGTGGTGTGTGTGTGACTGGTGTGAAATGGCTAGCTAGTTAGCGGTGAGCGCTAGTAGCGTTTCAATCGGTGACGCCACTCACTCCGAGACCACCAAGTAGTTCTTGCTCTGCAAGAGCCGTGGCTTTTTTGGATCAAGGTAAAGGTGCTTAGATGGTAACTGCTGCTGATGTGACTAGAGGTTCCCTCGTTCAAGCCCAGATCGGGGAGAGCGAAAAAAGCAAAACTGTTACATGTGGGTGGGTGGGTGTGTGTGTGTGTGTTCTCTTTATAGACTGTGTTTGTGTGTGTCTACAGTAGTATCTGTGTGTGAGTGAATGTGTGTGTGGCTCATAGCTAATAACAGTAGGCTATAAAAATAGAGTTGCACACTCTATATACAAGCTCCCAGTAATGTATTGGGTAAACCACCAACGTTTCGGCATCACTGTGCCTTCTTCACAGCTTAGTGTTATTAGTAGGGGGATTCCCACCAACACGATGGGGATGCACTGAACTGCTCACCAAAGCTTCCCACAGTAATGTAAATAGATAAATACATAAACGGACCATGCAAAGCCGGCAGCTTCGTTCTTTTGTAGTCCCTTCTGGTCCCTTCTGATTTACTAGTGAAGCTGAAAATCAGCTTTGCTGCCTGCTACAGCTAATGTGTAGAATCCAATGGAAGTTCACCCCCCCCCTCTCTCTCTCTCTCTCTCTCTCTCTCTCTCTACCAAATGAGTGACATAAAATGTTTTTTATCGTGTATGTTATTTACCCTTTAACGTTATATTCGCCGGGAAGTTGTTCATCATCTCTACCTCGCCCGGGCTATTTAAATCCAAACGGGTCCAAATGAATAAACAGCATGTATTTACCCAGCATCATTGCCTTGTCATGTCGGCCTGGCAACGCTAATGGGCCCCTGCTGACTGTGGCTCTATGTACGAGTGTCATTTCAGCGCTGTTATTTATTATTGGCCTAATAATAATTACTTTGCTTTGCTTTATTATCTCTCACACTACAGTCGCTTCTCCCTTTCTCTTGATGCGTCGTCTTCTTTCGGGATTTTAATTTAACAGAAATGTGCCGTTATAGCCGAACTGTAGTAATCCCATCAGTCTGTCCTTCACGCTCGTCTTACAGCGGCGTATTAAACACGACGGCCACTAATAAACGAAGGCCGCAAGTTGTTAAGACTGGTGCAATTTCTATACATTCTTCTCTTCTTCAGCAGCAGTTGCTTTCGCTTATTTTTTTTGTTCTCTTCCACAGACAGAATTTCCTCAATTTATTTCAAAATCGCTGCTTTTCATTTAACACCCTAGTAAGTGTGAGAATGTCGCGATTTGATTCAAATGACTATTGCTATGAATAGACCAAGACAGGAGCCCCAGTTGTAGATGATGTGTAGCTGTCCCACTGGAAACCTCAATTAAACTATTTATCAGGCATACTGTAAAATTGTAAAATGTGTGTGTATATATATATATATATACAGTGGGGAGAACAAGTATTTGATACACTGCCAATTTTGCAGGGTTTCCCACTTACAAAGCATGTAGAAGTCTGTAATTTTTATCATAGGTACTCTTCAACTGTGAGTGACGGAATCTAAAACCAAAATCCAGGAAATCACATTTGATGATTTTTAAGAAATTAATTTGCATTTTATTGCATGACATACAGCGGGTGAAATAAGTATTGAACACGTCACCATTCTTCTCAGTAAATATATTTCCAAAGGTGCTATTGACATGACATTTTCACCAGATGTTGGTAACAACCCAAGTAATCCATACATACAAAGAAACCAAAACAAATAAGTTCAGAAATTAAGTTATGTGTAATAATGTGAAATGACACAGGGAAAAAGTATTGAACACACTGATATGTATTTGTACAAAAGCCTTTGTTGGTAATTACAGCTTCAAGACGCCTCCTGTATGGAGAAACTAGTCGCATGCATTGCTCTGGTGTGATTTTGGCCCATTCTTCCACACAAACAGTCTTAAAATCTTGAAGGTTCCGTGGGCCTCTTCTATGAATCTTGATCTTCAGTTCTTTCCATAGATTTTCAATGGGATTTAAGTCAGGTGATTGTCTGGGCCATTCTAGCAGCTTTATTTTCTTTATTTGAAACCAATTGAGAGTTTCCTTGGCTGTGTGTTTGGGATCATTGTCTTGCTGAAATGTCCACCCTCGTTTCATCTTCATCATCCTGGTAGATGGCAGCAGATTTTTGTCAAGAATGTCTCTGTAAATTTGCCCATTCATCCTTCCTTCAATTATGTGAAGTTTGCTGAAAAGCAGCCCCACACCATGATGTTCCCACCTCCAAACTTCACTGTTGGTATGGGGTTTTTAGGGCGATGTGCAGTGCCATTTCTCCTCCAAACATATTATGACATCCAAACATATTATGACATCCAAACAGTTCAATTTTGCTCTCATCTGACCATACTATATTCTCCCAGTATTTCACTGGCTTTTCCAAATGTTGTGCAGCAAACTTTAAACGAGCTTCAACATGCTTTTTTTTCAGCAATGGAGTCTTGGGTGGCGAGCGTGCATACAGGCCATGGCGGTGGAGTGCATTACTTACTGTTTTCTTTGAGACAACAGTACCTGCTAATTGCAGGTCTTTTTGAAGCTCTCCACAAGTGGTCCTTGGCTCTTGGACAACTCTTCTGATTATTCTTTTCACTCCTCTGTCAGAAATATTGCGAGGAGCACCTGGTCGAGGCAAATTTATGGTGAAATGATTGTCTTTCCACTTCCGTATTATGGCCCCAACAGTGCTCACTGGAACATTCAGAAGCTTAGAAATGCGCCTATAACCAATGCCATCATTATGTTTTGCAACAATTAGGTTGCGAATGTCTTGAGACAGCTCTTTGCTTTTACCCATCATGAGATGTGTCTTGTGTGACACCTTGGCAATGAGACCTTTTTGTAGTCCATCAGTTCGGACTGAACCAGCTGATATTAATTTGCACTGACAGGGGGCTGGATTGCTTTTTAATTACTGATAGTTTTCAGCTGTTGTCTTGGCTTTCCATGCCTTTTTGCACCTCCCTTTCTTCATGTGTTCAATACTTTTTCCCTGTGTCATTTCACATTATTACACATAACTTAATTTCTGAACTTTTTTGTTTTGTTTTCTTTGTATGTATGTTACCAACATCTGGTGAAAATTTCATGTCGATAGCACCTTTGGAAATATATTTACTGAGAAAAATGGTGACGTGTTCAATACTTATTTCACCCGCTGTAAGTATTTGATACATCAGAAAAGCAGAACTTAATATTTGATACAGAAACCTTTGTTTGCAACTACAGAGATCATACGTTTTCTGTAGTTCTTGACCAGGTTTTCACACACTGCAGCAGGGATTTTGGCCCACTCCTCCATACAGATCCTTCAGGTTTCGGGGCTGTCGCTGGGCAATACGGACTTTCAGCTCCCTCCAAAGATTTTCTATTGGGTTCAGGTCTGGAGACTGGCTAGGCCCCTCCAGGACCTTGAGATGCTTCTTACGGAGCCACTCCTTAGTTGCCCTGGCTGTGTGTTTCGGGTCGTTGTCATGCTGGAAGACCCAGCCACGACCCATCTTCAATGCTCTTACTGAGGGAAGGAGGTTGTTGGCCAAGATCTCGCGATACATGGCCCCATCCATCCTCCCCTCAATACGGTGCAGTCGTCCTGTCCCCTTTGCAGAAAAGCATCCGAAAACGGCGAGTGGAGTTTAGACCACAAAGCTCTATTTTTGTCTCATCAGACCACATGACCTTCTCCCATTCCTCCTCTGGATCATCCAGATGGTCATTGGCAAACTTCAGACGGGCCTGGACATGCGCTGGCTTGAGCAAGGGGACCTTGCGTGCGCTGCAGGATTTTAATCCATGTCGGCGTAGTGTGTTACTAATGGTTTTCTTTGAGACTGTGGTCCCAGATCTCTTCAGGTCATTGACCAGGTCCTGCTGTGTAGTTCTGGGCTGATCCCTCACCTTCCTCATGATCATTGATGCCCCACGAGGTGAGATCTTACATGGTGCCCCAGACCGAGGGAGATTGACCGTCATCTTGAACTTCTTTCATTTTCTAATAATTGCTCCAACAGTTGTTGCCTTCTCACCAAGCTGCTTGCCTATTGTCCTGTAGCCCATCCCAGCCTTGTGCAGGTCTACAATTTTATCCCTGATGTCCTTACACAGCTCTCTGGTCTTGGCCATTGTGGAGAGGATGGAGTCTGTTTGATTGAGTGTGTGGACAGGTGTCTTTTATACAGGTAACGAGTTCAAACAGGTGCAGTTAATACAGGTAATGAGTGGAGAACAGGAGGGCTTCTTAAAGAAAAACTAACAGGTCTGTGAGAGCCGGAATTCTTACTGGTTGGTAGGTGATCAAATACTTATGTCATGCAATAAAATGCAAATTAATTATTTAAAAATCATACAATGTGATTTTCAGGATTTTTGTTTTAGATTCCGTCTCTCACAGTTGAAGTGTACCTATGATAAAAATTACAGACTTCTACATGCTTTGTAAGTGGGAAAACCTGCAAAATCGGCAGTGTATCAAATACTTGTTCTCCCCACTGTATATATCTCAAATTTGAGCTTAAACATGCTTGTTAGTGTTAGACTGTATTTATTTTAGTAGCTGGTACTTGGAATCTATTAGTTAGTCAGTCAGTGAAAGAGGATGACTTCATTCACATAAAGTAGAAAGGGATTTAGGAGGCGATCTGTGCTATCCATGGTATCCAACGCGGGAAAGCGCCTCAGGTCAGTCAGCATCCTACTAGGCTGTTATTGGCAGGTGTGGAAATCTCAGGATCACACCCAGCATCTGCAGCCTGTCACCCTTGTATCTCTACCCCTGTTTACATCCTTCACTAAACAGCCACACCCGTACAATGATAAAACGACACGCTTCAGGGAGCCAAAACCAGGATGGCTATATTACCGGCAGCTCGGCAGCAGTAGCACCGTGCACCACGCATACGTCGTCTTAGAGACGCGCTTGTCTTTCCCGCTTCAGCGGGTAGATTATTTTCAGGTATCAGCAGCTCCGATACAGAGGATTATTTCCGTCCAAATAGAGTTGTCAGCTTGGAAACTCCAGATGCCATCGTTTCACCGGGAGGATAATTATAGGATCAAATGCACGTTACTGTGAAAAGCTGCCGTGGGATGAGCAACCACTCACTAATGATGGATTTTACATGGAGGAAGGTGAACGAGGTGTTGCCTCAAACCATCTCTTTAGTCTCTCCCTATACTATACTTCAGCCTGCGCTTCAGTATTAATCTAATAGCAGTCTGCCCACAGTGGTTGACCTGGCGACACTGGATTATAATTGTATGCTTGGACTAGCCTACCTATGAGCTCTGACGAGGGAAGTCAAGAGAGCCAGCTATGGATGATCCGTTGGCCTTTACCAGCCCGATAAAGAAGCCCCAGCCATGGGCCAACCTTTGGGTCAAGAGCTCTTGATAGTTGACCTGTTCACCCAGTTTCTCCAAATGCCTACGTTTGATTGATGAAATCAGAAACAGTCAATCAGTCATCATGGGACTAAATGAGTCGATGAGGATTAAGAGGAGTTGGATTGAATGTCTACTGTTAATTGCTTGACATGATTAAAGCAGATGTATTACCTGCCTGCTATCTGTCTTGCTTCCTGCCAATGCACAAGAAAACAAAACACATCTACTAAGTATTTACATCAAAATGACCCAATGATAGATTGATTGACGCCACATCTGCATTGCTTCTTTTTTTTTTTATGATGAGCTTGCCTCCTTCCCGATAACCATCACTTGTCCTCCCCATGCACTCCCCACTAAATAGTTCTCCTCAACACAGCGTACAGCTCCGGGTCTGCAAAGGTCACACAATTAAACGGATAGGCCTTATGTTCATGTCACAGAATGATGATGTATCACTCTGGGCCGGCTGTACCTGGCACACTGTGAGCATGAATATGATTTCAGAGATCATTAAAAATTGAACAGCATGACCTAATTACCAGCTTGCTATTCAGATTCCGAGCGGCATAGTATTCCGAGGCACTATGGGTAAACTCATCTGGAATCAATTATAATTACATTTTTTGCTGCTTTATCAATCAATATGGAATGAGACGTAGTATCACTCTGGCTTAAGATTTACTGTACTTTGAATGATGAGATATCAGTCAATGTTTGTGTTTTGTTGGGTCCAGGCAATGTCCTCTTCTTGTTTGCGATGGGGAGGTGAGAATGGATTGTTGTAGTGCTAGGAAGAGGTTAAATTGTGTTTGGTTTGTAAAAAGTGAAACAGCCATAGATTCCTCTGGGGCGTTGATCCACTGTGCTTGCTAAGGACTGTGGGTAGCGGAGAGGGACGTGAGTGCAGTGCATACCAGATTAATGCAAAAGCTATTTATTTTTAAAACCTTCATTTAACCAGGCAAGTCAGTTAAGAACAAATTCTTATTTACAATGACAGCTTAGGATCAGTGGGTTAACTGCCTTGTTCAGGGGCAGAACGACAGATAACCTTGTCAGCTCGGGGATTCGATCCAGCAACCTTTCTGTTACGGGCCCGACACTCTAACCACTCGGCTACCTGCCACCTATTTTTTCTTTCCACAGGTATAGAGAACTAAAATACAGAGAGACTCTGGAAAAGGCACATTTCACTCTCCATTATCTTCATGCTAAATCAACTCCCCCCAAGCGTATAGGCACTTTTCTCCTTCGCCACATTGATCATACTGTAACCGAGTTACAAACAAGTAGCATTAGCATGATTGTCTGTGTTACAAAGTGTTGTCGGTATCTCTGACTGAAGTTGTAAAACCTGGGGCTTGTCATGTCTTTGTGCGTTGGTTTAACGCTTGCGAAAAAATGAATTGCAGATCAATTGGATTACCTAGAGGCACGGTTAACGAGACGCCACGACACTGGGGCTGTTGTCCTTTCCGTTCATCATGATATAGGGGCCTGGAAACAGGGAAACGATTTCCAGAACTGTTCCGTTGTCGCAACGTTGAATAATGAGTAGTCACTGATTTGTGTTGATGATTTAGAGAGGTTTTGTTGTACTTTTACAGCGTTTTTGGATCTGTATACAATGACAGAGGTTTGTTGAGTCATTTTGTGAATCAATATGCTTGATTAATGGCTAGTAAATTAACTCATTGGGTGACATGACACCCTTTATGGTTTTTACAGTACGAAGACGTAACGCAGTGCCCAACCTTTCCTTCACCCATTATCACCTTGTTTATAAACCTCTTAGGCCATTTTGTTTGCCAGACTTCCATTGGTACTGAACTTAACGAAAGACTCTTGAACTCTCACTGCATCTCTGGCTTGTGTTCCGCTGTTTGACAAGAGCGTTTGAGTCACTTTCCCCAGTCAAGCCAGAGTCATGTGATAAACATGTATCCGTTTATCCACCAGGCCACAGATCCTACGCTTGGGATCAATAACAACTGTTGCCATGCACTAATCAGATTTTCCTTTCGGATCATGTAATTACTGTTTAATATCCCATCACCGGGAACCACTGTGGAGCCAGCTTCTGATTCCCCCCAGCTCGCCTCGCTGCCATTCGAGCTTTGTTTAACATCCACACAAACTGACTGACCGCAGGGCAGGACGCAAGCCCTGGCCGGATGACGCAGTGGGTTCGCTCGGCAGTCATAAGGTACCTTCGGAGAGATGATGGGGCTTTGAATTCATATCAGATTTCTGTTTAGATTGTGATGGAGGGTAGAGGGAGGGAGCGAGAGAGAGGGGAGGGGAGAGTAGGAAAGGAAAGGAGAGAGAGAGAGAAATAGGGTGGAGGCAGTGTAAGATGTCCTAAAACAAAAGCCATAACACTGAGTGTGACACTACACACTTTTTTTTTTTTTATCTCTACAAGAGGCCTCACCACAGGACAGAGCTGCCGCGCCTGAGCCTTGAATAAGAATTGAATAGTACCTTATGAATGATGATGTGCTGGGCCACTGGAAGCAGACTTGTTTGTTAACAACACAGGACTGGTCTGGTCTGGGATGCTGAGTTCCTTCTGTTCCTTCTGTAAACCAGGCCAGACCGTAACCGTATGTCTGTGGTAAATACATCAGCCTAAAAGTCTCTACCGTACCGCAGCACTTTGGGGTGTTCCGTCCTCAGACTCAAAACCATGTGGCCATAATACGATGGTATTCTGTAACATGTGACTTGGATGAAACAAATTGAAGTTCAAGTCCTATGTCTAATAGGTTCAGGAGGAGGCCTTCTACTTACTAAAACTGCATACTGTGTACTAATCGTACTACATACAATTCAGAATGTACTGTTTAGTACATTTGAGTGCAGTAAGCAACACATAGTATCAACATACTAGTTGCGTTGATTCATGCCATTTGCTCATTTTGGTACAGCGTGTCCCCATATCTGATTATCAGCTGTTGTCAAACACACGTAGGTCTCGAAAGACGATTCTCTTCCTCAATAGTGTGAAGCGAATTCTACTTCATGAGAAGCTGAAATGAGTGTGACATCCTAGCATTTAAAGCATACAACATTTTTAAAATGTCATATACTATAAAACAATATTTTGCGTACCCAAAATGCCTTTTGCGACACGGCCTAGGTCCTAGTTGGAGTCAATGTTAGACCTAGTTACTGCATTGCGGTCTGGTCGACTTCACTGATATCAGAGGAATCATATAAGAACCTTCCCTGCAGGAGTGTACAGTAGAGAGGGCCCAGAGAGGCCTCCTGCTGACTGACTGAAGCCAGACCGTTGGGATTAGTAGGCCCTGTGTGGTTTTTGACTGGCTGTTGAAAAGCTCCTTGTTACTCGGTTAGATTTTTTTAATGTGTATTGTAGTTAGTTCACGTTATAAGAACCCCTCCTTGATTATTGTATGAGGGTCCATTATTAAAATGAACCGCCACGTTCTGACTGGAGAACCCACGTCAAGGCCTGTGTTCTGTACCCTGTCATTAACGTCACCGTCCCCGCTCTTATCTCTATTTGTCCCCCATTAAAAAAAAAGGGGACTGGAAATCATTCGCTTTTATTGTACGTGGTAATGTACACTATTAAGTGGCAGCATATCGAAACAAACCTTTGATTAAATGAATTTAAATCACAAAGAAACAGCAAGATCCCTCCCCTTCCTTTGTTAATAAGGGCCTCATTGTGCTAGCTACCTGTGCTACCACGCTGACTTTAGAGCCTGTGGTTTCAAGAGACGTTATTTTCTTTTAAGAACGTCACTTGTTCTAGGGACTCTCACGAGGCAGGACCCCCGAGATTAAATCAAGCCAGCTATAATAAAATATAATGTCATCATTACTGATTCCACTGTGCTAAGGCTTGGGTGGATTATAACGAATTTAAAATAAGTTCTATGTACAAAAGGGAGAAAATTGGAGGATCGCAAACATTCATTATTATGGTCTCTGTTTCATTATTATATATAAAAAAAAAATACACTATTAGTCTCATATCAAGTTCTTAGGTTGTTCAAATCTTAATATGTTAAGGTAATGTTAATTAAAATGCCTTACAAAGTAAAATCGCAACAGACATATTTTACATCGACAGTATTAATGTTTGTTTGTGTTGTATTGCTGTCAAAAGACCAAATTGCCAGAAAAGGGAATAATATTTGTACCTAGAGGTAACCGGGAAGATATGATTGAAAAGGAAAATAATGGCACTTTAGAATCGTCCTAGACATAGAATTCAAGAGCGGTGTTCAGCCATGCCAAGAAAGGCGTGCAAATCTGTGTAAGTATCTCACTGTTTGCATAATAGATTAGAAATTAGCATTTTTTGTTCATTTTCCATGTATGCACAGCGCCTGGAAGAATAACACTCCATGCATATCAGATCAGCCTGCTTACAATTTTGCGCAGTATATTATTTGACAATCTAAAATGTGTAATTTGCATGAAATTGCTTAATTAAAACACAGTCACTAGGGGTATTCATTTCTTTGTCTGGCGGTGAAGTGGAGGGGTAGGCAGAGCAGGGGAGATGTAAAACGCTGTCAGATAGGACTGTCAGTAGAGAGCCAAAGGAAACGACGCCTGCCCGGGCCGCATGGCGCCTTGAACGGTGTGATGGCGTGATGAAGAGGATAAGACCTGCCCAGCTAATTTGGGTTAGACTGGTAAACGGAGGCCACTGCACTGGAAAGATACCAAGAGGGAGAGGAGAAGGGGAGAGGAGGGAGGGAGACGGAGAGTGAAGGATGGAGGGACGAGAGAGAGAGAGAGAGGGGGCTGGACCCTGCTGGCTCGGTGCCATCACTGGTATCAGCGTTTTCTTAGGGTGACATTCAGCAGCTTGTGTAAAAATACCAGATATACAGTATCCGAACCTACAGATATTGTATTCACTGTTTTCATGTTTGCCAGTTTACATCGCTCATTATGGTGTACTGTATAGCTGTGTGTAAAATGTACTACAACTGTTTAATAAGACTTCATTCATTGACGGTATATATCGTTTCCTAAATATGCATATAATATAGCTAGAGTTGAAATGGGATGGAGACTATTGTGATTGGTTTCACAACCACATCTATGGGAGAATCCACAATGTGGGCAGTGAATCGAAAACATGAATTCATGACTTATTTGTCTGTTCTTTAGTCAAAGTACTGGATGTCATTACAGCGGAGGAAAGGGCAGAGCAAGATGAAAGATGAAATAGAGATTTAGAAATATACACAGGGAAATAGTAGTGGCGAAGCATGACAAAGAGTGAGATTAAATCTAATTTTTTATATATTATTTTTTTTTTACCGTTTGAGCAGATCGGCTGTGTAGTCTGCTGAGCTGTACCCTTTGTCTTAAATATCAAAGGCAACACGGACACGTTAACATTTAAATAATTCCACAACCACAGAAGGAGATAGAAGGGAACAATGAAGGAAGAGACCGATTGGGTGTGAAGTAGCACATATCAAAATAAAGAGCGCGGGAGAACCTCCTCACATCAGTGCCTTTGCTGTGAACTGGTTCACAATAACAGCCCTTGTACCATTCAGGAGATACAAAATCGCTGTGTGGCGCTGTGCAGTCGAGGCCTAATTAAAATCCTTTAACGGACTGAGAGGGAGGGAGAGAGAGAGAGAGAGAGAGAGGGAGAGTTGGGGGATGAGAGAGAGGGGAGAAAAGGAGAGATGTAGGGAGTGAGGAGAGAACAAAACAAGAGAATGGCATACATTCAGGGGCCAGGCAGGTTCAGGAGGGGCCCTGTCACCAGGCAGCAGAGGGGAGGTAGGGGTGCAGGCAGGCCTCCACACTGCAGACAGCTGCTCAGTGAGCTGGCTGGCCCCGGCCTTGACAGCCCCTTACAGTGCTGCTGCAGACACAACGCCCAATTTCACACACACGCTAATTGGTCCTTTGATGTGATGTCCCTTGAAAAGGTGGTAGAGAGATGGAATTGGAGGATCTCTCCTTTCATCCAGTGGTTCCCTGTGTTTATTTTTGAAAAATGTAGGTATTTTTTTTCTTCTGTTCGCTTGATCCCTCTTCAAACCTCGCTACAGCATGTCAACACACTGTTAGCTCGCATCATGGCTTCTCTTCGCAGGGTCATAACGTCTCGGACTAATTTTCAGTCACTAATTTCCCCAGCTGAAAGGAAAAGGGAGTGGGAAGAACCAATCAGCGTGTGTGTACGTGTAGGTGTACGCGTGTGTATTAGTGTGTATCACGTTGTGCACCTGTACTGTAGCAATCAGACTGTAGCAGACGGCGTGTGGTGAACCCCCTGCCACCATCACTGATCAAATGGAACAACAAGAGAAACTCTTGCTAATGCAGGGAGCTGTTTAGCGGCCGGGCCTCCTTTTGAAATGATGATGATGATGATGATGGACTCAGTTCTGCTCATTAATGGAGTCCGAGTGCTCATTAGAGCCCACAAACCGGCTGGCCTGTCAGCCACTGGAAATGCCAAGTGGCCCTAGCTACCTACCTAACGCCACCATCTCTCTATTTGTTTGAGGAGGACCATGTTTTCGCCCCCTCTCTGTGCTCCAGACCTCCGCCCCTACAGCCTCCCACGGGCATCAAAGCAGAGGGAGGCCAAGGAACACACACTGGCAGGGCCCTCAACGCCGCCTCCTCTCCTCCCCCTCTCCTCATCTTTTCCTCCTCTCCTTCTCCCCCCCCTCTCCTCCTCTCTTCCTCCTCCTCTCCTCCTCACTTCCTCTCAGGTCGTCAGGGTCACAGGATCAAAAGGGTTGAAATTGATTCCCTCTTTTCTGTCCCTTTAGCATTGTATTCAAAGCCTTTCAAAGCCTGGAGCACGTGTTTGCACCTGCGGAGCAATTGAGGAGAGTGGTATTTACTATATTTTCCACTTCCTGTGTACAGTTGTACATTTTTCATCATTTTCTTTCATTTCCCATTGCAAGTTGTAGATAGGGAAAATAAAACGAAATTAGGGTTAAAAAAAGATGAGAATTCTTAGAAATGTATTCTCTGTTATTCATTCGGCCATTTTGGCACCTCTCTCCTGTGTCTCTGAGTCATCTGTGTGATAATGACTGAGGCCAGAGGAGGCGGTTCCATTAATCTGACCGTCCTGCACCTATGTCTTCCCTCCTCACACTAGCGGTGACACCAGACAGACAGGCCGGCCACTCCCTCCCTCTCCTGACCAATGTCACTACAATCTCCTCTCAGAAGGACACCAAGGGGCCCATTAATGTACATCACAGGAGATCGCAGGGTCTTTTTTTTTTTACAAGCAGTTGCGTTACAGTGTTTGTTGTGTTCCAGTATATCTGATCCTGTAGTCTGGTATTAATTATCTTCCCTAAACCACGTGTTGTTTGGTAGAGAGACGTTGAATCCACTGTACGTCTACCTCTGCATTGATTGCTCTTTGGGGTTTTAGGCCGGCTATCTGTAAATACTGCTGGTACATTTGATTGATACATTTGATTGATTGATTCATGAAGTTGATTTCAACCTATCTGTCTTTGTTGTAGTCATATGATGATCTTCTATCACCAATTCAACCCATTGCTGTTGGATGAAACGTGTTTGCTGTTATAAGTAGTGGAGGTTTTAGTGAAAGCCGGTTGCTTTTGTATTGGCAGCCTTCACCTCATTGTGGCAAATCAGTTCCATAGAAGATGAAAAGATGGATTTGATTCTATTGTCTGTTTAATGTCTCCTTCATTCATCATATCCCCAGTCAAACCGAGTCATGTGCAATATGTCAGAATACTCAACCATATCTGCTCAGTTTTCATAAATCTTGAAAGTGAAATGACATCATCTTGTCATGAACTAGAAAATACATTTTGGTTTTCATATGGGAGAAAAGTCATTGGGTCCATCAGAACCGTTCAAGGGCCCTGACATGTAGAGCACTGATAATGAGATGCATAATATTCTCAATGACTATTTGTCTTGTAATTTTCAAGTTAGAATATAATGTATGAAATCTGTTTTGGATGTGCGATTTTTCATTCATTAGAATGTTATCCATTCAAGTGAATTTTACAACCGTCGTCTTTGTATTCCGTTGCATTATAATTCTCGACTTGAAAGGTACTGTATCAATCACAATGCCTCATAACTAGAAATATAACGTGTTTTTTCCATTTTTGATGTATTTACTCCGTCGAAGCAACAGAAGAGAGGGAGAAGTTGAAAAAAACATCCCCCCCCCCCCCCAGTTTCACATGAAAGAGATATTTGATCATATTTTTCTTATTTTTGTCTTAAAGAGAGAAGCTCACCAATGAAGTCACAGCCCATTAAAGTCAAGCAAAATTATCAGGGTTGCATTAGGAGGCTTTAAAAAGAGATATGTATCATGCATGTGGATATGCATAAACATGACAGAAGAGCTTAAGTAGAAAATGAGTTCTGATGCCTTACTGAAGAAGAAACCCGTGCTCGGAATGCATTTACATTTAAATATTCATATCATTATAATACTAAGGAATATGGAACGACTATGATATTTTATTGAGGAGGTTTTAAAAATGAATGCTGTCCCTACTTCTTAATAAAAATCCCTGCCTTGCCTTCACTCGAAGTAGTCAGACTGAAAACTGAAGCTTCTCTCACTCTCTTTGGTGCTGACTGAGCCAGTGAAGGAAGACAGTTACAGGTCCTCCAGTGCCCATGTCTTTACCATGGTGTCTATACTAAAAGCATTGTCTTTAAAAGCCCAGTTCCAGCATTGTTTGCTTTTTCCTTGAGTTCGCCTCCCATACAGACACACGTGTGTGTTTTTGAAAATACTTTTAAGGAGTTTGCTTCAGACGATTAGATTCTCTTATACATGCACATACTACTGTATACTGCATACACACATTATAAGTTCAGACACTCATACACACTACATGTTCACACAATTATCGATACAGTGCATTATGAGTGAGTTGTAGTGTTAGTTGTAGTGTTAGACAGACACAGTTTTAGGCAGTGTGACGTGGGTTGGGATTGGTCTCCTCTGACATTGAGCTCACTAGAGTACAGGGAGACAGTGAGGGTGTACTTAGGTATCTTTCTTCCTGCCTCAAGAGCTCAGACTCTTGGAAACCATGTCGAAGTAATGTTGTTTTCTCTTCCACGTCATCCATTTAATTAAATATAAAGATGATATTTGGGCACTCTCGTTGACCAGAATCCAAGAGTAATAAGTCTACAGCATAACGTATAGCAATTCAGTACATTATCATCAATGCACAAACATTATCATCAAACGCACAGACATTATCATCAATGCACCACATTATCATCAATGCACCACATCAACATCCATCTGTCTGTTATTCTCATTTACAACCTGGCTTTAAACAATGCCGACCAGAGGCCTTCTCACGGCAAAAATCAAAGTGTTAATATCTATTCAAAAAGAAAAGGGAGGTGGAGGAGAGGAGAGGAGGAAAAATACATTGCATTCCCTTCCCTAACAAGAGATCTCACTAATTATCTGTGTGCTGAAAGGACCTGCATGCGTTAAGTGAACCCTGAGACTAGGGGGGCCTGCTGCCAGAGCACAGAGCAGGTTGGGCTGTCCCAGATCCTGCCTGTTGTTAATTATCTTTTGTTTGCCCTTGATAATCCGCCAGCCCGGTGTGCCCGTAATGAAAGCCTCTCTGATTCACAGGCTCTCTAAGTGTAAAAAAAACAATGGCGTTGTCATTACCACATCGTCAGAGCATTGTAAATAATGAATGAAAGGCCTGGGCTGCCGCATGCGTTAAGCAAAGAGGCAGGAGTTTATGAAAAAAACGTATGTGAATCGATTAAATTACGGCATCAGAGTAATTACAAAAATATATATAATAATAATAAATAAGAAAGAGAGGATTCTTTCCTGTTACAGAATCAAATTTATGTTACAGGGAAATCGTGTCTCAAGTCGACGGTGCTTAATGTATTATTCTAAATAAATATTTCGTGAAAACATTCCTGTTTTGGAATAAAGCGTTGATTTTCCACATGGCAAAACTTTAATATGTGAGTGTGTGAATATCCATATGTGCGTGTGTGCGTGCCTGCATGTTAATGCATTCCTGTTTGTGTGTGTGTGTGTGTGCGTGCGTGCGTCACAGTGAATAAAACCCTCTGTGTGATAACCTAGCCATTAGAAGTCAGACTCATATTTCCACTCTTCTTTGTCCCCGATGTTGCTTTATGATCTGCATAAATCTGTCAGAGAAACGTATCAAGTCGCAACGTTCACACCTGCTCAAACCTATTGGACCATTAGTTTACAACTCCACCCTGGCCTTTTCTGTCAGAAAACACACACGGAACGGCATTGGTTATTTATTACACGCTCATGAATCAACCCTGTCTTTGATACGAGTGTCATGCTAAATATGCAGAAACAAAATGGCCGACGTCTTTAAAATCCTGTCCTCGGTGTCATCATGGCGTTTTGTGATACACCACCTCAAAGGCTTTATCACGGGATTACAGTGTTGAAGGGAGGGCTGGCTTGTTGGAGGAAGGTAATTATCTGTATGTTAATAGAACATCTCCCATTCTTTATGGGTAAGTCTCCTCTGTCTCCCTCTGTAGCACCCCAGTTCATGTGTTTGGTGGGGGGGGTTGGGGGCTGGATTGATATGACATGTATGGCAATGATCCTCATTTGTTCGGGGGAAGTTTTCAAACTGTGGAAACGATGTTATTACACATCACCACAATCACTGCTTGGTGTAATGTGCTACTTTCCATGCCAGGCACCGGATTTTCGCAGATGGAAATTAAGAGAGAAAATTGGCACTAACTACTCAATTACAGCGCTTGATGGTGGCGCTGACCCCGGTTGGCAGCAATGGCAACACCGAGCCAATCGCGTCGCAGATGGCGTTACATTAGAATGGGGAAAGAGGACAATTGCACATATTCATCGGAGAAAGAGATTGGAATTACCTCAGATGCTTTGGCTTCATATTGAACAATTAAGTGCCGCGATAGGATTTTATGGGATATTTTGGAAGCACGGTGCATGCTGGGTACGTAGAGGAAACAAAGGAACTATTCTTGGATTTTGAATATGACAATTAAATGTGCAATGTTTTAAATATGATATGTTGGTCACTCCTTTTCTTGAAGATTTAAAAAGCATTGTATTGTGAGT
Source organism: Thymallus thymallus (assembly GCA_023634145.1). Lineage (NCBI taxonomy): Eukaryota > Metazoa > Chordata > Actinopteri > Salmoniformes > Salmonidae > Thymallus > Thymallus thymallus. The sequence continues at coordinate 5,770,096 of CM042420.1, forward strand.
CCGGAGCCTATAGTTTACTGTGCCATTTCATGTTCCAGCCTTGAACACTTGGCATGAATTTTCAGCCGCTGAGTTCTCCCTTCACCTGTACCGTTTTGTAGAAGTCAGCCTAAAATTGATATTTAATCGTCTCAAATTTACTCCGAAAAACCTCACTGGCTTCTTTGGAACAGAGTTTCTACTCTGTTGCCATAGCCGTACCTTGGCAAATGTTTTTGATTTCTTCATTTTTTTGTATGTTTATACTGTACAAGCGAGGAATGAATTGAATCAGTGTAATATTTCACATTAAACACTTGTTTGTGCTGTGTGTCACATGTTTACCCAGCTGGTCTAAGATAATCTCTAGAGCACACTACCTCACTCAGTAATGTAATTACTGGATTCCAGGGATAACTCTCGGTTACATGAAACTGCACATTTAGCCAGAGCTCGTTTTACTGCTCGTTTTAACTACCAGAACATCGAGAAAACACACACAAAATGCCAGAAATAGTCCCAGTCGAGCTGGTTGTACCTGAAACGAGGAAGTATTAGGATGTTTCTTGCGGTGAAGTGGCTCTGACAGTATCTGTGACCTATAATCACAGCTAACCGCGGGCAGCCGCCCTCAGAGAGCTTTAACCTGCCAAAGCCTATGTGTTTACATTGTGGCTGCAGAGGAGAAAAAAAAAAGTCTCACTGATTGTACTCGGACTCTTATACTCATGTAGGCCACAGAAACCCCAATGGGGTCGATACACTCATAAATCTCTTGTTTATCACCAGATCAATGGCGGCACTCGAAAGCAGAGAAGTTGACTAATTGTTTTAGGAATAATCCCCCTTTCTTAACACATTGATTTCCAATAAATTCGAAAATATACTCTAAACCAACAAACTGCCGTAGAGAAGATCCAGTCATAATGCCGAGGATGTCTGAAGCTGTGTGTGTGTGTGTGTTTGTGGCTCTGGTGATGTGTGTGGTTTCATGTGTGGTGACAGACAGTAATGCTGATGGGAGTCGAACACGGAAGGAACTGGAGCCACTTACCTCAGGCAAACGGTTGTAGCATAAGCAGCACTTTTTAGCCGAGGAGGGCACTTTTTGACTTAAAAAGTTAAGTCGCAGTATTTATTCCAGTATATCATTAATAACACTGATGCAGTGACTTTTATTATCTCACCCTTTTCATCTGAACTCCACTGTTTGCCTATGCTTTGTCACTGGAGGGGAGCAAAACACACACCGTTCCCGTTACATATTCAGCAGGAATAGGACATCAAAACAATTTCATCATTAAAATGCTTACCATTTGTGGCCTTTATATGACTAGAATATACTGTATATTTAAATCCCTTTCCTCCCAGAGCACAAAACAAAGGGTAGTGTAGTTCTTCATAGTAATAGAGAGCCGTGTCCCCCAGGTTCCTGTGTGGGACTTACCTTTAGGGATCAATTATGTGGCCGAGGGCCCTTTTTAAGAAAGAACTCCACCTGATTAAAAACGCCAGGCGTTTCCCGCCGGTCCATTTGTATGGAGTGCCTGGCTCTCGCCACAGCTCTTTATTAGCATATTGTATTTTTAAAGGTCAGTTTCTGTTTTACATGGCCAATCTATCTGGTGTAGGTCACAGTAAGAGATCCACTATTGTTCTGAAACCAATTCTTTCTATTTGAAAAGTAAAACATAAAACGTATGTGCATTTTACCCCATTAGACAGTACAGGAGTTAGCGGTATTGGTATTGGCCTGTGGATTACAAACCACAAGAGGCAATAGCTGGCTCCCATTGTGGGGAATCGGATCATGAAACACCATTACAACCAATAAGGTTTTTCTTTTACACCAGTGCATAAGGAAATACCCCCAGTAGCACCCAGGCTGTTATCTGTACATCAGTCATCTCTCTGAGCTGCTTACAAAAAAAGGGTATGTTCAACACTGCCACGGATCAAAGAGGGCCAGAAGCTGCTTCAGAAGGTAGTGTTCTCTTTTTCTCAATGAAGGTGTTGGAAAGAAAGAGAGAGAGAGAAGGTATCAAACAGTAGCATGGCCCTCCGCTCCATTGTGACAAGCAGCAGAAGGGACCTGGCTGCTTGGTGGGTGCATCAGTAGTGTTAAGTGGGGCTGGTTCCCTGTAGGGTCTATTAGACATCATCTGACCCCCACCGGCGTTGAGGGGAGAGAGAGAGTATGGGAGTCGGGAGGCCACTGTGTTTTGTTGCTGGCACTGATGATGGGAGCTTGGAGCTCCATGTTTAGGCTACTTCAGCCATACTGTCTTGTCATTATTAGTCTTCTGTAGGAGAGATTGGGGGGGTCCATTCACACACAAACAACCAGTTGCAATGGCGATATGCTGGCCAAGTTTGGCAATTACTGTAACGCCGTTTCAGCCTCTATCTCTCTCTCTCTCTCTCTCTCTCTCTCTCTCTCTCTCTCCTCTCTCTCTCTCTCTCTCTCTTCCTCTCTCTCTCTCTCTCTCTCTCTCTCTCTCTCTCTCTCTCTCTCTCTCTCTCTCTCTCTCTCTCTCTCTCTCTCTCTCTCTCTCTCTCTCTCTCTCTCTCTCTCTCTCTCTCTCTCTCTCTCTCTCTCTCTCTCTCTCTCTCTCACTCACTCCCCCCCCCCCTCCATTTCTTCAAAGTGAATTGCTGTCCGCTGTTGTTCAGTACAGTGCATGTTCCTTATTGAATACAACATAATTACGCCTCCTGCTCCGACAGGCAGGTACAGTAAACAGCCTCAAGAGCTTTCCATCAGGCAACAACAATGTAACATACATGTACTTGAGATCATACATGTGGTCGCGGTATTAACTCTGATGGCTCCCTATTCTTTTTATAGTGCACTATGGCATCCTATTGACTATATAGTGCACTCATGTAGTGGGATGATCATGATTGCTTAAAGCTGTATTAATACAGTGTTCAGGGCCAATAAATGTTTCTCTCCAAAGGCCTCCAAAGGTTTATCACACTACTGTCTCTGCCCATGGAAGGGAGAGACATAAACTATGATGCACTATGCAATTCAACAACTCTGTCCCAATGGAAATGCTATATTATATTATTATATTGTGAGCAGATATGTATATAGATTAAACAGTGGGACACTCTTATCTCTCTTGGAGATCGTTAAAGAGATCCACCTTTTATTAGAACACATAGAGAAGGCATGTTGTTGTAGCTAATGATTTTAAAACGCTTGCCCGTTGGAGGTTTTTAAAGACGGAGAAATCATTTGAGCAGCTCCGTTTGTCAGGGTTGTACTGGTAATCAGAGAGATGCAGCGCTGTAGAAGTCTGCACTCAGCAGACAGACAAAATATATGTACACATACACACACACACACACACACACACACACACACACACACACACACACACACACACACACACACACACACACACACACACACACTGAGCAGACAGACAGAATAGATGTCCTGGGGTGCGTTCTGCAGACGTAAGAGATATACACTAAGTCAAAGGAAAAAGTGCATAAGTGAGCATCTTAACTGATAAGACATCAGGAGCCAGGGTGAGCATCGTAACTGATAAGACATCAGGAGCCAGGGTGAGCATCGTAACTGATAAGACATCAGGAGCCAGGGTGAGCATCGTAACTAATAAGACATCAGGAGCCAGGGTGAGAATCGTAACTGATAAGACATCAGGAGCCAGGGTGAGCATCGTAACTGATAAGACATCAGGAGCCAGGGTGAGCATCGTAACTGATAAGACATCAGGAGCCAGGGTGAGCATCGTAACTGATAAGACATCAGGAGCCAGGGTGAGCATCGTAACTGATAAGACATCAGGAGCCAGGGTGAGCATCGTAACTGATAAGACATCAGGAGCCAGGGTGAGCATCTTAACTGATAAGACATCAGGAGCCAGGGTGAGCATCTTAACTGATAAGACATCAGGAGCCAGGGTGAGCATCTTAACTGATAAGACATCAGGAGCCAGGGTGAGCATCGTAACTGATAAGACATCAGGAGCCAGTGTGAGCATCGTAACTGATAAGACATCAGGAGCCAGGGTGAGCATCGTAACCGATAAGACATCAGGAGCCAGTGTGAGCATCGTAACTGATAAGACATCAGGAGCCAGGGTGAGCATCGTAACCGATAAGACATCAGGAGCCAGGGTGAGCATCTTAACTGATAAGACATCAGGAGCCAGGGTTAGCATCTTAACTGATAAGACATCAGGAGCCAGGGTGAGCATCTTAACTGATAAGACATCAGGAGCCAGGGTGAGCATCTTAACTGATAAGACATCAGGAGCCAGGGTGAGCATCGTAACTGATAAGACATCAGGAGCCAGGATGGCAAAGAATGTGTAGAAAAAACTCCCTTTTTGACTAATTTAAGGAGAACCATGGGCTGGTCTGTGCATTTCGAGAGGAAGGGAGGGAGACACACCTGTTTTAAATAATTTAAGCAGAGATTCAATAACTCTTACTGGCTTGGACGATTCTGCATTGATGTAGCAAGTGAGCAAGGGGACTGTGTGTGTGTGTGTTTATATGAGTGTGTGTGTGTGTGTGCAGTGTGTATTTTCCTGCTAAAGTCTCACAGTGCATCCTAGTGCGTCTGGGCTCTACCTTTCTGTCAGGGTGCTGGGTGGAGAGACAGAGGAGCGGCTTGCCAATTAATCAAAGTCAGATGTGGCTGAATGCCTGGGGTCATTGCTGATCCCTGCCCCAACTGGCTCTGTTCTCCCTCACTGTCTGTCTGCCAAAACTATACCACTCAGAGCTGGGTGGAGCCTGCAGGACTGAAGCTAACTCACACACAGAGAGATATACAGTATACTGTTCACACACACACAAATACCGCACACACACTTGCAGAGCTTTGCCAGGTTCCCTGTTCATTCACACCGTGTTCCCATTCCAGTCCAAACGGATGTAGACAGGACTTGTAAATGTGTTGAAGTCAGATAGGTCTTATTCATCAAAGGCAAGAGTATATACTTGTATGGCCGAGAGTTAGAGGGATTCTTTCGCATCCTGTAAGTGCCTGTGTTCTGTTCACGCTATCACACTTAAACCATCTAATTTAATGCACTGTACACTGGTTTAAGTTAGTGTTAAAACGGGTCAAACAAAAGAGAAAGCCAGAGGAGCAGCGACCACATTTTAATATAGTGCAAAAGATAATTATGCACTTTAAACTGCTCTCTGCAGTCAGTAGCCAGTGGGAGTGAGCCAGACAAATGTATAGGCTAAAGACAGGCTAATAGTGGTTCTATAAGAGCAGTGTAATTGCTATGGAATTGGAGTGGAAAGAGAGAACTGTTACAGCTTGTATCAGAGAATGGGATTCATACTTAGCATATCAGTATTTCTGTATTTCTGTTACAACTAACTGCTACGGACTGTTTTTTACGGTCCATTTTCAGTCTTGTGATGATACTCCACTATTTCCAGTTTGTCAGCTATAGCCTCTGACATCCTGTGTGTGTGTGTGTGTGTGTGTGTGTGTGTGTGTGTGTGTGTGTGTGTGTGTGTGTGTGTGTGTGTGTGTGTGTGTGTGTGTGTGTGTGTGTGTGTGTGTGTGTGTGTGTGTGTGTGTGTGTGTGTGTGTGTGTGTGTGTGTGTGTGTGTGTCGGGTATAGCCACGGCTGATATAAAGACATTAGAGGCTCTTCACTGAGGCTAGCCAGACGTGAAATCTATTCATTAATCAGAGAGCTAGCCTCGTCACATTGATTTCCTGTTTCACCATCTCTCACCGTTGGTCTCCGTTTTAAGAAGATGTTACTGAGGTTGGACCCAGGACACGTCTAAACTATCACTGCTTTGAAGGACTGATGACTTCCTATTGAAATGGTGCCATGGTACGGTTCTGTTAGGCCAGGAGGGATGTATGTATGGTTGGAAGGACTGAGTGACCTTAATAGTCCTGTCGTGTGTTCTTGTTGCTAACGACAGCGATGTATCAACAATGCTTATGATCAGGTGTTACATTTGATTGGTTAAATGTATTGATCTATTGAATGGTTGATCAATCCATTCATAGATTGATGTGTTAATAATTGGGCTTTAATAATGTTTTACCAGCCTCTCACTCACTCTCCAGCCATGTAGGACAACAAACATTGTGGGAAAAAAACTGAAATAAACTGTCAACCCCAACCCTCTTACCCCCTACCCCTCCACCCCCACCTGTATTTAACCCAGCTCAATTTACCCGCCTCCATGAAACAATACTTGTGATTAGTGTATAATAGCACCTTATTAACCCCAATTACCACAATTAAGCTCCGGCTGCCACTGCAGGCCTGCTTTGATGGCTTAATTAATCTGCGTTTCAGTGAAGAGGGCCATGGCACGTTGCTTTGTTGTGACCCCACCCTCCCACCAACCGAGCACCAGGCCTTGACTGAGCCATGTGGCCATCGCTATCCCTCCACCCCGCTAACAGCATCAACATCTGCTAGAACAAAACATCTCCTCTCCTCCACTCGCCTACTCTCCTCTGGCTGGCAGACAAATGCCTCCACTCTGGCAGAATGAAAGGCAACCCTCTGCTCTGTGATGTTTCATAATGAACGCTACAAGCCCCTTGGCATGGTGCCTGCCTGCCTGCCTGCCTTATTGGGGATGGAGGAGGGAGGGCTTGGATAGCTGCCCAGTTTGTTCTGTTCGTTTGTGGCGCTCCGGCTAATTGCTTAATTGATGCATTGTTTTTACTGACGATACGGATTCCCCTCCACATCCCACAGACAAAAGGCATTACACACTATTAGCCAGTCATGGTTCCTTTCAGCCGGCTGTGCTAAAGATTTAAGGCCTAATGTGATCTTCTGTTTTAATTGAGGCGAGGAGGCACTTGATGTTGCATAATACGAGACTGAATTAAAACCAAACCACGTCCTCCTGTTTGCATTCCACAACAGCCCCAGTAAGCAAGACAAACGAGGATCCTTCCCAGCACTAAAACGTGTTAATATGAGCTAGTTTATGGCTTTTACCCGACACATTTTAGCGGGGAAAAAGCTTTTCTAATGTGCTGTTTTGTCAGGCTGAGCCTTAACCCTAAGTGACTGGTATATAACGATGTCTTTGCTGGGCCTATAACCCACTGTAACTAGGTATTTACAGAGGAGCTTGTCTCTAGTCGAGAGATAAACAAATGCCATTTAGTTAGGGTGCTATAGAGCTCTTTAATTAGTAGGGTAAGGGTTAATTAAGGTGTCCTTTGGGAGAGGAGAGTAGGGCTTGGCGGGAGGGTGTGTGTGTGTGTGTGTGTGTGTGTGTGTGTGTGTGTGTGTGTTGCCACAGGAGAGAACTCTGTTTAATGCATTCTCTTTTCTCTCAGTGTGTAATTCCCCCCCCCCACACACACACACACACACACACACACACACACACACACACACACACACACACACACACACACACACACACACACACAATCCTCCCTAGCTTCCTTGCATCCACACCCTGCATATTCCCACTGAAGTCTGGGATAAAGAGGTGTTTTTCCCCTCTATCCATGTGTTTGTCCCTAGACCCCTCTGAGAAAATTCCCATTCCAGGAAGCCTGTATGTCCTCCTGCCAGAGGAGAGACTGGGGAACAGCGGGGATAAAGGCAAGAAAGCACCGGGCCAGAGAGAGAGAGAGAGAGAGAGAGAGATGGAGAGACTCTCTTCATTGTCAGTGTTAGTCCTGAGGAGGAAACCAGCCATCAGAGATGGAAACACAGAGCCACAAGTCTGGAGTCACATCACAACCTTGGGAATAACAAGTGTAGTCACGGACAAACACACACACACACACACACACTGGATGTCAAAGGACTAACAGGGAAAGAGAGAGTGCATCTTCTGTGCTGTGGGAGGATGGGAAGCAGGGAAGGCAGACGAGACAGTCTGGGACAAGGATCACATTGATCTCCACAGTATGTAAACGTCTGTTACACCATTATCAAAGAAACAGCACAACTTTGATTCCGGAGCATGATAAATTGATTTCTGTACTTTCACTCTCCACTGACTATTAATTGAAATAGGAGAGAGAGAGAGAAAAAAAAGAGACCCTGTGTCTACTCCTGAAGAAATGTGCTGAAGGATCGGATTTGGGTAGCGTGGTTGTAAAAATAGCATCCCCTGCGAACACGTTTGCTATTATCTCAGTGTGGCAGCGCCGACTGTTCGCTCCCCCTATGGCGACGGACACAAGCATTTACATGAAGTCCGCGCAGGAGAGGAAAATTATGTTTATTACATTATCATAATGTAGCAGGTCAGGTGACTGACGAGAGACAGGGAGAATGCATCCAGGCTGAGAGGGAGTCTGGGAGGCTCTGAGACGCTCTGTCTCACCACTTTCTTTTTAATTTAAGGGGCTTTTTATTGGCATGGGAAACATATTTTGACATTGCCAAAGCAAATGAAATAGATAATAAACAAAAGTGAAATAAACAATAAATGAACAGTAAACATTATACTCACAAAAGTTACAAAATAATTAAGACATTCCAAATGTCATATATTGTATATATACATTGTTGTGAAGATGTGCAAATAGTTAAAGTACAAAAGGGAAAATAAATCAACAGAAATATGTGTTGTATTTACAATGATGTTTGTTCTTCACTGGTTGCCCTTTTTTTGTGCCAACAGGTCACACATCTTGCGGCCTTTCTCAATAGCAAGGCTATGCTCACTGAGTCTGTATATAGTCAAAGATTTCCTTAATTTTGAGTCAGTCACAGTGGTCAGGTATTCTGACGCTGTGTACTCTCTGTTTAGGGCCAAATAGTATTCAAGTTTGCTCTGTTTTTTTGTTAATTCTTTCCAATGTGTCAAGTAGTTATCTTTTTGTTTTGGTTGGGTCTAATTGTATTTCTCTGTCGGTGATGGCTTTGTTATGGTAGGTTTGGGAATCGCTTCCTTTTATGTGGTTGTAGAATTGAACAGCTCTTTTCTGGATTTTGATCATTAGGGGCTTTATTCTGCTCTGCATGCATTATTTGGTCTCAATTTGGTGTTTGTCCCATTTTGTAAATTTTTGGTTGGTGAACGGAAAAAGGAAAATAGGTTCTGTAACTGATTCAAGTATTGGTATGTAGAATTTTATGTTCCTTTTGATGGCATAGAAGGCCCTTCTTGCCTCTCAGATCGTTCACAGCTTTGTGGAAGTTACCTGTGGCGCTGATGTTTAGGCCGAGGTATGTATCGATTTTTGTGTGCTCTAGGGTGTCTAGATGGAATTTGTATTTGTGGTCCTGGCAACTGGACCTTTTTTGGAAGACCATTATTTTTGTCTTACTGAGATTTACTGTCAGGACCCAGGTCAGGGGGAAGATCTATGTGCTGCTGTAGGCCCTCCTTGGTTGGGGACAGAAGCACCAGATCATCAGCAAACGGTAGACATTTGACTTCAGGTTCTAGTAGGGTGAGGCCGGGTGCCTCAGACTGTTCTAGTGTCCTCGCCAATTCGTTGATATACATATTCCTCGCTGAAGAAATGTATGTCTGCTGTTAATGATAGGATTGCTGTTGACGCATAGTTATTGGGGTCAAATTTGTGTATTGGGGT
>CM042420.1:5784636-5822136 GCA_023634145.1 Thymallus thymallus
TTTCATTGTTTGTGTGGGGAACTCTGTGTGACCTCCTATATCGCTGCACTGCAAGTCTACTAACTAATGAGTTAGAAACTTGCCCCAAACCAAAACTAAATACTACAACTACAGACCACTGTCCAATGGGGGTGAAACTGCAAAACTTCCCCAGAGGCCCACACTGTGTGCCGTGTTTGAATTAGCAACTTCCCACACAAGTCAATGCAGACCAGAGCCCAACTGTTGGCTCCTGGATGTCTTCGAGTGTGCCAGTCGGCAAGTGTGTTTGGGCAACATAGTTTGGTCGTTGGTTTCCAAAAAGACACAGCATGATCGTTTCTCCCTTCACACAGGAACAGCTTGAGTCAGACTTTGATTAAAAAAGGAAATGGGATCGAAGCTTAGAGTCTTCTCTTCCTGGGCGGTGGGAGCCCGTCAGGGCCTGGGGAAATCTGATTGGGATCTGGATAATTTGACTAGATTAAGATACCATCCGTAATTAGAGACATGGCAGAGCGTCACTGTAGATAGCAGCTCCCTCCATCCAGGCGCTCGCAAAACAGAACTGCATAATGGGAGGAGAGCTTAGGTAGGTGGGCGGGATGGGGGGCGGGGTAGGTGGGGGTAGAGTGACGGGGGCAGTCATTGTGTCACTAACTAGAGCCTGTGTGTGACTGTTATGTCATATTAAGGACACCAAAACACGTGTAATGGGGTGGGAGTAATTTAGGAGCCCTGGATAAACATGAGCCTCACTAATTACTGAACTGTACGAGCGTTATTACTTTTAGACTTCATTTAGTCAAGCTAATTGTCTGAAGTCAGACCAAACTGCCAGTCTAATATAATCACTGAACAGTTGCTCTCTCTCTTTCTCCTCTCTCTCTCTTTTTATCTCTTTTTATCTCTCTCTCTCTCTCTCTCTCTCTCAGATCTCTCATCAGTGCCAATTTTGTCTAAAGTAATAATTTGGCTTTTCCTACTTTGATAGGAATGAAGAAAGAAACAAATGACTAAGAGTAGGCAAATAAACTAATATTCAGTGACGGTGCTGCTGTGTGTTATTAGCCTGCCCAGGTTAGCCTGTTTTTCAGAAAATATAATGTCACACCGAGGAAAAAATAATTCCTCTGTGTGACATTTCAGAGACTGGCGCCCTCGGGGCAAGAAGGCAGAGGAGGAACGGAGGAAGGCGGAATCGGACAGGGTAATTGCACCGAGGTTTCCCCTTACTAAATTAACCTCCAGTCGTGGAAATTTATTGGCCTGCTGTTTTTTGAAAATTATTTAAACTTGCAGTTATTTCCGATGTTGAGCGCCTTCTGGGAGCTAGCGCTCTCTGTTTCTGACAGACGCCTGATTATGTTCGAGGGAGATGTTTTGGAGAGGCGACAGGGCCGGAGGTAATTCATCTCAGGAACATTTTAACTGCTCACCTGTGGAAATATACATAGTGCCGCATAGCCTTGACGACTGGGTTAAGTCAATATGCGCGGGCAGGTCAGAGCGGGGACATATACTATACACCATCTATGGCTGATTTACACCATACACTGGGACCAGAGCCAAATGAAATGTGTCTTTTAGCTGTTTTCTTTCTTTCACTCTGTTTGGGTACAGTGTCCCCCTCTTTTGTTCCCTCCATCCATCGCTCTCCAGTCCTCGGTTCTGCTCGAGACCGTGCTAGTTTAATAGTGGTAATAATAGTAGTAGTTATAGCTTGCGTTTACATTGCACCTCTCGTTGCGTGGTCTCAGGCCAGCTCTTGTTATGGGGGTAAGCTCATTCAGCGCAGCCAATGTGTACCGTAGCACCTGGATGCTGTTTCAGCGTCCAGGTGCTACGGGAGGCCGAGATAGGCCTCCCAACTACACACACACACACACACACACACACACACACACACACACACACACACACACACACCACATATGGTCTGAATGAGTGCCCTTTATGGCACATTAAAAAGGATTGTGCGAAAATCAGTACAGCACAGTACTAATACTTGAATGGTGAAAGAGAATATAAAACCATTAGTTTCTTGAACCCAGGCCCATCTCTAAAATGTCCAAGGTGAATCTTTAGATAGGTGTTGAGATAAATGGGGACATATCCCTTGTACACCTTTCTTCCATTCGTATCACCCCTATAGCATATTACATCATTTATTGTTCAGTACAGGGAGACTAATTCTTGAAAGTGTCCCTTTTGATGGTGATGGGTTTCCGGTACTGAAATATGTCAGTCATCAGGCTATTGAAGTGGAGACTCTTTTGAATAAACATCAATCTCGGATTCTCTCTCACTTTGAGACAATTGTCCAAATCACCCAGCGAAGACAGGAGACGGCCTGCAGGAATAGACGGTCATGGGACCATGATTTACATCATGTCTGGCATTTTAGACCGTCTGACAGAGAAAGGAGAAAGTATCAGTCAGCTTTATTTGACTTTTCTCTCTGTTCGTTGGCGCTGAGCACCACCCCTCCTCTCCTCTCTGACAGGCCCTGGAGAGATCCTAGTGTGTCTGCATGTAAGGGGTCGCTCTCTCTCTCTCTCCCTTGCTCTCCCTCGCTCTCCCTCGCTCTGTCTCTCTTTGGATTGCTGCCAATTTACCGGTGCAGCCCATGACGAGGTGTGGAGTGGAGACGGAGGATTCTCGTTCTGCTCTCTGAGCGAGGAGGTTTGTTGTCGGCACCCCTATTACCCCCCTCCTACCCCCTTACCCTGCCCCCCCCACCCCCCGGTCGTCTCCGCTGTTACCCCCCCCCCCCCACCATACCAATTTATGAACCAGCTTATGATAATGGCGTGATCATAATGAAATGGGGAGCGGCAGCTAACAGCTCTGCTGACCTTTCAGTAGAAGCGACAGGCCCCTCCCCCCCAACTCCGTAATAAGGTCTGTTGAGTAAGCAAATTACAAGCCAAGGTTATCGGTCTCCAAACATTTAAAGGATGTTCTGAATGCGATTTCACAAGTCGGTAAACTTTCCCGAGTGGAGTGTGTTGCTGGCCACGGCTTCTCCGGCCCCTTATGCTGATGCTGGACGGTTTTAGGAGGTCGGGATCCCTGCAGACATTCGTAACACATCAGATACAGGAGCATCAATCACTCGTGAAGTGCCCTGAATTTAACACGGCCGGAGGCAACGAGGAAAATGAGGACGGTTAAATGTTCTTTATTTATTCCCCGCTGAATTCCTTTTGGGAAAGAAATTGATATGGATACATTCATACCCCACCTCAGTCTTTTAACCGGTCCTGATTCCATTTGCTGGCTTTAGTGATTCTCTGCCCTTTTCATATGCCATAACAGGGCAGTCAGTGTGATATTTCATACAGTTCTCATAGACATAGTAACCAGGATAGGAGCTCAGCAGGTCCTGGCTCTGATCACAACATAATTGAGACCCTAACAGAGAGTGTAGAGAAAAATGAGGAAGACTGGTGTCTGTAAGAGAATGAGCTAGGTTAGTTTGTGTTTTCTGAAATTATCCCTGTCCTTCTCTCCAGTTTTGTTCTTAAAAAGTTCCAGCTAGCTTGTGTTTGACCTCCAGTGTGCCGTCTAGGTAGCACTGCTTCCCTTCCCTTCGTTCCGGAGCCAAAGAGTTCAAAATGGAGTGCTGTGTAAGCCTCAACACTCTGTCGCATAATAACCACCCCACCCATGGTCCTTCCCCGTGGCCCACTGCCCCCACGGTGCTTCAAAGTGCTTCTCTCTCTCTCTCTCTCTCTCTCTCTCTCTCTCTCTCTCTCTCTCTCTCTCTCTCTCTCTCTCTCGACCAGGCGTTACAGCCTGTGATACACACTTCGTCTCCACACTCCTCTCAGCCTGTGGACCACTTTTATCTAATTGGCAGAGCATGAAGAAAGGAGGAGAGGAGAAGAGCAGCTACCTGGTGCCTGACAACAAACAAGCATGCTGCAAATGACAGTGATTTTCACATGAGCCTTCCTTTTGTGTGTGTGTGTTTGTGTGTGTGTGTACTTGCAGGTGTGCGTGCGTACTTTGTGTGTACACACACATAGAGGAGGAGGTGAGGCTGAGAAGCGATTATCAATCTTCATTTTGTAATTTATGAAGGCCAGTTGTCAGGCATCCTGCAGCGTCTGAAACAACTCATTCTAGCGTGCTACGGGGGGAACCCGAGGGTATCTGTGCCTCCTGTCACCCTCTCCTCTCCGCCACTGCTACTGCTGCTGTCAGCTCTTCCTGCCTGCTCCTCCAGCCTAGAGGCATCAGGGAGAGGGAGAGACCCACCGAGGATTAACCCCTTGCCACCCACGGCAGGTGCTGAGGCAGCCGGGCATCCACACTCATTAAGGACGAGGGGACTGAGCGGAGCAGCGACAAACGGCGGAGGAAACAAGTCCCCCACCACAGAGGCGACAACACAGCGGAACACTGTCACAGGAGGAGGCCCACCGTTCCCTCTCTGGTCTCCTCGTCTCAGTCCCTCTTCCTTCTTTCCCCCTTCCTCTCCAGTCTCCCCTCTTTTCCTTTCCCCAAGCCTCTCTCTCTCTGCTCCCTGTCTCTCAGCCAGTCAGCACGGCCCTACTGCATGGCGGCTATGCTACGATAATGCTGCAGTACACCATGGACAGCTGGTCCTGATAATTGTTTTACCCTGAATGTCCCACGCTCGCAGGAGATGGCGTCAATTGGCCATTTGCCCTGTAACAGTGGGAGCCTTGCTCTCTCTCTGGCTCTTTGACCAGGGTTGATGCCTGGGAAGAGACAGACAAAAAAACAAGCTATGTGCCTACACAAGGCTCATTGCTCAGCACTGGGAGTCGGTGGAGTTGAGACTTTTCAGGTTTGAGGTTTTGATCTCTTGTTTCAAGTTAAAGTATTAGGCCCTCCTTAGTGGGCATAACTACTTCAAATTTTCTCACGCCCGACTCTTTTTGAAGGAAGAGGGTGCTAAATACAGCATGAGTTAGAGCTTTAAAATCTCGGTAAGCGCAATTACGGCTGGTTTCAACATTGCAGTTTAGATCAAATGTAATTAGCCAGTGCCTGGACATAGCATAGGGCTTCAGACCAGTCCAGTTCTTAAGTTCTTCATCATTAAAGAGCAACTGGCCCTAAAAAGTAATTAATCCCTTTGAAAACGGCCTATTTGGCATCGATAATATATGAGTCAGAAACATTTATTCTCATGTCAAAATCGACTACAAAGTGCAAATAGCATACATTTGTTGAGTTTGGATTACAATTATGATAATAAATCATACCCCCTTTTTTCCAACCTACCCCCATACCTCCACAACCAAAGTTATATAGTTTGCATGCCCTGCTGAAGGATCCTAGTATGCAGAATAGGTGGTTGGAGTTTGCCTGTCCCCAAGTCTGCACCAGTAACGCTAGCTTGGTGTGCAAGCTAGTATAGCCAGAGATACTGGAATATAATGGCCAGACCTCTCTGGTATAACTTAGCTAACAATGTTAGATAACGTTATTGCTGTTTATATAGGTAGCTATCTTTTGATAAAGCGGGGCAGACTAGCTAACGTTTAAGCTAACGTTAGCATAGCTACCTCATTACAACTTAGTTAGGTCGTGGCTCATACAAGTCTATTGTGTATTGTCTACATACTGCTGGTAATGTAACATTAGCATTTGATAATGCAAGTGAGGCAGGCAGGCTAGCTAGTTACAGGCTAGCTAACATTAGCTAACTAACGTTAGCCTACAAGTTGGATTTGCAAGTAAATTCGTAGTGTAATCTGTATTGTCTACTGCAGAGCTAAATAATGGCTGCAGCTATGGTGGTAGCCAATGTAACAGATGTGATCACACTTAGTAACTCTCTTGCGTTGTGTTTTTAAAGAAATGAACACCCATCCAGTGGTCCCAGTTGATTGGTGTTTATTCTGACAATAGACACAAGGAAGCACATTAGATGTGCAGGACAACCATATGTTGATGGCTGTAGATTTGTGATTAGTCTGTTAGCATGGGAATAGTGTTACAAAGCTGTCATCAAGGCGAAAGGTGGCTACTTTAAAGAATCTAAAATCTAAAATATATTTTGATTTGTTTAACACTTTTTTGGTTACTACATGATTCCATATGTGTTATTTCATAGTTTTGATGTCTTCACTATTATTTTACAATGTAGAAAATAGTAAAAATAAAGAAAAACTCTTGAATTAGTAGGTGTGTCTAAACTATTGACTGGTACTGTATATATATATATATATATATATACACACACACCCCAGGACATGTGCATAGTGAACTCGTACACATTGTAAATATGGATATAGAATACAATATTTTAGTAATATAGATCTTTAGTACTATAGTAATATAATCTATAGTAATTTAGATCTCCCCCTATCTGCAAGTATGACCAATGGCATAACAACTTATTGATGTAAATTCATTCAACCAATAGGATTACATAAACATTGAATACATATTTCTGCAGTGTCAAGTGTATACATAATCAACCCTGTTACATTAACTTATGTCTGAGTCTGACTAATACAGTGAACTAGGAGCAACAAACCGTAACGGCGTCACTGGCCTGAATCTAATCACATCTGGAGCTACAATCAGTCTAGAGCTGTAAAACATAGAATTACAATTTCCACTACTTACCACAGTCACAAAGTCAAAATTGGCTATCGTAAAAATGTATGAAAACAAACATTTGCTTTTTGGTCTTAGTTTATGGTTAGGGTTAGGCATAAGGTTAGCAGTGTAGTTATGCTTAGGGTTAAGGTTAGGTTTCAAAATCACATTCTAAGAAGATAAATTGTAGAAATATGTAGGGTTTATGACTTTATTGCTGTGGTAACTAGTGATGACCTAGAATTAGCTTGACTCAAGTTACTGACCTGATGAAACAGACTGCTTCATCAACAACGGTAATGTGTGTTATGTGAAAAGGTGCATAAAAGAATACCCCTTTGATAAACTAAACGGTTAATGACGTAATATGATATCTGAAGTGAGATAGAAAGGTGAATGCAGTGATCAGGTTGGTTCCACCAGGCTAATTATAACCACCATTGATATTGTAAACAGTGCTCCTTGGGTGTGTTTGTGTGTGACCGGCCAGTATCATTGAGGGACCGGCTGATCTAAGCTGCTATGCCCATCAATGGGGTGCTGGCAAAGACCTCACCTCTCGCCTTATCTATTATGAAATTTCCCCCCCGGGGGATCAATAAAGTACCTATCTATCTATCTATCTATCTATCTATCTATCTATCTATCTATCTATCTATCTATCTCTTGCCTACTCACCAATGGCCGTCTATGGGGAGACCAGAATTAGGTAGGTTTAGTATGACCTGTTCAAACTTCAACGTAGTGTATGTTTGTTTGTCAGATATCACCTATCCTAACTGCGGTTGTTAATAAAACAGTAAATGTGTGTGTTCACAGATGTTCGCATCTATGGAGCCAGCACTTGGAGTCCTGACCCACAGACAGGCTTGATACCGACGTCTCTGAACGGAGAGAGACTCAACACATCCACAATGTGGGACCAAATGTGTAGTATTTGCAACACCCTTTTCGATCCATCCGTCACAGATGAACTCTGCCTTTTTCTACAGATGGAGAGGACTGGAGATGCTTTTGCCAGAAGCCAGCCTCGGTCGTTTAATGGGGAGACTACAATTGGATAGGTTTTGTCTTACCTGTTCAAACTTCAACGTAGTACATGTTTGTGTGTCAGATATTACCCATCCTAACTGCCCTTGGTAATAGTACAGTGAATGTGTATGTGTTCACAGAAACATGTATGGAGCCGGCACATGGAGACTGGCAAGATGACGTGATGACGTCTAGACTGACAGACGAGCTTGATGCTGATGTCTCTAAATTGAGAGAGACCTCGGCTGAATGGTATCAGTCAGTAAGGGGGAACTATGTGAAACCCAATGTATTCTGCAACCGGATCAGGGAACTCCTGTTTTTATGCGGGACATCACACAGGAAGGTATGACCGCTCTGACATGTTTGCCAAGGTAGCACCATTACCACCAGACAAAATGCAGATAGGCACAGAATCTGTATCGGCTGGGAATGACAATGAGAACACTGTTTCTATAGTATTATGTAAAGGGTTGTATATTATACATGGACCTGTTACCACATTTGAAAGTTATCAAAACACTTAGTTTAGAATATCTACATAAATTCAGCAATCATATTCTTCTCATATTACTCTGTCCTTTGTTGGTAGAGCATGGCGCTTGTAACGCCAGGGTAGTGGGTTTGATTCCCGGGACCACCCATACATAAAATGTATGCATGCATGACTGTAAGTCGCTTTGGATAAAAGCGTCTGCTAAATGGCTTATTATATTATATATTATTATATCTACTGACCTATTCAAAGCTTCCTCCGGCATCTCAGCATACATCTGCCTTTTGTTGTTAAACTCAACTTGCAGGAGGTATGTTTGTTGTGATTGGGTGGGGGGGATACTGCTGCGGTCAAGGTTCTGACAGATGGGTGTGTCTTGGTGGTGGCAAGGACACACCCAAGAAACACGCACGTCAAACCACACCCCCAAGCCAAGTCACGTTTGGCTCCTGTCATGGCCGCCAGCATTTCTTGAGGAGCAAGCCAAAATACGAGGCCAAATCAGCAGGCGCAGTTCCCCTTTTTAAAAACTAAATGTAAAAATATACAAATGATACATCAACGCTCGCTCTTTCCATCTTTTTTTCCCCTCCCTTTCACTTTATCAGTGCATTAAAGATTCAGAGGATTGGAGACCGGGCCAATGGGGCCTGGAGATGTTTTTTCAAAGAGAGAAATCCGTCCGTTTGGTGTGATGACATTTCTGTGTGGTAAATTATTCACTGTTATAAAGCAATTCTGTGGGCCTGGTTCCCTGGTTGGTTCCCATGTTTGATTGGAAAACGGGGCTGATTTGTGGAGCGGTAGCCCCGGGCTTCTGGCCTGCAGGCTGCCGCTGGGGGGACACTGGCCTCTGAGCCCCACCAGGTCACTGGGATGGTTCGTATGCAGTCTGCCTGCCTGCCTGCCTGCCAGCCTTTCGTCCGCTGCTCGGACTCCCTTAGCCCTCCCCCTGGAACCCTTGACACTGCGTAGTGATTCCACTGAGCAGTTCTCCCCCCTCAGACAAAGCCTCCAGCCTTTCTCCTGCCGCAGAATGTAAATCCTCACTGAAGGAAATGAGAGGAGAGGAGCGTAGAAACCGAGCCTGCTGGCAATGTAAGGCCAGCATACACCTCTCTGTCTCCTAGTGTGTGGAGAGAAACCCAGCGGCTGCTTCTATCTGGAAGAGCCGTACAAGATAGAGGATAGCCATCATCAGGATTGAAGTGTGTGTGAGCGGGTCCATGTGTTCAGGGAGGTCAGTGTGTGTGCATGCGTCTCCGTGTGCATGTCCGCATCTGTGTGGGTCCGTCTGTCCTCTGGCCACAATACTTCTGTACTTTTTAGGGCCACAGCTGCTTGGCTCCGTCACCTCTCCCTTCCCTTCACAGCAGCTTCACCCTGGATTCAGGCGCGATTCCCCTTCACTGCTCATCAACCCACAAGCACTCTAATTTATAGACAGGCATAAAAAGTCTGTCTTGTCCCTCTGATACTATGCATAGCAACAGCATGACAAAATAGGACACATGCTGTTAAACATTTAAAGGTCTTTTTAACTCTCTCCAACGGAGGTACTGTGTCCACAGAGACACGTACACACACACAGGTACACATCCCTATATGTTATAAATGACTAGTCATCTGAAGATGATCTTATACCTCCCGAGTTTGGCTGTACTCTTTTGAGACTTTTGAGGTAGCTTCAGGCTGTGTTAAAAGCAGGAGTTGAACCATTAACGAAGAGGCCACCCTGCCACTGTTGGTAAACTGCTAAGGAAGGGGCTGGAGAAATGTGGAACCCCTCTCAAATCTATAGACTTCGCTATAGATGCAAGGGCTGAACGTCCATGATGATCAAAATTAAAGTATATTTGTAATTGCATTGTTTATAAACAATGAAGCTTATGTTTTGGGTTCTGATAAGGAATGATAGTTGAACTTAGTCGATGAGGCATTTATAACATATATTCTTCAGTGGGCATATATCATTAATTTAAAGTCAGAAATTGCAGATTGCCCCTTTAATGTTGGCTTAATGGTCTGCCTGCTGTAAAACTACGGAGTTCAGACGAGTTTCAAGGACAAGATGATACACACAGGATCAAAGTGGTAGCATGGAGAGACTGGAATCTGAATGTCTATATCCAAATAACACCTGTCTGTCTGTTTTCAAAATCGCAATTACATTTTTGGTCAGATGTAGTACCTCGTTTTTAGTAGTACCTCGTTTTTAGTAGTACCTCGTTTTTAGTAGTACCTCGTTTTAGTAGTACCTCGTTTTTAGTAGTACCTCGTTTTAGTAGTACCTCGCACAGAGTCTTGCATCTTGAGAATCCTAAAATATGAAGACATGGATAAAAGGCACTTTTCTAATCAACATTTTGTCCTTAAGCGGTCTTTTTTTCTTCATTATTTATAAGTGTTCTTGAGGTGTAACAGAGCTGATTTATTCTAAGGGCCTGATAGGAGGCAGGTGAAGCTTGCAGAATTTATTAGATAAGCTTTGGGAATGATCATTTCGGCCACGTATTCTGGGAAAATGTTCCTCTAAAATATCTTCCACTGTGAAAGCCTTAATGCTGTGTGTTAAAGTGGGTGTGTGTTTTTAAAAGTAGCTTAGGCCTACTCTTCATCCAAATTGTTGAGGAAGTTATCTTTTGAAGTTTCCAATGCATATAGGGGCTGTCAATGACATTACCAAAATGAAAGACTACTTTGCATCATAAATGTTGTCTGACAACTAGTATTTTTCACCATTATTAACTCAATGTTGAAATCGAAATCCATCATGTTCTTCTGTAAATAATTCTGAATGATTAAATCAAAATGAATGAAGTTAAAACAGATTTGTCTGTTATAACTGATGTTAAATGAGATGTGATGGTGTATTAGTCCACATAGAGTTGGCCAGTATGTGCACATAGAACAGTTTGTCTTCTGCTTAATATCTAATGGTCGCAACCTGTTGCAGAGTGTTTAATGAGCTCTGAGGGCGAAAGAAAGGTAATTTATCATGCAAAGTTTTCAAAGGAAATGCTAATTCAAACACACACACACACACACACATATGCTCTATACCCACATATTTTCCTCAAATAGCATAGCATTAGCCACACTGCATTTTCAACCCATTACATTTTTTTGCCTTAGTAAAAAAAAAAGTTTAAGTTAAGTGAAGAACAGGATCACAGGGTCAGTGGTGGAGCTTTAAAGGAATATTCCCTGCCTTGCTCTGCTTAAACCCCACCCAGAATACTAATGGCAGTGGAAAAAAATTCTGGAATGACGCGGACATACGTGTCAGGAAAAGAGGTCAACTCATAGCAGTGAGATGTTAATTCTCCATTAATGAAATGTGTCCCTCCTCGCTATCTCCTCGTTTCAAAAGCAGGGGCCCTCTCTTTAAACGGAGAGAGAGAGACAGAGAGAGCTAGGGGAGGATGAAGAGAGCAAAATAGATGGAGAGAGGGAAAGCGAAGGCTGGAGAGAGAGAGAGAGAGAGAGAGAGAGAGAGAGAGAGAGAGAGAGAGAGAGAGAGAGAGAGAGAGAGAAGTGGATCCCTGCCACTGCTATAGTACAGGACCAAAGGGGCCAAAAGTAAGCAGGTGATTTAGGGAGGGACCGGGAGGCTAGGTAGACCTACAAAATGAATAACGGCCAACCCAAAACCACGCCATAAGGCTCAATGGTTTGTGATTTGCAAGTTGATAAGACAAGAAGATGAATAATGCTGGATGATAATGGCTGGCTGCAGCTCAGCTGGGGAGATGGTAATGATGTGATATTGCTGTAGGAGCAGTTCAGGAGGAGAGTGAGAGAGAGAGAGCCGCGGTGGAGGAAAGAGAGAGAGAGGCTGCAGAAGGGGGAAAAAACACTCTATCCCAATTGGCCCTGGGGATATGGAGAGTTAGAAAAATGAGAATGCAGTTATCATTTTAATTAGATATACTGTAAAGTTATTTTATATTTATATAATTTTTGCTGAAATGAGGACTTCAAAGAACATATTTTGCAGTATTCAGCCCCGTCGTAATTCCTGAGTGACAGTTTTGGTTAATTTGCTAGTTTTTTTTTTTTTCCAGATTGAACTTTGCTCGAGGCCGAGAGGGGAGAGGGAATGCAGATTGCTCTCAGGTATATCACTCAGGCAGAGTGGTGTGTTGTCCTAACAAACTACTGCTTCACCATCATGTTCTCTGTAAACGGCGGGGCAACCAGCACTTGTACTGTACTGTATCTCTTCTGTATCTGTTTATCATAGTACACCTGCCATTGTGTTGGAATACTTTACACTGTGACAGGCCTACTCGTTTTGAAGTACTTTAACATAAAACAAATACATACTTATAGTTGGCTTATCTTACTCTGTTCACAGGCCATACATACAGTAGAGAGGCATGAACTGATATCCATTAATTGTATCCAGACACACGGTAGGACAGACTATCAACATCCACTCAACATCCTAACTCACTTCCTGGTTCTGTTCCATCAACACAATGGTCACACTTCCCCAAAATGACAGGAAACAGCTGTACCCTTTCTGGGAATAATAGTCATTTATTTGTGACAGTCAGTCTTTGTAGATATGCAGTGCTGTCAGACATATTTCTCTCACTTCACATTATCTTTGAAGCTGATGACATCTTTGTTTACACCTTATGGCACCTAATTGCATCACTTTGTCAGACTCCACTGGCAGCAGTCACATGGTACACTGTCACTCACATGCACGTACACACACACACACACACACACAGTCACTTGTTTCTCCGGCATGATGCCTAACAAGTTTTAATGACAGACGGAAGCAAACACAGACTGGGAAAATCGTCCGTGTGTGCTGATGACGTACAACGCTTAAATGTGTTTCTATTTTTCCGCGTATTTCTCAAAGCCAGTCCACACATCCTAAAGGGAAAAAAAACAGAGAACGCACATTCTGCCAAGGCTGCTGAGCTCACCAAAAAACAACAACCCATTTTTAATAGCATAGATTATTTGGGGGGATGAGTACTGATTAATGCAATATTCTACCCATGTGTATTTTAACTTAAGCCACTCTACTTCATTATTTCAGCTGGTTTGGTAACGAGCAGTGAATTTGCATAGGTCGCAATTAAATGATTGAACATGAGGAAATAACTCTTGAATGTTAACTTTTGTTGGAGGTCACAGCAGCTCCCCAACGGGTCCTTAATGAGTTAATAACGGCTATTAAACCCTGATTAAAAGGCCAGAGAAGGGTGACTGAAACGGTTAATGGTGCAATCGCTTTACATTTTTTCATCCAATGCATAACAAAGATTACACGATCAAGCATCCAACAGAGTGTAGGGCGGATGGGGGATGTTTTTAGGTGTTATCACGCCTTGCTTCTGACACGTTAATTACATGAAGTGACAAGTTGCATTTTTAAGATGGACCTTGACAATACAGTAGGTCGCTATTGATGGCCATCACCGTTCTGAACACAAGGGCCATTTCCTAAAAATACTGTATGGGACCTTTCTCCCACCTATCCCCAAGTGCTATATCAGTAGACATGATGAAGGTCATCATATGGAGCCGTCTTTCTCTCTCTCTCTCTCTCTCTCTCTCTCTCTCTCTCTGTCTCTCTCTCTCTGTCTCTCTCTCTCTCTCTCTCTCTCTCTCTCTCTCTCTCTCTCTCTCTCTGTCTCTCTGTCTCTCTCTCTCTCTCTCTCTCTCTCTTTCTCTCTCTCTCCCCCCATGAGTAATGTCTCGGCGGCTCCCAGTGCTACTGATCAATTTGACGGAGGGTGTTTGTCCAAAGTGGGATTGACACGCTCTCAGGGGTCCATGGCCCATCAACTTGACACTGAGTGAATGAGGCACATTAGTGACACAGACGTCGGTGGCACTGTCCCCCACCGTTGACGCGCATTATCTAAACGGCATGATAATGTAGCCAGATCTTGGGAGAAAAAGGGACGGTAAGCAATGATAAGTGATGGGAGAAGTGACAATGTCAATAGTCGTGATAATCATGTCCTCGCGGCAGGACATCACGGAGCATATGTACCTCGTCAGCCCCAACAAGCCTTCAATATCCTATAATAATGAAGTGTAGAAGAAAATAAATATCAATAGACCATCTGATGATAAATATGAAATTGCAGTACGGAGTGAATATGACTCTCCTCCCTGAAGAAGGCAGCAGATTACTAGGAGTAGAGGGGGAGAGCCCATTTGTATGTAAATGGAGGATTGATTATATTTATTTGCCGGCAGAGACACGGCTGAGGATCAGTGTCTCTGAGACACACACACATACCTGCAAGCTGTGAGTCCGTGCTACCATAGAGACAGACAGACTGTGTGTGTGTGTGCAGGCCTTGAGAGAGTGGAGTGAGAGAGAGCACACCTCCAGCTCTTAGCTACAACAGAACCCCGGCTGCTCTCTGCTCTCTAGAATATTCTAATTATCAGCTTTCCTTATTATAGGTGCTATGTCAATGAGAGTGGGAAAAAAACTTCATGCAGTGAGGACCAATTCTGTAATTTCTCAATCACTTTTTTGGCAACCTTTGCATGTGCCTGGGTTAATACCATAAATTGAATGTTACTTTGGTTCACTCTAAATAGGCTATCATGCCGTCGCCGCGGTGCTTACGAAATCTATTATTGTAATTTGCATAGGGCCTTTTTAGTGCCGAGATCCTACAATGGCTAGAAGAACAAAGAGCTTATGAGGGAGAAAATAGGACGGAGATGATCCACCACTGGCTTCAAATGTGACGTCACGTCCCTAATGAAATCTTTTGACTGAAACCGTAGTAACTGGCAGAATTTATATGTGACACTTAATGGTTTGCATAGAAATTAGAGAGAGGGCCCCCGTCTCTCTCTCTCCTCTTGCTCTCTGTCGCTTGATGTCCCTGATTAATTTCACAGGACTTTTGTTATGTTGCCATCACAAAAAATAAATTACCAGGCGGGGGGGGTTAGTAAAAAAAAAAAATGCAATTTAGAAAGAAAAAAGGATTAAATAAAATACCTAATTGCCAGAAAAGTCACTAAGCACAAGCGCTTGTGTGGTGGCATTGGAGGGGGGGGTGGGAGGGGTCTGTGGCCACTTGATTTCCTATGAAAATTAATCGGCTATCAAACAATCTTCTTTTTGCCCGCAGATGATTATAAAGTGCGGGGAGAGGGAAGTGGAGAATGCCCTTTGTGTAGGTGAAATGTGTCTGAGACTGTCATTGTAATATACCTCAGTGAAATGAAGGTTAATTCTGATGTACAGCCTGCATGGCAGTCATTATCAGCGAATCATGAAAATAAATTAAGCCACTGAAATAGATACGTCCTCCTCTGGCACGCGGCAGGGATCCTGTGAGGGATGGATGGCTGAACTTTACAGATTATTATTGGAAAATAGTGCCAGATTCAATTAACACACTTAAAAGACACCTTTATAGAGGGCAGCCATAATTTAAATGACAGCAGGGTGTAATTTTGCTTGTTATAAAGTCACATTTTGCAGAGTTTCATGTTCGGCATTTTATCCTTTCCCTCTCTTTTCTTCCCTGTCTTTCCTCCTCCCCGGGATTTTCTCATCCTTTTCATAATTATTCCAAGGGATTCCTGAAGAGGGAAAGAGGAAAGCAGTGCACCCCACGTTAAGATTTATACCCGTACGTAAGGGTTTAGGAATTCACAGATAGCCTGTAGATATTTCATCCAAACGCATTTACAAATATGATCCAATTCATATATTGTAGTTTTACACGTGTACATATACATGATATTCCCCCTTTCACCCCTACTCTATGTCCCTAGTGCATTGCATTGCTCAGTTCAGCTCTATAGAAATGAAGCCTGAGGGGCATACAGATGCTATGTCTTTATGTAGATATTCCGCCATCCACCTTGAAAAACCTGATTGCGAGCCCAATGAACTGGGTAAATGGTTAACCTCTCACCTTCCACAATGGAGAAGGAACCCGAAGCTTAATCCGAGCAGGCGTCTGACAAGCACCCGGAACACTGCGTCCGTATCAGGCTGACCCTCCCATGGACCTCCTTTATCTATTAATCTACACCTCACTTTAACGGGCTCCAAATTCACACCCCGGCAGGGGCGGAGGGCTTCTGATTAACACACATCACCCCACTGTGTGTGCCTCCCTGCATGCTGCTGAAATAAAATACCCCTTCTCTCACACAGACATGTATGCACACACACGTATGTAGACATGCAGACACGCAGATGCATGTGCAAACACATGCAGGGGCGCATACATACAGCCATACACACACACATACACACACACACTCAGGAAGCTCCTTTGCAAGGTTTGACATGGATGTTTCTGAAGTTTTATTGGTGTTATCTTAATAACCATGAAGTTTGACTGGAGATATGAGAAAATATATACAGTTGAAGTAGGAAGTTTACATACACCTTAGCCAAATACATTTAAACTCAGTTTTTCACAATTCCAGACATTTAATCCTAGTAAAAATTCCCTGTGGGTCAGAAGTTTACATACACTCAATTAGTATTTGATAGCATTGCCTTTAAATAGTTTCAAACGTTTCGGGTAGCCTTCCACAAGCTTCCCACAATAATTTGGGTGAATTTTGGCCCATTCCTCCTGACAGAACTGGTGTAACTGATTCAGGTTTGTTTCTTTGCTCTCACACGCTTTTTCAGTTCTGCCCACAAATGTTCTATAGGATTGAGGTCAGGGCTTTGTGATGGCCACTCCAATACCTTGACTTTGTTGTCCTTAAGCCATTTTGCCACAACTTTGGAAGTATACTTGGGGTCATTGTCCATTTGGAAGACCCATTTGCGACCCATAACTTCCTGACTGATGTCTTGAGATGTTGCTTCAATATATCCACAGAATTTTCCTTCCTCATGATGCCATCTATTTTGTGAAGTGCACCAGTGCCTCCTGCAGCAAAGCACCCCCCACAACATGATGCTGCCACCCCCGCGCTTCACGGTTGGGATGGTGTTCTTCGGCTTGCAAGCCTCCCCCTTTTTCCTCCAAACATAACGATGGTCATTATGGCCAAACAGTTCTATTTTTGTTTCATCAGACCAGAGAACATTACTCCAAAAAATACGATCTTTGTCCCCATGTGCAGTTGCAAACCGTAATCTGGCTTTTTTATGGCGGTGTAGGAGCAGTGGCTTCTTCCTTGCTGAGCGACCTTTCAGGTAATGTCGATATAGGACTCGTTTTACTGTAGATATAAATACTTTTGTACCTGTTTCCTCCAGCATCTTCACAAGGTCCTTTGCTGTTGTTCTGGGATTGATTTGCACCAAAGTACGTTCATCTCTAGGAGACAGAACGCGTCTCCTTCCTGAGTGGTATGACGGCTGCGTGGTCCCAAGGTGTTTATACTTGCATACTATTGTTTGTACAGATGAACGCGGTACCTTCAGGCATTTGGAAATTGCTCCCAAGGATGAACCAGACTTACTGTATTTTTTTCGGAGGTCTTTTGATTTTCCCATGATGTCGAGCAAAGAGGCACTGAGTTTGAAGGTAGGCTTTGAAATACATCAAGAGGTACACCTCTTATTGACTCAAACAATGTAAATTAGCCTATCAGAAGCTTCTAAAGCCATGACATCATCTTCTGGAATTTTCCAAGCTGTTCAAAGGCACAGTCAACTTAGTGTATGTAAACGTCTGACCCACTGGAATTGTGATATAGCGAATTATAAGTTAAATAATCTGTCTGTAAACAATTGTTGGAAGAATTACTTGTGTCATGCACAAAGTAGATGTCCTAACCGACTTGCCAAACCTATAGTTTGAAACCTGAGTTCTAATGACTTCAACCTAAGTGTATGTAAACTTCCGACTTCAACTATAATTGTGACAGTATTGTTAGTTGACACCTTTCCACTTATCTACTGACAGAAATCCTTTTTCTCGTCCAAACTAAGTGAACATTAAATATATTTATGCGCTTGTTTTTTGTTTTATGGAAGACAGCGTTTAGCGGAAAAGCATTATGGAGAATGTAAAACTGGCTACAATATATCTTTACGAAGCATGACATAATATGACTGCATATGAATTTGCTAGAATCCTGTATATTTTAAATTTATGCATGAAAATAGGTGGATTTAAAATAGTTTGATTTAAAAGTTGCCAGTTGCTAAAAAACAACAAGGAGCACGATATAGATACAATCTCTTTCTATTGATACACCCTTAACGCTATTCTGATTCTCAGTCCATTGAGGAAAGTCAAATAAGATAAATTGTATTTGAGAGTAAAAAGTTGTAATTTGTACTGTAAAACCATTGGCGTCATCTTTATTTAATCACACCCATGGCAAGAAGTTATATCCTCTCTTCTTCCAAAGCCAAACACTACACAAATCTTCCCTTCCTCCTCCTTTCTCTCTCTGTAGCCCATTTCCTCTCTCTCAATTCTCTACAGTTTAAAGAACCCTTCCACTATCATTATTAGTATTGAACTCATTTCTAAATTCAGAAATTGTCTAAGGATGATCATTCATTGTGGTGGATAGTAAAATCAATAGCTTTTGTGTCCGCTGGTGCTGAGCCTCTCTCTTTCTGTGGTGTGGGTTGGAGAAGTGTGTGCGCGCGTGTGTGTGTGTGTGTGTGTGTGTGTGTGTGCGGAGCAGAGCGGTGCAGACGGCTGGAGAGTGAAAACTGGGGGAGTGGGGCCACCTCTTGACGACACATATACACACAGACACACTCTCTCCCAGAGTCGGCCATGCTGCGTCTGCTGGTCCACACACACACACACACACACACACACACACACACACACACACACACACACACACACACACACACAAACACACACACACACACACACACACACACAGTCATGTGACGGAACAGGACGGCTAATTCCAGTGAGAGCCAAATCAATCAAGTTATTTTAATCACCACTCTGCTTTTATAGTGTGGCGTGGTAATGATGAAATTCTACGTAGGCCGATCCCCTAAGAACTGAAACCCCCTCCACCGTCCCCACTACCCCCATGTGATTTTGAATGTAGCAGACACTCACTCAAGTCTGATGATTTTCATTTTTCAATTACATTATCTGATTAACTAATCAATTGCCAGCCTTATCAATAATTAATGTTTTTACTGACTATTAGAACTTATGAGTTAAAATGGCAACCGCTTTTTTCCTTTTTTAATATATTTAATGTGTCCCTCTGTACAGACTTGGATTTGATATATAAACACAAACACAAATCTTTTTTTTTTTTTTTCAAAGGAGACATTTTCCACATAATTAACATTTTTATTAGAATATAAATACGGGATTGGTTTGATAGCCCTTATACATATTGTATAATATGATATGATACCCTTATACTGTATAGGTTGGTATAATGTAGAAACTCTGACCCAATCCGAGCACATGGTAATAATCACGTTTACAGCATAAAAAAATTAAAACAAAAAATTAATACAGACAGTACAAGCCAAACACCACTACTACTTTTGGTTGCCATGGATTGACTGCTGAGGCGAGGCCGCCAGCGGAGAGCTCAGAGGGGTGTCAAACACGTGCGGTTCTGGGTCGATGTCTCACTATGTCTCGCTCTGCTCCCACCAGCTGTAGCTGTTGTTTCCCACACTGAACCTTTGTCTTGGGTTCAAGACAACAGCCAGCAACAACTGTTTACCGTCTGGCTCTCCAGCTGCACGGCCGTGAACCCGTTACAACCTCTTACACCTCACAGCGCCGCCTCCGCCGCCCCGCTTTGATGCCTCTAATCGCGGGGTAAAAGTCTGGTGGGTTAGGCTATGAGTCGACGTCTCACTTTATTCCTCGCATGGTGATGCAGAGGTGTTCACAGGGGTTCCTGACCCCAGCCAGAGAGGGTCTCGCTGGGCTACCGTCCTCCCTCCTCAGAGCTGATAATTAGAACCTGGCTCTCAGGTTACACACCTCAATGCTAGGAGCTCAGACTGCATGATTGAACCTGTTACTATCCAGAGGGAGAAGGTGTTGTGTTCACATATGGGTGTTTGGTGTCATTCAAGGAAATCTAAGTTGATATAGATGGGTTAGCTGACAACGTCACTAAAATGATACACACGCTTCAATGCGGCAGAAGTCAGTGTGTTGTTGTGATTCTGGATGGCCAGATAGCTAGCAGCAATGACAAGAAACTGCCATGTGGGGAATCATAGGTGGTTCGCTTCAGCTACTTTTATCTGGTTATTGTCTTGTTTTGAGGTGTTTTGACTGTCACGTCTATGCTAATATGGATAAAATTTAGTTGCGCACGCATCGGTTTTGTTGCTTAAAAACCAACCCGTCTATTGGTTATTATATCTTCTGACTATTAGGGTCTCTGTTGTTCAGATATTATGGTTTGAGTACTGTCTCTGTTGTTCAGATATTCTGGTTTGAGTTTCTATACTGTATTTTTGACTGTTCTGTCTGTTGGATTGCTGTTCTGTTCAGGTAGTCATTGTTTTGTCAATGGAGTCTACTGGGGTTCATATTCCATAAATCTGAGAAGGCCTTCTGTCTGAGTTTACAAGTGGCTGCCAGCAGCATTGACGAGTAAGAAAGACGAGTGCGACAGGAGAGAGAGAGAGAGAGAGAGAGAGAGAGAGAGAGAGAGAGAGAGAGAGAGAGAGAGAGAGAGAGAGAGAGAGAGAGAGAGAGAGAGAGAGAGAGAGAGAGAGAGAGAGAGAGAGAGAGAGAGAGAGAGAGAGAGAGAGAGAGAGAGAGAGAGAGAGAGAGAGAGAGAGAGAGAGAGAGAGAGAGAGAGAGAGAGAGAGAGAGAGAGAGAGAGGAGGTGGGGTCTCTTCCATTTAGCCCAGCTAGCAGAAACATCTGTCAGCACTCAGCCACTTGTGATGAGGAGAGAAGCTCGTATGGGGCGGGCCCAGCCCAGGAATCATTGGGGCCGGTGAACTTGGCACGACTGCCTTGTTTATTTGGCCTGACCCCCGCGTTCGCTCCGAGGTTACGGGACCGGCTCAGTGAAAGGAGCTTTTGTCCTGCAGGAGAAAATCTGTTACAAATATTTACCATGGGGGAATGCAAAGGCATGGCCCCACGCCAGCCAGACTGAAGAGCTATAAAATTCACTGCACATTCTTGAATTAGTCCCCTCTTTTCAAACCCTGGCTAAAATTGTAACCCTTTTTTTTATTTATGAGATGGCATGCTGTCACAGATTATTAACCATTTATTTATGTTGGTGTTGACGCATGGATCCGATTTGATTTCCTCCAGCCCCAGATGTATTCTATAATTCAATATCTGTAGTTAAAAAGAGGACTGCGTATATACAGTCATGTGAAAAAGTAAGTACACCCCCTGGAAAGTTCTCTCTCTTGTTTTCTACATATTTGGACAGATGGATATGTAATCTTCTCTTCAACACTAATGGCAGATAAAGGTTACCCAATTTAACAAATCACACCAAAAAAAACTTTGAAAATGTTATACAATAAAAATAAACAAAAATGCCTTTTCCTTATGGGGAAAAAGTTAGTACACCCCTACCTTTACCATCACATAACATGGCTAGAATTAGAATTAGGTACCAAAACAAGTGCAAATGATTAGAAAACATTAGAGAGAAACTTAGGAGGGTCCAGCCTTCCATAAAGATAAGAACATTGGTCTGGTTTTGTCTTAACCATATGGGTGTGTGGTAACACATCATTCAAAGATCAAAAGACCTACCCGAGGCCATCAGAAGAAAGATTATTGATGCCCATGAGTCTGGGAGGGGTTACAAATCCATTTCCAAGCAATTCGAAGTACATCATTCCATTTCCAAGCAATTCGAAGTACATCATTCCATTGTCCAACGAAAATTCCAGACCACTGGCAAACTAGGTGTTGTCTGGCAAAAGTCAGTTGTGTCTTGATATTATTTTTTGAGAGCAGAGGCTTCTTCCTTCCTGATCTCCCATGTAGGCCGAGTTTGTGCAGTCTCTTTCTGACAGCGTACCCATGCAATTCGACATTGATTGTGGCAAGAGAGGCCTGTAGCTCCCTTGATGTTACCCTGGGGTTCTTAGAGACTTCTATGAGCATCTTTCGGTCAGCTCTTGGGCTGGAATTTTCGTTGGACAATGGAATGTTGTACTTCGAATTGCTTGGAAAAGGATTTGTTACCCCTCCCAGACTCAAGTAGGGCATCAATAATCTTTCTTCTGAGGGCCTCGGTAGGTCTTTTGATCTTTGAATGATGTGTTACCACACACCATATGGTTAAGACAAAACCAGACCAATTTTCTTATCTTTATGGAAGGCTGGACCCTCCTAAGTTTCTCTCTAATGTTTTCTAATCATTTGCACTTGTTTTGGTACCTAATTCAAATTTTCGCCATTTTATGTGATGGTAAAGGTAGGGGTGTACTAACTTTTTCCCCATAAGGAAAAGGCATTTTCAACGTTTTTTTTTTTTTGTGTGTGTGATTTGTTAAATTGGGTAACCTTTATCTGTCAATAGTGTTGAAGTGAAGATTACATATCCATCTGTCTAAATATATAAAAAAAAAAAAAATATATAAGTGAACTTTCCAGGGGGTGTACTTACTTTTTCATATGACTGTATACGGTACTGTATATTTTATGACTCATCCCAAACAAGTGGAATTGTAATAGTCTTTGGTTGTATGTTTTTAATCCAATTCTTATTCCACTGGGCGCCTGGTTAGGTCAGTGGTAACACATGCAATTTCAAAAGGCTGCATAAATTCCATGGGTTTTTTATGGTGTCCTCAGAAAATACCACACTGGGTTTTAGCTTGAATAAATCTGCCTGTTATATATCCACCGTCAAGCACCCCATTTTACCCTTGCAGCCGGACGTTGCGTACATCTTCACTCGCACATTGACACGCGACAAAGCTAATGGCGCCCGATACAGGAGGGCCTAATCTCAACTAACTGACAAGATTTAAATTGAGGAGACATCTTCCGCTGATTAGCTTCCACACCCACAATTATCCAACTGGGGTGTCAAGCAAGGTTTAACATCTCCACTGATTCTGCTCTCTGGAGACATCCGAGAGGAAATGCAATCGCTTTTAATAACTGCCGCCTCTCCTCCCCTCCACACCGTACCGAGCGAGGCTGCCCGCCTGGCTCTCTCAGCTGCACCGTTTCCAGCCATTCAGGCTCCCTTCAAAATTAACCTTTCCAGTGAAAAATATAATTTCGCACAAAATGAACCCACCAAGTTATTTTATTTTTTTCTCCCACAGAATAATTTATTCAAATTGCTCCGAACTCAGAACAGCGGAGCAATCTGTGGACCGAGGGAGTGGACCGCGGAATTCTGGATCTCTTTCTTTCTTGTGTGAAAATAAGTTTGCCTTGCTGTCTCTCCACCCCTCCATCCTCCGGTTGGTTCTCTGGTGGATGGTAACCCACCTCATTAAAATTCGACTGATCTGAATATTTTTGCAAATATGGTTTGATTGCCTCAGCGTGACATGTAACAGCCTGGTGTTATTTTAATCACAAGCACCCATCGGGCGGCACGACACCAATGACATTGAACCACTCTACTTGACCCCATTTTACGAGTGCACGTCATTTTAGTGGGACGGTGTTGAAGGAAAATAAACTTACCTTGCATGATGGACACCCTCCATAATTATACTGTTCTTTCAGCTCGGCTTATACTTTCCCTCAATCACGAGATGTTTTTCACTCTAACGAAGTGTTTCCTTCCAGGGAAACACGGACACAAAGCAAGCTGATTAATCTTTTACTGTTTACTTTGACTAATTGATCTGTTTGGGGAGCAGGGATAAAAGTGGAGATCCATCCTCAGATCACAATGCTTTCATACGGCATTTATCCACAAGTCACAACAGGGTCCCACAAGATGAATAATGAAGCAAACAAGAATCAAATAATTATCACAGGGGACCAGCATGAACTCCCTGAAAAATACCAGCAGAATTTACCTTGTTTTTTTCCCCCCAATTTGCTCACAACAAAGTAGAAGAATGAGAATGCAATTAGATATTTAAGCAATAAGGCACGAGGGGTGTGGTATATGGCCAATATACCACGGCTAAAAGCTGTTCTTATGCATTACGCAACGCGGAGTGCCAGGGTACAGCCCTTAGCCGTGGTATATTGGCCATATATCACAACCCCCCGAGGTGCCTTATTGCTATTATAAACTGGTTAGCATCGTAATTAGAGCAGTCAAAAAAATAAATGTTTTGTCAAAGCCTTGGTATACGGTCGGATATATCACGGCTGTCAGCCAATTAGCATTCAGGGCTCGAACCACCCAGTTTATAATCTCATATACAGTAGGCTATGTTTCTCCATGTGTGATATCTAGCTGTACACTACACATCCCTACTATACAGTGTATTAGCTCATTGCCCCTGTGTGTACTGTACTACATACATGTTTCCCATGATGAACAGTGACAATAGTTGGGTGATTTGGCCCAAGGTCAGACATAAAAGTCCCTGACTGATGTGGATATTTATACATGGGACCCATCCTCATGCTTCCAGCTATCAGTACCCACCTCTAAGCTATTCAATGTGCTAATTTCAGCCAGGGAAGGGGGGGGGACGACTGGGGGGGGGTGCAGTAATATGAGTTTCTCTCTTCTTTCTCTCTCTCCTAGCAGTGTAACACCAAGGGGGATTAAATGTGAAATGAGATACATTTCCCTGCCATAAGACAAGGTCTTAAAAAACGAGGATGTGGAAACATATTTTGCATTGGAGATATTCATCTGCTCTAAGTCTTGTTCATGCATAGATGGAAAATAGTGTTTATTATATAGCTGCATAGGGACTTATTTACATGTCATTGCTTCATGGAAGTTCTGTTTAGTCTGATAGTGGTATTTAATGTATATTTGCCACCTTCTCTTTTATGATTATGGGTGTTATCCTCTAAATACGCACTGAGTAAGATAGTAATACTTCGAAGGCTCCAGGTCTGAAGTGCCGCGATGTATACTCCCATATTCCCATGCTCTCAAACGTCTCAACGTCTATATTCTACTGCCAGTCACTTTTTATGTAGAAACCCACCTCAACCACTCCAGTACCACTGCACATTGAAAAGGTACTGGGCCAGGTTGCATAAAACATCATAACTTTCCCCTAATCTTTTCCCTTAAAGCTTAATTAACTAAGTCAGTTGCACAAAACATTTTATGACGACTTTCCCCTTTAAAGTAAGTGGGAAAATGTAAGGGTGCCCATGAGGTCCCTTAAGTTCTTCATTCGGTGTGGATATCAATGTAAACAGCATTTGTGGAGGTGCATGTTGCTTTCCTCTGCCCTCTTGCAAAAGGAAAACGTCAACCAGCTAGCTAGGTGTATCGCTAGCTAGCTACTGTTACTTAGCTAAACAATGGTAGGTGCACAATCCATGGCTACAAAGCTAGCTAGCTACCTACTATGTAAGTTAGCTTGACGTGCTAGAAAGTTACAGAAACAAGTTGAGAAAAACGTAACTGAAAGAAACATGTTTTATTTTCGTCTGAATCCATTTTTTTCTTTGAATGTAGTTCTATTTTGCGATCTCCCAAAATCTGTATATACTTGCATTTTCTTGTTTCTTTGACTCGCATCGTAGTTCTTGAGTGTTTAAAAAAAAAAAAATGTTATTATCACTATTATTGTCACTAAATTGTTGGGAAAGAGCTCTCAAGGTAAGAATTTCACTGTATTGTTTTACACCTGTTGTATCAGGACCCTGTGCACGTGGTGAATGCATTTTTAAACTTGATTGAGTGAATGAGGAATGTATGAGAGTCAAACAGCAATGCTCTGCTTGGATTTGCTTTGACTTAATGTAGAAAAATAAATGTGAAAAAAGACAATTCAATAGCTTTGATTCGGCTATAAAAATGTTTCCAGGCACCCAAAAATAGCAGGCTAATTTTGTCATGCATGTAAGGGGTGGTTGTCATAGTTATGTTAACATAGCAATATTAAAGAGGACAGGCCTATTTCCAAAGGTGAACGTGTAGATACAACTCCAGGTTCAACAAACCAACGTGTCAATCACGGAGCAATTCTTATTAAACAAAAGTCAAGCGCATCTGCCTAAATGCATTATTTATGGCTGAAATAAGCAGCTTAACCGAGTCATGCTACCAGCTATTAGCAGGAGACACACTTCCTCTACGGAGGTCGTGCTTGAAGTCTAAACAACACTAGTATGATTGGGCCCAAAGTGTCTAAAGCAGTCCTACTTACGGCTTCTTATTTCTCTTCCAACAAAGAGATTTCTGTTTGTAGTTGTCATGGCAATATCGTGTCTGCCTGTCTCTCTAGAACTAATAACACTGGGGCTAGCTAGCTACCTAGCATTCCCGAGCTGAGACGGCACCTAGTTCTGCAGCTCTGCTGCTGTCATGAGGTTGATTTCTGGTTTAGATCAGCACCTCGTCTGCCTCTGACGGACAGCACTGATGATAAATGTTACGTTACAAAAAAAACAGTGTTGACTGGAGGCCTTTGTTGATGAACGGCGGCAGCTAGCGGTACTGGAGGCTGTTCGTATGTCTCCTCTTCTCCTCCTTTCCTCCTTGTTCTTCCTCCTGTGTTATTATTCTGTCACTACCTTTCAAATTTATTTCATTCATAATAGATTTCCGGAACTCTGTTTTTTGTCCTCATCTGACAGTTTTAGTGTTGTTTTTTTTCTCTTAATGTCCCGGTCTCTCGTCTGTGACTTTCTGTAAGCCTGAGGTATTTCCCTCTGCTTCTAAAGTCTGCAGTTCTGTGTCCTAGTCGTACTAGTTCTATGTCCTAGTCGTACTAGTTCTATGTCCTAGTCGTACTAATTCTGTGTCCTAGTCGTACTAGTTCTGTGTCCTAGTCGTACTAGTTCTATGTCCTAGTCGTACTAGTTCTGTGTCCTAGTCGTACTAGTTCTGTGCCCTAGTCGTACTAGTTCTATGTCCTAGTCGTACTAGTTCTATGTCCTAGTCGTACTAGTTCTGTGTCCTAGTCGTACTAGTTCTGTGCCCTAGTCGTACTAGTTCTGTGTCCTAGTCGTACTAGTTCTGTGTCCTAGTCGTACTAGTTCTGTGTCCTAGTCGTACTAGTTCTATGTCCTAGTCGTACTAGTTCTGTGTCCTAGTCGTACTAGTTCTGTGTCCTAGTCGTACTAGTTCTATGTCCTAGTCATACTAGTTCTGTGTCCTAGTCGTACTAGTTCTGTGTCCTAGTCGTACTAGTTCTATGTCCTAGTCGTACTAGTTCTATGTCCTAGTCGTACTAGTTCTGTGTCCTAGTCGTACTAGTTCTATGTCCTAGTCGTACTAGTTCTATGTCCTAGTCGTACTAGTTCTGTGTCCTAGTCGTACTAGTTCTGTGCCCTAGTCGTACTAGTTCTGTGCCCTAGTCGTACTAGTTCTATGTCCTAGTCGTACTAGTTCTATGTCCTAGTCGTACTAGTTCTATGTCCTAGTCGTACTAGTTCTGTGCCCTAGTCGTACTAGTTCTGTGCCCTAGTCGTACTAGTTCTGTGTCCTAGTCGTACTAGTTCTGTGCCCTAGTCGTACTAGTTCTATGTCCTAGTCGTACTAGTTCTATGTCCTAGTCATACTAGTTCTATGTCCTAGTCGTACTAGTTCTATGTCCTAGTCGTACTAGTTCTATGTCCTAGTCGTACTAGTTCTATGTCCTAGTCGTACTAGTTCTGTGTCCTAGTCGTACTAGTTCTGTGCCCTAGTCGTACTAGTTCTATGTCCTAGTCGTACTAGTTCTGTGTCCTAGTCGTACTAGTTCTGTGTCCTAGTCGTACTAGTTCTGTGTCCTAGTCGTACTAGTTCTGTGTCCTAGTCGTACTAGTTCTGTGTCC
The DNA here is from genome assembly GCA_023634145.1 of Thymallus thymallus. Lineage (NCBI taxonomy): Eukaryota > Metazoa > Chordata > Actinopteri > Salmoniformes > Salmonidae > Thymallus > Thymallus thymallus. The sequence goes on from CM042420.1 coordinate 5,812,552, forward strand.
TAGTCGTACTAGTTCTATGTCCTAGTCGTACTAGTTCTATGTCCTAGTCGTACTAGTTCTGTGTCCTAGTCGTACTCTTTTTCTCAACATTTTCTATCATCGAAGTCATATTGTTTGTGAGCTACTGTATCACACACACACACACACACACACACACACACACACACACACACACACACACCCACACACACACACACACACAGCATCTCCCCAACTACAGGTGGTCCCACCAACAGCATCCCTCTGATCCTCATCCCTCCCACCCCCAGCCCCATTGTCCTACTCATCCCTCCCACCCCCAGTCCCATTGCCCTACCCATCCCTCCCACCCCCAGTCCCATTGCCCTACCCATCCCTCCCACCCCAGTCCCATTGCCCTACTCATCCCTCCCACCCCCAGCCCCATTGCCCTACTCATCCCTCCCACCCCCAGCCCCATTGCCCTACCCATCCCTCCCACCCCCAGTCCCATTGCCCTACCCATCCCTCCCACCCCCAGCCCCATTGCCCTACCCATCCCTCCCACCCCCAGCCCCATTGCCCTACCGCGGTTCCTCCATTTACCCCTGCTTATTTGGATGCTCTTGACAACACAATGGAAGTGCATTACATGCCCTCAGCCTCCCCTCTCCTCCCCTCCCAGCAGTAATTTCATAGTGGTTACCACATGCATCCTACTTGACACACTATTCACTCCCTGGGAAGAGGGCCAAATAATGGGATTTACCCTGGCTTGGTAGCTAGCACCTGCTTGCCTGCCACCACTTCCTCCCTAATTACACTACTATCCAGACAAGAGCACAAGTTCCTGCACGGTCACACCACCAGCAGCACCATCACCACAACAGAGCCTACGGCTAAATGCACAGGTTCCCCACCCCTAAGGGGTCAAGAGGGCAGAAGAGAGTAAATGGTAAATGCCTTGATAGAGTAAATGTTTTATGGGGGCGATTGGGGACTAGGAGGAGAGATGGCAGGTTGCATTTCAAATAATCCATTATGTTATTTTGTGGCGAGAGTACTGTCAGTACAGTGTCAGGGTGTGTTGCCAACGGAGAGTCAGGATTAATTGGAGATGTTGGATGAATGACAAGGCTTGGAAAACAGCCATAGGGAATATGGATTGTGATTTGAACCAGTTCTATGCAAAACAATTATACATTGCATGTTTATGGTGATATGATAAAGCCTTGCTCTGTGCGCTGTGCGCCGGCAGTATGTTTCTCTGTCCACTTCTTCTCTCACAGAGCTTTGCCCTGGGTTGTCTGAAACCCAATGCCTTTCTAAGCCTCCGTCCTCTCTCCTTTACACCCCTTCACAACTAATTAGAATGAAAAGTAAAACTTTTAATTTATATTCATGAGATAAAAGTGCAACATTCGAGAAAGACAGCTTTCCCTATCACTCGCATCGTTTTATCACACACACACACACACACACACACACACACACACACACAGGCGTGCATACACACACATACGACACACAACAGTACAAGGAACAAACAAAAGTAATCAGGAGGAACAGAGCATGTCTGAATGTGCAGTGGCACGTTGCTCCTCACACAGGAAGTATTAATTTATTCCGGTCGGCAGTACGGTAGGCTTTAATTATTACAACCAGACGCACGCCGCAGTAATAGCCGCACACACACCCACACGTCTGTGCTGTAGCTGTCAAAAAAACAAGCTGAAACAATTTCATCTGTCGGAGAGAAAAAAACTCTCTCTCCCTCTCTGTGGTGTAGGGCCTGTAATCAGTCTCTGGTGTATTTTGTGTTTGTTTATTCTGTGATAGTGAGAACATTGAATGTTGTGTTGTTTCCTTTGCTTCACTGACAGTTCCCACCAAGACTTGAGGAAAATTATAGGGATAAATAATTAAGAAAATGAGTGAGTTTATACTGTGAGAAGCCAAACACTTAGTACGTATCAGGACCAAAAAGACATGGAAAATATTACTTTGTGACTGTGTGTTATTTTGTACGGTGGGTATTGGTGCGTGTGTGTCTCAGTTGGCGTTCTGAAATTAAAAGCCTCATCACAGGTCCTTGCAAAAGCCAGCTAAGGAACAGCAATATACTTGCATAATACGTTCAAATTGATTAACAGTAAGCCTAGGCTTGCAACCCAATACAACTCTAGTACCTCAAATGGCATTCTTTCCTTACCCGATTGTCTTATATTTTTCTCCAGAATAAGACCTTATAAACTGGCCATAAATAAATAATGTGGCCGATTTGAACCCTTCCTAAAATGTCATGATGTGGCCCTGGGATGGCAGGCAGGCAGGAGCCTAATGAGAGGACATTTTGTGTCTTCTAGTGCAGTTGCATTGGGCTTCATTAATTTACCCATACTGTCTGAAGGGTTAGGGAGGGGAGGGTCTGTGAGAAGGGAGGATATGGGGTGGGATGACACGCATGACTCATGGTCGCAGTTTGTCTGTGGGGAAAGTGTGTGTGCGCACACGTGTGTTTTTGTGTATGTGTCGGTCTGCGTGTGAGTGCCTGCCACCACATTACACACTGCCCTGTCCCATCTGGATAGGAGGCATACCTATGTAAGAATGCTGTTAATTGACTCTAGCTCAGCATTCAACACCATAGTACCCTACAAGCTCATCATCAAGCTCGAGGCCCTGGGTCTGAACCCCGCCCTGTGAAACTGGATCATGGACTTCCTGACGGGTCGCTCCCAGGTGGTGAAGGTAGGAAACAACACATCCTCCTCGCTGATCCTCAACACTGGGGCCCCACAAGGGTGTGTGCTCAGCCCCCTCCTGTACTCCCTGTTCACCCACGACTGCGTGGCCAAGCACGCCCCCAACTCAATCATCAAGTTTGCAGACGACACAACAGTAGTAGGCTTGATTACCTTCAACGATGAGACTACAGGGAGGAGGTGAGGGCTCTGGGAGTGTGGTGCCAGGAAAATAACCTCTCACTGAACGTCAGCACTGTCGGAGCTAGAAGCACAAGCATTTCGCTACACCCGCAATAACATCTGCTAACCACGTGTATGTGACCAATACATTTTAGATTTGAGTTTCAACCTGTGGCTACTGCGGGGTGACACCCCTGACTCCTCTGATCAGCGTATAATTACCTTGGAATAGGAAACAGCGATGAAACGCAGCGCCGCTGCCCCGTGATGGATGGTGACCCCCTTGCTAAAGATGGCCCATGTTGTGTCACACGGCGCCAACCCCGGGGGGGGGCAGAGCAGGAAATGAGCGGTCTTCAGAGGACACGGACGCCATTAGGTCACGGCGGGTGTCCTCTCCTCTGGGCCCGCGAGGACAAAACAGGTGTCAGGCAGCTGATGAATGATCTCTGATGGTCACTTCTGGTCATAATGGTGTTGTTTGCTTTCTTTGCTTTCTTTTTCTACAGCTATCTTTTTTTTTAGGGGTCTCTCTTTTCCTCTCTATCTCTTTGCGTCCCTCTCTCTATCCAACCTGATATCTATTGTCACCCTTTCTCCCGTTCTAGCAGATCCTCCCCAGCAGACAATAAATATCATGTCACTTGCAGAATGGCAATGCTCCTTCATGGAACGCTGGCTGTTTATTAGAGGCAGGAGAAGAGACGTTTAAGAGGAATGCTAACAATGTTCATTAATGGGCCGCATCCACGTTTGATGAGCCGTGGTATTGTGAGGAGCGGAGCGAGCAACACCGCTGGTGTAATGGCTGCCGGTAAACGCCCGGTAATTGTGTCCAAGTTGTACAGTGTGGGGGTTCCACCAAAGACTGACAGTGACAGAGCAATCATGGCGAGCCAAGTGGGCCGTGTCAAATTAGCACGGGCCGAGACGACGACGAGTCATTTCTCTTGCACAGGAGTGATAGATAGATCCTTGATTGTGAGTGATAGGCGAGACCAGCTTTCACACTGGCGGTCTGATTTGTCAATAGCTTTGTATTTGAAAGCCGAGTGTGACGGGGATGTATTGAGATGTTGGGGCTGGGAGGGGTAGTTATGGAGGTTGAGGAGGGCCTAGCGTGCCGGGCGACCCGACCGGGGAGTCCTTTCTCTGGGAAGGTCATCAGTCAATGTTCCTGTCAGCCAAAGATCACAAGCCACGGAGCAGCCGACTTGGGTAATTACATGTGACTATAGAATGGAGATGACTTCTTTTGTGGGTCTAGAATGACTGCATAATTGATAATTGATTGAAATCAGCCAAGTCAGAAGATAGAGACCTTTGTTTTAACTTTAGAGAACTTTTGTACTTAACTGACTGTCCTTTTACCTCTGTCACTCAAACACTTTTTTTAATAGATTTTCTTTTATTGATTTGACATATGCTTCTTGGACGCACTTGTCCACTGTTAGGAATGATCACTAGATGATCAGTACAAAAGTATAGCATGTTTAGTCATATTGTTACTACTTATTTTTTTAAATATATATTGATTTGTTGTCATAATATATTCAATCAGTCCAACAAGGCATAATATTAGGAAACATTTTTTTTAGCATAAGGTGTGAATGCTGTGATTTTTTCTTATTATGAGCGTGAATATGTACATGAATCAAAATGAAATTGAAATATATTAGTTAATAGTAGTAATTCTATTGTCGTCATTCATTGTCAGTCTACATGAATATGCATATGGTTTTATAATGTAACACTCATTAAGGGTTTTCAGGAAAATGCCTATTAGGTGTTCTCACGAAAATGTCTTGGCATGTGAGTCGCTAATATTTGGTGTGTGTGTGTGTGTGTGTGTGTGTGTGCGTGCGTGTTTGAGTATAAGTATATCAATCTTGTTACCACCATAAATCACTCTCAAATTATATTTATAATAATAATAGAAGGCTTTGGGACATAAATGTTCATGCAGAATTGCGTAGAATTGTATTTGCTCTAGAATACTCTCCTTGTCCAAAAATCCTAAAATCTAACTTGTGGCCTGCTTATAACTTCTTTAGCAAACTTTTCCTCTTAGTGCTGTCCAAACCCTTCATACTTCTCAGTGCATCTCAGTTTGGATTACAGACAACTGGTTTGATTCTAGATTTTTCCATAATGTGGTTTATACATTTCTTGAGAGAAAACAAAAATTGTAAGTTCCCACAGTAAGTCCAGTAAGCGTTATCGGTTTCAGTGTTAAAGCTGATTATCCAATGATACGTGACAGAGGTACGGTTAGTGTAACGTTTGTTCATTGAGGGATGTTTGAATGCTTATCAGACATGTGGTTATCTTCAGCTCTGAATTGTGAAATATGTCTTAATACTCTGATACCTACTATCAGGCTGTTAAAACTGAAGTATTAAGTGTCAATAGTAGCCATTTTGATTTTATTTTTTATTTTGATAGGATACAGTATTAGGCTAACAAAATAGCCTAATCCGTTCTAAAGGTTCTCAGGTTGTGTTTAACTGTGGAAGCACTCTGCTCTGCATTAAACCCAGGGGAACCCTTGGTTGATTTCTTCACTTTGGAAATGTCAGAATAAAAAACATTTCCTGCCATTACGTATTAAAACATCTCTGGTTATCTTCATAACAAGATGAGTGGTACACTAAATCCCAACCGAGTAGCTTAGATAAGCAGTTAATTATTCACACTTTCTTTTTACCCAACCCGCTCTAAAAGTGTTTCTTTATTCAGCTTTTACTCCTATGTATAAAATGTCTTCCTGTTTTACGTTTTACACCCTGTAGGGGTGTTGGGGGTTGTCCTCCTTCCCTGAAATGTTGGAACACATCTGGTATGTATTGGGAATTTACTTAAAGAGCCATGAAAGTCCTCACAAAAGCCCACTTTGGCTCTTAAATGTCCGACGAGGACTTTCGCCCCTTCCTCTGATCGGCGCTTGTAAAAAAAAAAAAAAAAAAAAGCGCTGTAGAAATCTGGCGAAAATATCAGCCCGCCGATTTTGTAGTGATTGGTTGGTTTAAAAGGGGGCTGGACTCAAATGCAGTACGCCAGTATATGTTTCAGTTTAGTTTACTATATAAGATATAGTAATAATATTGTATACGGTCATTTAATATAGTGCTGCATGCTTATTAGAGGAGATGTTTTTCAGGTTGTCTAATGACCCTAGCCTCCCAACCCCCATCTCCCATGACCACATTTTTATTAGCATTTGTGTGGGAGCTGTTCATACCCATTGTTTCCAAGCACAGCCATTCATATCGAAGGCTCTCTATTTGTCAGCTGTAGTTTTCCTCTTCCTCCTGAGACACGGAACATTTAACAGGTACAAAAAAAAAAAATGTAACTCTCACTTCTCTCCTCGATGCAGCCAATGGGATTTGTTTCTCTAGCCCGGGGTTGTCAACAATAAATAAGCAATCAAAGTGGCGGGAGTCGGCAGAAACAAAGGAGCTGTGTGTCACAAATGCGAGGCGTAAAAAAGGACGAGGTGAAACAAAAGGAATATATGATATGATACTTTAATCAACGATAACATGCGACCACAAACAATAATCTGCACCCACACACAGGAATGAGAGACATAAATAGGGAGTGTAATGGGGCTGAATGGAAACCGGTGTGTGTGGGCGGGATGAATTAGGGGAATGAGAAGCAGGTGATGGGCGATTGGATCAGGCTGCCATCATCCTCATGCCGGTGGTGGTTAGTACACCGGCGAGCCGGAGCGCCGGGGCGGGAGGAGCACAGTCCCTGGACGTGACACTGTGCCTTTTCTGGAGATGCGCCGGGTGACGGCTTGCATGTATAATGAAGTGAGTGTTGGAAGCAAGGGGCACTTAATCTTCCCCCTAATGGTGATTCGGCTCCATCACCGTGCCTCTCTGGGGGCCATACCCCATAGACCACTCCTCGGGTCACCAGTGTCCCCAAATTGTCATTGGCAGGATCTCTTTTTATCAGCCAGGAGAGGTGTTTGCTTGGGATCCGGCATTAACCCATTCATCATAGCTTTGTTCTTCTAAGAACTCATAGGGCAGACCAAGGGTTTGTGGAAGGAGCTATTTATCATGTGGAGGAAGAGATATAGATATGTAACGGAAGATGCATATTTCACATGGAGTTTTTATTCGAACACAGAGCCTCTAGCTTATCTATATGTTCTGCTTTTCATTTCTGTTTAGTAACCTTGACCTCTCGTCGTTTGCAGTGTTTTGAATCATCAATATTTGTGTTCAATAACAAACTTGTCTTACGCCCAATCAGCAGTCAGGTATTCGTTCTGAACACGTTCTCTCCTTCACTGTCTTCTATTCCGATTCATTATCATAGAGAGCATTATTTGTTTCATGATGTGATTATCATAGAGAGCATTATTTGTTTCATGACGTGATCCCTGGCTTCTTGTCATGGTTGTGTCAGGCCTATGATTGTGTGACCTCTGACCTCTACCAGGCTGTTTTGTCATGGTTGTGTCAGGCCTATGATTGTGTGACCTCTGACCTCTACCAGGCTGTTTTGTCATGGTTGTGTCAGGCCTATGATTGTGTGACCTCTGACCTCTACCAGGCTGTTTTGTCATGGTTGTGTCAGGCCTATGATTGTGTGACCTCTGACCTCTAGCATGGCTGTTTTGTCATGGTCTGGTTCCTCATGGGTTAGATAGGGCCTACTGGACCTTGCTATGATCACATTACTATCCATCTCATCTCCAGATTGCAAATCCACCGCAACAATCTCTGACTCGCTATCCTCCCCCAGATCGCAGACAATTAATTTGGGGAGTCCATCTTCCAATCCTAATTATGCTTGTATATCAACACATCACAGTAGTGCATTTTGGTTCAAATTCAATTTCTATTTTGTCCACTAAACAAGCAAAACGTGCTACAGTTTTATGATTTTGCCACAGAAATAGCCACAGATAGCATAATAATTTCTAATGGGGTTTGCATCATGCCTAATTCATAGGGTGGTGCTGTGGGCGGTTCAGCCCGATCCTTCTGATTTTAAAGCACCAGGAGATCCCCAAGAGTATCCAGCCTCTCCTCGGCACGAGTGTCCCTGTGCGCTGGGGACGGGGATAAGGATCCCAGCCCGGAGAAGAGCGTCTGCTGTGATTTAGTCCAAATGGGTCCATGGTGGTGATCTCTATAATACAGACTATTATGTGGTCTCACCACTGACACTAATGGGATGTTACAGCGATTTAAAATGATTTAATGGCTCCCAGGTTGGGGCCCTAATGGTTCTCTTTATACTGCAATGTGTATTATGAATGGCAATGACAGTGTTGTGAAGTGCTGCCGTGTTTTTTTTTATTTTAAATTCCCGTACCACTGCTCAAACAGTGTGACAGGTGCCGTTCTCTTCTGCGATGGGGGTGAAAGTAGGGGGGGGGGTTTGCACTTGTCCTCGATGGTTGGTTTCCTTAGGTTTTTATAATGCTATTACTAGATACTTCTGTGATGCACGGACGAGTGTTAAATGGTCGAGCTAGAAAACGTACAGGTGCACATTTAGTCTTTTGCGGATTCACCGGATGACATTGACAAAGATTTGTGTGTGATTCTCATACCTCATCATGACTGTGGTACGTTAATACATACAGAACATAATGGGGAAAAATACCCAAAATGCTATTTGCAAAGATTACAACAGTCTCTCTAACATTACGAACAATACAGAAGGTCCATGGAGAGCGTTTTTTCAGAAGACAGATGAATGAGTTTAATAAGAGAATACGTGGAAAACCACCGGCCCTCTCCTCTCCTCTCTTCTGACTCCGTTTGTAAGCCCGCTCATCATTATGGACGACTCGCGCGGCGGAGAAAACCCTATTGATCACAGAGAACAGAGACCGTCGAGAGGTTAAGCAAATTGCTCGAACAGTTCCATTCTTTAATGATGCCCCCCCTCCCGTATCCCAAAGACACCGTGTCTGAACTCCTCACCTCACCAACGGTTCCACATTAATATGTATTAAACGCGAATGACCTGTTTGAGGAGGAGTTTGAGGAGTGTACGGTGCGCCCTGTTTCGGGGAGGAGGTAGTGGGGGAGACAGAGAGTGTGTTGACCCCTCTGGTGTCGCTGGATCAGACTGGAGGATGGAGCAGGGACAGTGGGTAGTTACGGCGCGATCCCTGGACTTAACACCAGAAAGCCTGCCTCTTCTAGGCCCCTCAGTCGACCCTCAACTCAGTCATCCCTCCGTCTCCTCTCTGTGAAACAACAGCATTCATAGGCCAGGAGAGAAAAGGGGGATGGGTGGAGTGATATAGGGGGAGAGAAGAAGAGGGAGAGAGAGAAAGATAGACAGAGGGAGACTGAGAGAGTGGGGGGGGAGCCAGGCAGAGACAGAGAGCCCCGAGGATTGACAGCCCCAGCAGTCATTACACGCTGGATTGAATACTAGATTACTCCAAAGTGGCTTAGGGTCAAGCGGCTGTGTGTTCCCTTTCGGCACTCTATGACTTTAATACCCAGCACTGTATTAGTTAATTATTTTCAAAGCCAGGGCTGCTGCTCCCCCAATCCTGCCTCCCGACTGCACTTTTATGACGGCAGCCATTTGAAAGGCCACCGGGTTTAACCCCTAACACAGGCCTCAACATCATCTCCATTTTGGCGGTGGTGATGGAGGGCGTAGGGACCAGGGAGAGAGCCGATACAGCATGGCTGCTAAACAA
>CM042420.1:5827136-6134924 GCA_023634145.1 Thymallus thymallus
GCCTCTCTCTCTGTGATGTTCCTGAAAGGGCACATTTGTTGTATCTGACGGTGTAGTGTCAAGAATGAATAGATCTTTCCCTTCTAGGAACAAGCACATCCTCTGGAATTCATCTGTCTTGGTATGGCTTTGTCTCCGAGGTGACACGAAAGCAAAGACTCCTTTTGTGCGGCGGAATTAATGTGGCTAACGGGTGTAATAAAAACGTCCAGAACTTGCATGGCGCGTTTGAAGAAAAGCTTCTCCTTTTGTTGGAGGAGCACATACTGTAGTCGAAGATAACTGTTCAAACACAGACAGTGTTGGGTGCAAGATTAACGTTTTTTTCCCCAGCCGTCTTGCACTTTTACTTCAGACAGACTATCTCTACTGTCAACATCGCTGTTAGTCAGTTGTATTTCCTTTCGTTTTAAGGTGACTCCATCCTGTTTTTTTATATTGAGACGTAAATTAGGACAGTGTATAAGCTCAGTGAGTGACACCCAGATAGCCCAATGCAGATGTCTTGTTGTCTGAGACTCTGAGGTGAGAAGTAACGGTACAGCCAGCAGGACTAAAACACTGGCTCTCTCTGGTGGACAACACCTAATATTCGTTAAAGACGGACTCATCGCAACGGTCGGGCCGATAAACATCCCCGCATCGTTTGCCATCATTCATTACGGGCCTCAATGTAAACCCACCGTTCAGTGTGTGTGTGTGTGTGTGTGTTTGTACGTGCTTGCTTGTGTGTGTGTCTGTGTAAGCCGCAGTCCCTTTGTTCGAATGCAAGCGAGGCTTATACATTTTCCGTCGAGGTGACATATCCAAATAAAGGAAGCATGTGACATTTATTTTTTGTTGATCTCATGACAAATGGTAACCCAACACCCCTGAATTACTGAACTGTGTCTGAGGACTAATGAGAAACATTTTCCCAGGGGAATCTTTATCTATTCCTGTTGGAGAGCACCTTGGGGACGGGTTCTTCTGTCTGTCACCTTCCCTTCTCCACCCCCCCCCAACCCCCCCACCCGTCCAGTCTCATTGACACTCTGCTCTCTGCTTCTTCAACGCTATCATGGAGTGCAGCCATTTCACTTTGCACCTCGCAATTTAAATCAGAAGAGAAAGAGGGGAAAGAGACACTTACTTTCGTACCCTCCCTCTCTCAATCTCAGCCCGACGTGCAGCTTTTCTTCTCGTCTCGCTCCTTCTCGTTCACATGGAAGAAGAAGGGTTGGTATGTGTTCAGATTGGACAGTTTACGACAATGACAGGAATGGAATTAATTAACACAGGAGATCTCACGATGCCTTTCAGCTGGAGTAGATAATATCAGCGTTTTACATTATTTCCCCTATGATACCATGACGGGGACTTCATATTAAACAGTCCCATGAAGGGGACTGTGAATATTAAACGTGTGCAACTTCTAAGGCGGAAGAAAAGGAGGCTGATTTGTTTTACAGCACAACCTGTGAGGAAGGAGGGCTTGTAGTGTGACTCAGTTTTACGGAGTCGATCTTCTCCTCTAGATTCAGTCAGTCCATGTAGACTTTCTTTCTATATGTCCAGGCACCTAGTTTTAGTTATAGAAATCTCTAAAGTCTTGTCCTCCTTCTCAGGGATCAAAAGTCTTTGATCTCTACGGCGTTACTATACTGACCTCTGCAGGATCCCTAGCGAGTTTGTGTGGGTCTGTGTCTGACACTTAACTTTTGGCTTTTCAAAGTGTAGCTAGTTCTGTGCCATAATGCCATAACGACTGGTCCAGCTTGTGTAACGCTACAGGGCTGATATATGGAATAGACGTTTTTGTCTGGGGAGTATAGGAGGCCTGCCAGCTAACACATCAACACAGCTCAGGGATCAGCACACACACACACACACACACACACAATCAGACACAGAGATCAGAGATCACAGCTAAGTAAACAACCCACTTGATTAGTATTTCATTACTGTTCCATTTTTTATTTGGGGCCCAAATTGGATATCCGAGGTTGCTATTTTGGCCCGACTGGGGCTTCTTCCTCTCCTGATATTAAACATGGATTATGGATGGCTAAGCTCTTGTCTGCTAGACACCTCAGGAAATAAAAAAACCAACCCTGTCTGCTCCCTGCTCACTGGCCATTGATTTCTAAGCTACTTACAGGTTGTTTGTATGTACGGACACACTGGAGTGTAAGCTTGTTAAATGTGAAGTGTCACATTAGTTCCTGTTTCATCTTTCTCTAGGCTTATCTGCACGTTGAACAGGTTTATTCCACCCAGCCGCGTAGCTGCTTAGATCGGCCTGTTCATAGAGCAGATTAAGACGTTGCCTCGGCTAACAAGATCCTACGTCACGATATTATGATTTGAACCCAGCGGCTGATAAACTGGGTGGTCATCCACCACTGTTTAAAAGAATCATAATTTATTTGTATGTTTCCCAATGCATTTCTATTAACAAGGTCTGTGTAGATTTGGGATTTGAGTGTTGTTATCGAGAGTGTGTGTGTGTGGAATTGGTCGATAATGAAACACTTTAAGTTAAGTTATAGGATTATGTCCTTCTCTCCAAAGGTTCTCTATCTCATTAAGAGACTACTCAACTCTACTTGGCCTTGCCTTGTGAGTCTCTGGGATCACCCAGTAGATTAACGCACGATAAAATACAGAGCAGTTTGGTTTATTATACCAAGAATCTTATTATTATCTTTTCTATTTCTTAAGTAATCTTTATGTGTGGATGGATCGTGGGCGTGGGCCAGTGTGGGTTGTCCGTCAAGGGACTGTGAGATTATGGATCGAGGACAGCGGTCATGATATGAAAATGTTTGACTGATTCTTTGGAGGTTGATTGGGTGCTCCTGTTTAAGGAAGACAGATCTGATGATGGACGTTTTCAACATTCCTGCTCCAGCTCATTTCTGCTGCACAATGAAAAATGATGATAAACCATGATTATCAACACAGTCACCTTCACATTATGTTTATTCTACAGACAAATAGTTATTTCTTCCAGTTAAACCTCTGTGGTTAAGGAATCAAAATGTTTTTGTAGATTCATCTGATTTTCCTCTACATTCTCCTCTGGTGAAATGTATCTAATTATGTGAGAATGTACCGTTTTCCCGCCTGGCACGAGTGTTCATGTCTCTCTTTGAGTGTGTTTCTCATATTGTGACAATAATGCATTGCGGTTGTGTGTGACGAGGACGGTTCGAATGGAATCCAATTACGCCTTCAGCTAAAAGTTTGTGAATTAACCCTCATATCTAATTAGATCTGTTTCCTATGTGATAGAATTACAATACTTCCTGGAACATGATAGTGTAGTAAACAAACTAGAATAAACCCTTAGATGTACAGACTACAGTCACTATAATGACAATCATTCAATCAAATCAACTAATGAATCAAATCAACTTTTAGAAGAAATTATTTAATATAACTCTCTCTCTCTCTCTCTCTCTCTCTCTCTCTGGCTTACCTTTCAAACTCCCTTTACACGTCTTGTTTAGGGAGTGACGGAAAGAGAGAGAGAGAGAGAGACTGTCTGTCTGACTGACTGACTGTCTCTCTCTCTCTCTCTCTCTCTCTCTCTCAACCTCTCTCTCTCTCTCTCTCTCTCTCTACCTCACTCTCTCTCTCAACCTCTCTCTCAACCTCTCTCTCTCTCAACCTCTCTCTCTCTCAACCTCTCTCTCTCTCTCAACCTCTCTCAACCTCTCTCTCTCTCTCTCTCTCTCCCCATCCCTCCCTAAACAAGACGTGCAAAGGGAGTTTGAAAGGTAAGCCAGCTTCACGTATCACCAATAAGAAGCCCCATCCTTTTCTACTGCCCATCACAACAGTTGTGGTTCTTCTATCACAGTATACATCTACAATACACTATTAGCAGCTCTCGCCCTTTGCCTGTCTGTCAAAAGATGCACGTCCTCTCCCTCCTCTCCATGTCAGGTGCGTTTACCATGGCTTTGAACGCCATGCCTCCATGTATTATTGATCGCTTTGTTGGTTGATACTGGATTCTTCCACAATGCCTTACCCATGGGCCTCATGTATTAGACATGTGCATTCGATGGAGCGAGAGAGCAGGATGAAAGGAGGACGAGAGATTGTTTGTTTCTTTCTATTTTGGTGGGAGAACGGAGGAGAAGGCTCATTGCTTAGCATGTCGGTATTAATTCATGTTTCCTCTGTTTTTCTTGGGGGGAAAATAGAAGAAACTGTGGCAGTGTATTCATAGTGAGTGTAACTTTAGGTTGAAATTGTTTGAAGATAGATGGCTTGGCCAGGAACAGGTTGGCTTGATTCCCCCTCTGCAGTTCAGTAGCGAGAATACTAGTCATCTTTAATGGAAAATAGGACAATGGACAATCCACATTTTCACTTTAAAATGTATGCCAAACAAAAACCATTGATTTCAAAGTTTAACAAACAATACAGCTCTATGCACAATGACTACTTTGAACAATTTACACAGTAAAAAATAAAAATGTACTGGAAAAACTGTGCAGATGCAAAGATTGGTTCAGTGGAAATTGTTAAATTTGTCATTGTACATAGAGTTCTATGGTTGGTTAAACTTTGAAATCAATGGTTTTTGTTTGGAATAAAAAAATGTATTGAAAAATCTGAAAAAAATCTATGCAAATGCCCCTATCTGCGCAGGAGACTGAGGGGAGTGGTTGACTCTGTCTGCTCCCTACAGCCATTTAGTATAAACTGAATGCCCTACATTTGAGAGTCTGAATATAATGCTTCTGATTGGTTAGAGCAGATAGATACTGTTAGATACTGCTCTGAATCAATATAAATATAGCAGTAGGGTCTACTGTTGTTTTTACGAGCCAGAGTAAAGCCCAGTTGCCTGTGCCCTTCATAGGGGAAATACCATTGATTAAAACATATTTCTGTTACCTTCAAATTGTGTTATTTTGCAAAGAAATGCGAAGTAGCAGAAAAGAAATACGAAGATGTGTCAGGACCTGAATTAACGCTCCATATTTTAGACCCATCGTCAACTACGTAATGTCATATGTAATGCGTCCACAGACAGAAGGATCTCACTTGTTGTCAGACACCCGTTACACTTCCCACCGGTTTTAACACTTATTTCTCACAAGTGTTGTTCTCCGTCGCTTCGTTTCACGGAGCAATCAAGTCTATTGTTACAACAAGAGATTTTACTCCTACTCTCTCTGGTCCTAGATCATGTTGTGAAGACAATAATCAAATGGATGTAATATTTTAGAAAGAAGAAAAAATATATATATTTAAAACATGTTTTGGCATTATTGTCCTCATGAGGGTGCTTCCAAAGAATTCCTCACAAATCTCCATTAGACTTTTAGTTTGACATTTTCTTGCATTGTTCCCTCCTGCCTATTTGTCTAAGGGGTGTTAGAATTGTTGGGGCCGTTTTTAACGGGGACGTCAGAGCCAAACAGATGTTAACGGTTATAACTGACAATTACAAACAGAGGAATCTCAGGAAAAACTGCACGTTTTGTTTATTTAAACAAAATCATTACATGACTCGCCCTCTCATTGGCTCAGAGCAGATTTAACGCTGATACTTAAATTCCTTTCTCAACCCAGTCCAGGGAGTTCAATAATTTAGGTTCTCGTAGACTAAACATACAATTAAAAAGCAATCTGTGTGATACAGTATGTTTTATAGAAATCTCAAAACTGCACATCAGCGACTTTGCAGAGATAAAAGTGG
This sequence comes from Thymallus thymallus, assembly GCA_023634145.1. NCBI lineage: Eukaryota > Metazoa > Chordata > Actinopteri > Salmoniformes > Salmonidae > Thymallus > Thymallus thymallus. The sequence continues at coordinate 5,832,841 of CM042420.1, forward strand.
GCACCGACCGATCCTTCCTCCACCAGTCGGGGATAAGATGAATACTTTGTATTTTTTTTTGTTGCATAAAACGTTAAATTACTTGATTAACGAGCATGCAGAGTCAGGAGCTTTAGCTTATTCTTTTAGAATAAGAAAAGGGATCCTGTGGTCTCCTACCCCTCCTATCCTCCGTCCTGAACAGTCACAGAGGGATGAGCCCCAGGTATGGGTGGTCTCATCACGTGTATCAATAAGGAGCTTACCGGCACGACTGGAAATGGGAGGGAATACAATACCGTCGCAATTTGATTTTAAACCCCTCGGGTCAATCCTCTGAACCCTTTTTCAGCTATTTCATTTCATCGTTCTTTCATTCTCCATACTGTAACTTTGACTTGAATATTTACGTTTTTTTTATGGTGAAGAACTGTCTTTCAGGACAGTTTCTGGTTTAATCGCTATATATATGCAGAGGCCACTGGTTAAAGCTTGGGATGCTGATAGTGTCTTTCTGGGCTGTAGCTGTGGCTTTCTTCCCCTATATAATGCTCTACCTTTAACCAGAGCCCTATACGGAACGCCTATGTGGCTCTAATACTGAAAAGAAGTGTACTGTGGAGGAAATGACTGGCATTTTCGATGTAGCTTGTCAATAGACTATTTCCAGGGTGACTTATACCAACCCACAGCGCGTGTCTCTGGGTTCATGTTGTCTGATTTATCCCATGTCCCTGTCAACAAGATGGACCGTCAGAGAGGCTTCCTTTGAGAAGACACCCCACTGCGTTTATCCGGCTGTTCTGTATTGAAGGTGAGGTGCAGTGGACAACCAATTGGCTCCTGCAGGTCACCCTCTCCAAAACGCTAAGGTTAGCATTTAATTGTGGCCCGAGGTGAAGAAAGGAAGCAGAGTTATAGACAAAATAGCGGTGCACATGTCACAGTACGTGTTGTGAATAGTTCACTTAATACCACTGTATACACAGCGGGACAGAGACCGGGCCACCTTTGCTCCGTGTCCCAGAAATCTCTGAATAAGATTCTGACATAAATTCTGCACATATAAAATTAGTAAATGCCACTGTAGCCGTAGTTAAATATCACATAAACCCCAGGGGGAAACCCTTGGAAGTTACTTTGACCTATTTTGCAACAAAAAAAAAAAAAGAAGTGAGAGGGAGAGAGAGAGGAGAGAATGAAAGAGGGAGAGAAACAGCTGTGTAAAGTCAAAAGGAGGTGGGTATGAGTTGTGCCGGTCAGAGACAGAAGGTTGCTTTTATATATGAAGCCATCAAGAGCTCTAGACCTCCCCTCCCCACCCCGTGGCTCATATTGAAACCATCAAATAAAAGGGCAGTTAAGAAACCTTTTATTCTGTCCCTCGTATGGCTCGTTAGGGGTTAAGTGTATTATAATCTCTCCCCTAATAAAGTTGCTTTGAAGTGAGGAAAGGGGGCGGGGAGAGGCCAGGGGTTGTTCACACAAGCCATTTTGTAAATTATCTTCAGCTAAAAGCTCTCTCTGGCACAGGCAGGGCAACCCTGCTCACTGTAAACTGTCACTTTGAACTCACAGAGAGCGCAGCCAGCTCCAGACTAGGATGTGGATACTGGATCTAATATGGTGGTGGGAGACTGGGAGTTATTTTTAAGGGGAAACCTTGAATCCGTCTTGATCCTCTCACATTAAACCCCCGTCTTCTCTCCTCCTCCTGATCCTGAGGGTTCCCCTCCCCTCCCCTCCTCTCCTCTTCCACCCCCTCCCGTTCCCTCCCCTCCCCTGCCCTCTCCTCTCCTCTCCTCTCCTCTCCTCTCCTCTCCTCTCCTCTCCTCTCCTCTCCTCTCCTCTCCTCTCCTCTCCTCTCCTCTCCTCTCCTCTCCTCTCCTCTCCTTCCCTTCCCTTCCCTTCCCTCTCCTCTCCTCCACCCTCCTCTCCTCCACTCTCCCCTCCCCTCCTCTCCTCCACCCTCCCCTCCCCTATCTTTCTTTCCTCCGCCCTCCTCTCCTCCACCCTCCTCTCCTCCACTCTCCTCTCCTCTCCTCTCCTCTCCTCTCCTCTCCTCTCCTCTCGTCTCCTCTCCTCTCCTCTCCTCTAATCCTCTCCTCTCCTCCACCCTCCCCTCCCCCATCTTTCTCTCATCCTCTCCCTGCCAGCCTGTTGATACTCTAGGCCTGGCATCATGCCAACGGCGGGGGGGGGGAGCCCCTCCTCCTCCTCCTTCTTCTCATTTACCAACAGATTGCCGTTAGCTCTTCTCTCACAGTTCCACCCACGCTGACGAGGAGTGTTTACAACAGTTTAGCGGTGAACTGTCACCGATTAAAGCCTTAATGTAACACAATGTCACGGAGCGGAGACAAGCCTTGTTTGTCTCTCAGCGTTGGCTGGCGCTCCCCTTAATAGGCTATCCTGGGCCCCTGCCAACACTGTATGTTTGTGAGCCAAGCGGCAACAGGTCCGACACCCACCAGTACACAGCAGAGAGCCCAGCAGCACAGCACAGTGTGTGGATTGGTTTGGATGGAGCTGCTTACCTGACACAACACAAGCCCAATGTGGTTGTGATTTCCAGTGTAAATGTTTTTGTACTTGCATGCCTTCCACGCTATATGTTTGTGTGTCTTTGTGGAAGAACATTTGCTGGAAGACATTCTTTCTCCGAACGGATCATGTTAAATTAATCTGAACCCTAACTTACATCACATAAATGACATTTTGAAACCATATGGAACTCTTTATTTAATGTTTTCCTTGTTGATATACAGAATATATAACGAATGATAATGGCTAGCAGCTGTTGAATGAATGAAGCACAGCAGTGTTATACTGTATGTTTTGGTCACTTGGCCTGAGTGAGCATGGAGATGTTTAAGAAGTACCTGATACCAGTTCCAACAGTTTCCATGTTGAGACATTTGATTGGATTTTGTGACCGGCTTGTTCCATTCCGTTTGGAGTAATGAACGCTCTGGTGAAGAAGAAGAAGAAGAAGAAGAAGAAGAAGAAGAAGAAGAAGAAGAAGAAGAAGAAGAAGAAGAAGAAGAAGAAGAAGAAGAAGAAGAAGAAGAAGAAGAAGAAGCATATCAAGTGTGTAGTGTGTAGTCTGTAGTGAGTGGGAGGCAGGCAGTGTATCGTTGGAAAGCACCAGACTTGGCTGAAGATTCTGCATTAACTCTCAAGTTGGCTTCTGGTGGAGCTATTCAAAAGGTTAAACTATTTTATTGTTTAAAACGTTTTTTTCTTCCAGATGGAGTTCAGAGTCTTGGGAGGAAATTAAAGCTTTGATTGAATAAATAAAAGGAAGAAATGAAAAATAATATAATAAAAACAGCTTGTCTGAACCTAGAGAGACCTAGATGTATTTGTTATCAGTGTATGCTATAGTATTTGGCCCCTATTCACTTTTACCATGATCACACTGGCTACATGAACTATCGACATCCCTATAGCTAACTCACCATAGCATGTTTATGCCTGTCATCAAATTGACTTGATATAGCATAGCAAAGAGTATGGTGATTTTTAAAAGCCCCAGGCCTTAATTATACATACCCGAGTGTGACGGAAACAAATCAAAACAATATTCGCATATGTATGAATCCCCTACTGGGATATAACATAAATGTACAGTCAGTAACCTGATAACTGATTTATACAGTACAAGTCTGTTTCCAACAACAAATCCATGTTGATTGATACAGATGTTCAGGATCGTCTGACAGCTCCCTTCCATCTCGCTCACATCACCTCTAAAAGGGTGGGAAGTCGGAGAGACCGACGTGAGAGTGAGAAAGACGCGTCCCTCAATCACATTTTGACAAATCAGTTTTGAAAGGAACACAAGCTGTGCTGAGAGGCACTTTGATACAGAAGACAGAACTGAAAACGGGAAAAGAAGAAGAACTGAGAGGGGTGTAAATCTTATACACTTCGGCGGGAGAGAAATATGGCATTGAGTACACCATACACCACATTCAACCTCAGAAAGTGATATACTGTTGGTATTGCCACCAAAATCCAGACAAACAATGACAAAGTGCATTATAAGGCCAAATGACTGGCTTTCTAATAATTGCTCAATTTGTCGGGCCCAATAAAGCCATTGGTGCTCACTGTCTGGGATCACTGCTCAATGCCTGCCCAGAGGAAAGATGATTTCTGACAGTTGTTGGAGTTCCACACGAATCAGAGTTCACTTAAGCCATTCATGCTTAAGTTTTAGCAACATCTATATGTATAGATGGTTGTGTGGTGAGTGAATGGAAGGGACACCCAATGCCTCTGGGGGGAGGGTGAGTGAGTGTCTGGGGTGGGGCGGCAGGGTGTGCGGGGGGTGAGAGAGTGTCTGAATATAGGGGGGTATGGTAATAGGGTTTTATAATCTCAGAAGGGGGGTTAAGGGATGGAGGTGTTGGAAACAAAAAGCTCCTCTTCTAGCCACCGCTAAGCATCCCATCCAGCCACTAGTGGTTAAGAGGAGGCCTGTCCTTGTCAGTGATTATCAAACCATTAGTGCTCTATGCTTGTTTGATTTCCTTAAAGATGATCTCTGCTCAAACAAGGTTATTGACGAAACACTGCAACAGACTGAAGCTTGGATAAACAGACCTAGCACACAGGACAGGCTTGTTGTGTAGAGATAGGCCTATGTCCTGGATAAACAGACCTAGCACACAGGACAGGCTTGTTGTGTGGAGATAGGCCTATGTCCTGGATAAACAGACCTAGCAAACAGGACAGGCTTGTTGTGTGGAGATAGGCCTATGTCCTGGATAAACAGACCTAGCAAACAGGACAGGCTTGTTGTGTGGAGATAGGCCTATGTCCTGGATAAACAGACCTAGCAAACAGGACAGGCTTGTTGTGTGGAGATAGGCCTATGTCCTGGATAAACAGACCTAGCACACAGGACAGGCTTGTTGTGTGGAGATAGGGCTATGTCCTGGATAAACAGACCTAGCAAACAGGACAGGCTTGTTGTGTTGAGATAGGCCTATGTCCTGGATAAACAGACCTAGCACACAGGACAGGCTTGTTGTGTGGAGATAGGGCTATGTCCTGGATAAACAGACCTAGCAAACAGGACAGGCTTGTTGTGTTGAGATAGGCCTATGTCCTGGCGATCCATTACAGCAATGTCTTAGAGTCTCTCAACTGGTTCCTCACACAGCCTGACATGCAGTATGTTTTCATATGACAGACTTCTAGCGGAATGAATGTTGACAGGCACATGCAAAGTCTGTGATGGCGTTCGGTATTGCGAGTTATCCTATTGATTTCTTTTGATTCAAATCTCTCTACCCACACTATTCTTCTGTCTCGGCGGAGGGAGACAGTCACCCTCTTTCTCTTTTGAAAGAAGTATATGTCAGATTAATATTATTAGTATTTCAAAGTCGGATTAGAGTTCTAACAGGGGTTTGTTATGCAAAGAGAAAATATTTGGACAAGATTGTGTTTCTGTGAAAGAACAACAACAGTGTGCGACTCCTCTCTTGATGTTTTTCGTTGTTTGTGCGGGGAAGCGACGGCGGGGGGGAAAGTGTTAAATAATACAATAAATTACACAACATCTTATTTTCTCCATCTGGTGAGAGACACAGAGAGCAGATTTGAATATCTATTATTTACAGCAACATCTTGTTAGCTAAAGAGTAAGCAGTTTGTTTACTAAAACACTTGTATGTGTTGGATGAAAGCACCCCGATTTGCATAATGCATGAACCCAGTGTTTGTTCACGTAAGTCAAGCATTGTAAAATGTTGTGGTGTCAGGTTTATCCCTACACATTAAAAATACACCAGTGTAACACAGCAAAGCTCCCCGCATTGTTATCATTTATTCAGCCCAACCCACATTAATATTGCAGATTGCACATCGGCATGCCAACCAAACTCTGTGTGTCTGTTCCTAATGCAGACACAGTTTGCAAACACCAATCCCATCTTTCTCTCTCTCTATCCCCCCTAAAAATGTATTCTAGTTTTAATCAATCAATCCGTTTGAAGTCTCTCTGCACCCCGATCAGCTCAGGTGAGAGATTCTCTGTCTGACACCCTTCAGGGCATCTTGGGCCCCATTTAATTCAAATGGCAATTTGGAAAGGCAAGCAAATACTGATGGGCTAGGTTAGGGCTGTGCTTGTTTGGGCTGGCAACTGGCGGCTGTGTGTAGATGTGTGTGTGTGTGTGTGTTGGAGCTTGTGTAGAAGTGTACAGTCATAGTACAGCATGGTGCGTCTCTAATTGGAGAGCGGGGAGCGGCCGGAGTGTGCCGTGTGTCAGCCAGTGTTTAGGATACCCCGGGGCTCGCCAGGCACTCCTGTGGGTATCAAAGTGTTCTAATTAAATGTGGGGTTCACCACACGGCCCTCCACATCACAGGCCTAGAGAGGGGAGAGGAGGGAGAAAGGAGGGAGAGGGTCCGGTGTCCTCTGGTGTCTTTGAGAATCCATGCCAGTCCTCACTAATTACCTATTGTCCAATTGACTTCCCTTATTCACATACTGCAATGAATGCCTCCCCACCGCCCCTCGGCCACCCGCTCTATCCAACCCTCTCCCATCGTATTTTTTAAAACATTTTTGTCCCTGTCTTTGGCTGGCGAGGCTAATTCATCTTATGGAAATCTCCTCCAGCCAGATCCCCAGCAAGGTTGGGCTGCGATGTTTATAATTTGATTTGTCATGATAAAAGTGAAAGCGCCCCGGTGAAGGAACAGTGTCATTTTCCCAACACTCGGGAGACACAGTGGCCGGGGCTATCAATCTTTCCCACGTGCCCGGCAAACTGACATCCCAGAAAATTAACTTCAATTAATAACAGAAATTCCCCCGACGAGGCCATGGTGTCGAGCCAGGCTTTGAAGGAGGACCTTCAAACACGTCTGTCTGCTTTCTTTTTTAAGCCGGCTGGGGAGTTATTATATTCTTTTCATTATCATCAGCAGCATTTTAAGATTTTTTTGCTCTGGCCATTTAAATAAACCAAACACAAAAATCTATTATATTCCCTCTGGCAAAAATACAAAAACAAAATGGCTGTTCATAAGGATGCTTAAAATTCTGTATGCATTCTTAAACAACCCTCTCCACCAAGACCTTGTTGATTTTGAGAACATATATTCTTCTTGGTATTGTACACAGTATGTGTCTGTATACACTACACCAGGCCTTTATCGTAACCATTCAGCCCTCAGAACTGACGATAACCCCCTCAATGTGTCCTCAGAAACCCTTTAGACACTGTTCATGTCACCCATGAGTTGCACAGACACACAGCACTTAGCCTGTCACACAGACAGCACCATCCCACAATAAAAACAATCCTTTTCTCCCCAGCCCCTCCAGGCCTGAGATGGCAGCAGCAGTCACGTCTGGCCAAGCTGCTTATTTATTTGTGGATGTTCCGCCGCTCGCTGTCTGAATAAAGAGGACAACATGGAGTCTGTTTGAGAACATCATTTCAGTGTGAGTGTCTTTGCCTCAAGCACTACTGGCTTGCTGCTGTGTCTGAGGATACGTCCTAAAAGGCACCATATTACCTTTACAGTGCACTACTTTTGACCAGGGCCCATAGAGTACCCTATAGGGCTCTGGCCAAAAGTAGTAGACCATATAGGGAATAGGGATCCATTTGGGATTCAGCCTGAGTCCTGACCCGCTCAATAATAACGCTCTCTGTCTGTTGCCCTTGCAGAGCAGTGCAGTGCAGTGCACTATGAGTAGTGTGGTAGCAGGCGGCAGGCATCTGGTTAGCAGCAGAATACCCCCCCCCCCCCTGCTGCCTCCTGTCTAGGGCTAAAGGGATCCATGTCAACAAGCAATAAAGAAGCCAAGGCTGGCGAAGGAAGGAGGTGGAGGAGGGAAGAAATCACATACACACTACACACACACTACACACTACACACACACTACACGCTACACGCACACTACACGCTACACGCACACTACACACAGACGCAAATAAAATATAAATAGAGGTGTGCTTTGAAGGGTCTATTACACGGGGGGGGGGGGGGGGGGTTTGGGGTGCTGTGAGGGAGCGATAGGGCTGATATCAGGGTCATAACTCCACGCCGCTGGAGGAGGTCTGGAGGGCTGCCAGCTGCTGTTTACAAGGCTACAAGCCTCACAGCACAGTGTTCACATGCATTTGATACTGGTCTGCTGACTCTTGATACGGACGAAATCCCCTCCAAATGAAAAATAAACCACCAGGCTTTCTCTGAGAGAGAATGAATGAGCACAGCTCAACAGAGTTCAGTAGAGAGAGAGACAGAGATGCTGAGTCAGGTTGGTTGGCTGTCTGGCAGATTCACACAAGTGGTACGGGAGAGAGGTTGATGTCAGTACATGTCTACTGTACTAGGCCGTCTGTGTAGCACACCAGGGCTCGTATCCACAAAGCCTCTCAGAGTAGGTGCTGAGCGTGTACGCACAAAGTGTCTGAGTAGGAGTGCTTATTTAGGATCTGTTCATATAATATTATTCATTATGATCTAAAAGGCTAAACTGATCCTAGATCAGCACTCCTACTCTGAGACGCTTTGTGGATACGGGCCTTGCTGGGTATCGTCAACAGCTGCTCTGCGCTCTTAGATTGACTTATTATGGCTCTTCGATGTGTCGTTTCTCACTGTAAATAGGACTTCAATGAGTAGTTGAATTGATCAGTTTTCCACTTCCTGGTTTAAAAAAAGCCTATTGGTTGGACTTACAACTTCAGAGAATCTGTTATGGCGAATGTGGATGTACAGTAATTAGAGGATCCATCACAGCCTGTCTACGATAGCAGCCACTTCACTTTAGTCTGTCTCTCCTCCTACTGAGTAGAACTGTTCAATAAAACAACCCAATCACGTCTTAATTAAAGTTAGCGGTGTGTGTGGGTCTAAATGTCAAAACCCATTGCTCACCTGCTGCTCAGAGAGGATGTGGTGGGGTCTCTCTCCTCTCTTCCTTCCTCTCCCTCTCTCTCCCCCTCTCTCTTTCTCTCTCCCTCTTCCCCTCCTCTTCCTCCTTTTCAACCCCTCCCATCTCTCTCCCTGCCTTTCTCTGAGGCGTTTCCTTCCTCTCTTCCTCTCTCTATCCTGCCTGAGGCTGTTGTCCTCCGTTGGGATGGTTCATATGCAATAGTGGGGCCTCCATTTATTGATCAGTGCTAATGTCTCAATGATCTCCCACTCATGTTATTGGTAGACGGGGGCTGCATAGTGAGTACTGGGCTGGCGCTGGCCTCAACGAAGCTTGTGATTACTACAGTGTTGTCAGCCCGCCGTGCCCCCCACCCCCCCTCCGATTTACAACTGCTTGTTAATTAGCAGCACTGTTAATTAAGGCCCCACATCCTGGCCTTTACATTAATCTACACAACGAACGAACGCGGTTCATTCACTCAAAGTCGATGTGTCGCAAGTGTCTCTCTCTCTCTCTCTCTCTCTCTCTCTCATTAGTACATGTTCTAACTTGTTAAGGCTTTTGATATGAAAATTGTGAAATCACATTCTTAATAACTGTAATTCTAATCAGTTCTGATGAATAAAGAAAATGATTGTTAAACATGCCGTTAAGATTAAGAAATGGGCATGTGTACAGGTAACTCCCAAAATAATGGAAACACTTCAGTAAATGAGGGATACAACGCATATTGAAAGCAGGTGCTTCAACACAGGTGTGGTTCCTGAGTTAATTAAGCAATTAACATCCCATCATGCTTAGGGTCATGATTGAAAATGCCCAGTTGCCTGTTATTTTGGCTACCATGGCTAGAAGAAGAAGTCTTAGTGGCTAGAAGAAGAGATGTCTCAATCACCAGATCTCAACCCAATTGAACACTTATGGGAGATTCTGGAGCGGCACCTGAGACAGTGTTTTCCACCAACATTAACAACATACTAAATAATGTAATATCTTGCGGAAGAATTGTGTCTCATCCTTCCAATAGAGTTCCAGACACTTGGAAAATGTATGCCAAGGCGCATTGAAGCTGTTCTGGCGGCTCCTGGTGGCCCAATGCCCTAGAAAGACACTTTATGATGGTGTTTCCTTTATTTTGGCAGTTACCTGTTTATGGGGAGCCGTATGTTCTGTATATGTGAATATTAAAGGTGCAATGCAGCTGTTTTTATCTCAATATGAAATAATTAACAGTGTTAGTAACAATTAAGCACCTTACTTTGATATTGACTTCTTAGCAAAGAGCAATTTCTCAAGCGAGTGGTCTGAGTTGGGAGAGGAAAACTACCGGTTACTGGCAGAGAGGTTTGAAACTCTCTTTCTTATCGGTTTATTATCTAGATTAGATAATAAACCAATAGCTAAATTCTTGCTTGAGAAATTGCTCTTTGCTAAGAAGTAATTTTTGTTTATTTTTGACCATTTGAATTTTTTTTTAAATCACAGTAACGTGTTCCCACAGAAATGATTTGATACTGAGACAAAAATGACTGCATTGGACCTTTAAGACTGTTCAGTGTAAAGGTATTGTACAGTAAAAATGAGCATGTATATATTTCCATGCTATATGATGATACAAAGTACACTGTGCCATTAATCATTTTCTTTAGGCTGAACGTCACAGTTGGGTACTGTGCCTCCTGCTTCTAGCTCGCCTTGTATAAACATCCCTCCAGGAACAACCTTCTCATATTTCTTTCTCTTTTCATGTGAGAGTGTCTTTAGTGGTTGGTGAGGCCTCAAAAGGCTAGAAGAGCATGTACAGCAAATAACATAATGCGGTGTGTGTGAGACTGAGTGTGTGCTCCGTGTGTGATTATACTGATGCATAGAAGAGCCCCTCTCTTTCCCTCGTTTGTTTTCATTAGGGTGATTGCCTCAATGTCTCACTGACCTTCAGACACCATCCTCTGCTCTAGTCTACACACACACACACACACACACACCAACAGATGATTACTTTTGTTTTTACTGCTCATACAGTGCATTCGGAAAGTATTTAGACCCCTTGACTTTTTCCACATTTTGTTACGTTACAGCCTTATTCTAAAATGGATTAAATTATATTATTTCCTCATTCATCTACACACAATACCCCATAATGAAAATCCAAAACAATTTTTTTAATTTTTTTTTGCAAATTTTAATAACAAATAAAAAACAGATAGTGTTCAGACCCTTTGCAATGAGACTTGAAATTGAGCTCAGTGTCAGGTCCTGACTAGAGTAAGATCTCTAGGCATCTTTATGGTGTCTGGAGGTTACTGTCAGAGCTTGACAGTAGGGTTGTCTAAGCGATTATGTGTTTGTTTTTTGTTGGTCCACAATTAGAGGCAGCTGCCATACGTTGTCTCTAATTGGGGGTCCTATTTAAGTTGTTGAGTTTCCCACCTCCGTGTGGGTTATTGGTTGTCCAAAGTGCACATCAGTTCGTGGTTGCTTCCTCTCCTTGTTTGTGGTTTTGTTTGAACCAAATAAAGGAATGTCTGTGTACTTCAGCTCTGAGCCTCGGGTCCTGCACCGTGGCAGAATAACCCACCACCACAGGACCAAGCAGAGCTAGACAATGGAGGAACTCCTCAGAGGTAAGGAGCTGGTCTCCGAGGAGGAGTATCTCCGTTGTCCAGCTCTGGATCCAGAGAACAATCCAGGGTTAGCAGGGATCCAAGGGGCAGGCCCAGCGAACAGCTCAGAAGACCCCTTCATAAAGTTTCTTTTGGGGGGCTATGGGCCCTGTCGGAGGGGCGGGAAGGAGAGCCCCTGCCGCTTCACTCGTGAGGTTTTGAGGAGGAGCCCCTACAGCCATGGGAGCGGGAGTACAGAGTGGCGTTGAATGAGGACAACGAGGTGCTCCTGTCTCCCAACTCGGTCCCCAGCCTGGTACCTCCGGTGCCGGCTCCTCGCACCAGGGTTCCGGTGTAGATCCCCAGCACGGTACCTCCAGTGCCGGCTCGTCGCACCAGGGTCCCGGTGTCGATCCCCAGCCCGGTACCTCCAGTGCCTTCTCCTCGCACCAGGGTCCCGGTATCGATCCCCAGCCCAGTACCTCCAGTGCCGGCTCCTCGCACCAGGGTCCCGGTGTCGAGCCCCAGCCCGGTACCTCCCGTGCCGGCACCTCACACCAGGATCCCGGTGTCGATCCCCAGCCCAGTACCTCCAGTGCTGGCTCCTCGCACCAGTGTCCCGATGTCAATCCCCAGCCCGGTAACTCCAGTGCCGGTCTCCAGCCCGGTACTTCCAGTGCCGGCTCCTTTCACCAGGGTCCCAGTGTCGATCCCCAGCCCGGTACCTCCAGTGCCGGTCCCCAGCCTGGTGCCTCCAGTGCTGGTCCCCAGCCCGGTACCTCCAGTGCCGGTTCCCAGTCCGGCTCCAGGGGCGGAGCCTCTCCCTGCTCCAGCGACCTGTCTGGCCTCGGGGTGGGGCCGCCACAAGATCAGGTGGCCAGTCCTGATCCGGGGGTGGAGCATTTCCCTGCTCCGGAGCCCTGTCCTGCTCCAAGGGCGGAGCCTCTCCCTGCTCTGGCGCTCAGTCCTGCTCAGGGGCGGAGCCTCCACCTGACCCGGTAAAACCAAATAAAGGAATGTCTGGGGTCCAGCGCCTTGGGTCCTGCCTACGCACCATGACACTCAGGTAATTATAATTTATTAAATTGAGCTCAGGTGCGTCCTGTGGGGATGTTTTTCAGCAGCAGGGAGACGAGTCAGGTTCAAGGAAAAGACGATGAGAGCAAAAAACAGAGAGATCCTTGATGAAAACCTGCTCCAGAGTGCTCAGGACCTAGGAAGGTTCACCTTCCAACAGGACAACGACCCTAAGCACACAGCCAAGACAATGCATGAGTGGCTTCGGGACAAGTCTCTGAATGTTCTTGAGTGGCCCAGCCAGAGCCCGGACTTGAAGCCGATCGAACATCTCTGGAGAGACCTGAAAATAGCTGTGCAGTGACGCTCCCCATCCAACCTGACAGAACTTGAGAGGATCTGCAGAGAAGAATGGGAGAAACTCCCCAAATACAGGTGTGCCAAGCTTGTAGCGTTATACCCAAGAAGACTATAGGCTGTAATCGCTGCCAAAGGTGCTTGAACAAAGTACTAAGTAAAGGGTCTGAATACTTATGTAAATGTGATATTTCCGTTTTTTTTTTTTTTTTTGCAAACATTTATAGAAACCTGTTTTTGCTTTGTCATTATGGGGTATTGAGTGTAGATTGATGAGAAATGTTATTTAATACATTTTTTAATAATGCTGTAATGTAACAAAATGTGGAAAAGTCAAGGAGTCCGAATACTTTCCAAATTAACTGTATATTCTCTCTATCACTCGCTTTCTCTCTTTGTCTGTCTGTGTGTGTGTATTGCTGCTTAATAGCATAAATGTGGATATTTTCATAGTGATGTTTGCACAGTTAATTCTCAGCTTCCTTTTTGATTAATTCCTATGAGAGCACTTGGACATTAAACGGCCCTAATTACAGTTTCACTCCATTTCTGTATTTCCAAAATAACCTAGTTCATAATGGACAGTAGTACAGTGCTAGCCTGGGTGGTTGCTGGGGCAACGCATGGCTGTCCAATCACTGATTCCCAGTTGGCAGTGACAGTTGGAAGTTTCCTGTGTGTGTGAGACTGAGGCACTGTTTCACTGAGTGGCTTTGACCTTCTACTGTGATTAGGGACAATTAAATACTGAAAGGCGGTTTAAACAGGCCCTCAGGAGAGAGGAACAGTCCACACGTGGAGGAGAGTAGAGGGCAGTTGGGTGTCAACGTGTCACTTCCTCCTGAAGCAGGAGCCAGCCTTGACTGGCCGGGCCTAATTTGGGTGTGGTCATCACAGGGTCGTGACCTCGCTGTCAGTGTGTGTGGAGGGAGGGGGGAAGTCGTGTGTGTGTAGGTGCATGTGCTTGCTCGTATTCAGTTTCTCACATTTTCACGACCACGCCCAATGTTTGCAGTACGTCCTTTTATTGTTATTGCTCATAGTCGTCATCACAGCACCACATCGATATTCATCAGTAGAAGCAGGAACGATGATTAATATTAATTACAGGCGACAGCGTGATTGAAAGCAGCAAGGTTTCTCATGGTGGAGTGGCTCATGGTGTCTCCAGAGTGACTCCCTCCCACGCAGAGTGAGCAGCCCCAGCCAGCCAGGGGAGGGTTGCCTGAATAGCAGCCCAGCCGGGACTGACATAGTGGGGAGGGAGGATTGTCTCAGTGCTCCAAGCTCCATGCTCCGTTTCTCCTCCACAATGTTTTCTCAGACTGCAGCGTGGTCGAGCACGTTTTCCCTTCCTTCAGATGCGCCTTATTGGAACAAATTACGCCGTCGCCATTCCTCCGCAAAATACCCCTCAGCACCAAGTGATTAATTATGTCTACTCAACCATTTAACATACATACAGCTATTTTCACAGTCTCTCCTCCCAAACATTGAGACAGTCATGGGTGGTGAAGGGTGGTGTGCTATGGAATTGATTTCTACGGTAACAAGTCAGCCAGCATGCACGCGCCACTCATCTGAGAGGAATAGTGTCAATGTTAACATTTCGAACTCTCTCTCCTACCAATAGAGTTGGTTGGAGTCTTCCAGACCTCTAGACCCCACAGTCCAGCCCTTGTCTGTTATTGTAGGTTGACTGACACTACTTCAGTATCTCTATAGCTGACTGGGCCTGACCCGAGTGGTGTTATAGTACGTTATGCATGGTGTGGTCCACTCTGTGTTAAGTGTTAATGTGTGTGGAGGCTGGAGGACCAGGCTTTGGTGAGGGGGGCTGTGTCGGTGCCCCGGGAGGGGTTAGCTGGGGTAGTTCCCCCTGAAATTAAGAATGATTAGCACTAGGAACGGTGCTGTGGAGCAGGGCAGGGGAACAAGACTTAGCTAATGAACAGAGCCAGAGGAAGAAAGAAAAACCCAGTGGAGATAGATACAGAGAAATACACACAAATACAGTAGGTCAGGAAGGGTAACTAACTTAGCGCAAAGACTGGAAGTGTATGGGTACAGCTAGCATGCTAATGCTAGCTAGCATTGGCTCGCAAAACTACCTTTAACTTCCTTCATACTGGACGCATAGACATAACAATGTTATCCACAAGTTCATCTGACTCTAGGAAAATGCTGAACTATCCCTTTAACTTTACCGTAACTAAGAAGTCACATGTTAATTTATTAACTTTTGTATATTTAGAAGAGAAATGAGTGTGACAGAGATGTTGAAAAAGCAGCTATCACTGCTCAATAATTTGATGAGTTTATAAGTGTCAGCAGAATTAAAATCACTGTCAAGTTACATCAGTGAGAAACATTTTTGTTGGCTTCGCCGGTGATGTAATTTACTTTTAGACCTTCCTGTTAGCGGGAGTTTTTCAACGCAGGTGTGCCAATGAAAACAACTCCGCTGCTACCCCCGTCTCCAGTCCCTCCTCCTCCTCTGACTCTCACTCTCTCTCCACTCTTCCCTTTTCTCTCACTCTCTCTCTCTATTTGTCATTTTCACTAATTTCCCCCTCTCTCTTTCTTTCTCTCTCTCTCTCTCTCTCTCTCTCTCTCCTTTCTCTTAGTCACACTCTACCCCTGGAACTGGAGATGTTTTCAAGCAGAAAAGCTATCCATACACACCATAAGGGTTTGTAACCAACGTGAGTGGCTTTCACTTCTCTGCCATCAACACAAAAGCTTTTCCTTGCTTTGTAACAATTTACTATTCCCGGGAGAAGTACGTGTTTATGAGTAAGCTCCAATCGTTCTGACACCCTGGAATTGCTTAGTGGAGCAAATGTTTCATCAGTTTCATGCATTGTGTTGGACTGACTGAAAATATAATCTGATACATGTTTGCAGGGAACGTGTTCTTGGCGCACCCCAGGAATTCTCCATAAAAACAATTCTGGATTTCACTTCACCTACTTACTTAAATTGCACGGTTGAATTTTACTTTTAGAAAGTTAAAGAATGAATAAATGTCATGAACTTTGAATAACACCCATCGTAGCACTTCACATTGCATGGAGGTAACTCACCACACCTGTAAGAATTAGGTGGTATCTCCCATGGGGGTTGAGGTATGCAGTCATTAGGCCAGCCCACTCCTCTCAGAGGACCAGTGCCTGGGGGAGTCAGTCAGTGGGCATGGAGCCCTCCCACACAGTGCAGGTGTGCTTTTAAAACCTCCCTGGCCATATCATCTCTAATGAATAATGATGCTGGGGCTCTTGTTTATTTGCTGGCTTTGAAACAGGATCTGGCTTATTTAGCATGGCCTCTCACTCTTCCTCCATCTCTCTCTCTATCTCTCTCTCTCGCTCTCTCTGTTCCGTTCTCCCTTTCTCTCTCTCATACACACCATCTCTCTCTCTCTGTTTCCCTCTTTCTCTCTCTCCCTCCCTCCCTCCCTGCCGATACACAGCTAATGGTTGGCAGATCCAGCGGGGATCGGTGTGTTTGCACAGGCTGATTCCTCAGACTAAACTGGTATTGGCCACTGCCAGCTGGGTTGTATCAAAACAGTGCGACTGTGGCGGCTCCACCTGGAAAAACAAGATGGGAACCAATGGGATATCTCTCTTTTAACAAACAAGCAGTTTACTGAGCGAACGCATCCGAGCCCCGAAACTATTGTTTTCGCTGTAAATCCTATCCCGTCCCGGAGACGAAGAAGTGAGATATTAGAAAACTAAAAAACATTGAGTGCTTTCTTTGTCTGTTGAAGCGGGGTCAGATTGAAATATGTGATCCATCGGTACAAAAGCCAGACTCTATATTTAGATGGAAAAGTAGTTTCCTCTCCTGACTTAAATGATACAACACACACTTTCAGTGATACTGATGATAACAACTAAGTGTCTTTCTGGCAGGTACTCCTCTGTAGCGTTTGTATTGCCAT
Organism: Thymallus thymallus; assembly: GCA_023634145.1. Taxonomy (NCBI): domain Eukaryota; kingdom Metazoa; phylum Chordata; class Actinopteri; order Salmoniformes; family Salmonidae; genus Thymallus; species Thymallus thymallus. Next base: position 5,849,666 of record CM042420.1, read on the forward strand.
TTGGTTTACAGTTAACCATGTAAGTCATGCTGTTCAAAATCTGGGAGTATTTAGTTATAACTTTGCCATAGGCCAGCCCCATCCAGTATCATGTCAGAGCCCAATAACTTTGACTGTCCTAGCCTAGTCTGTTTAGTTTGTTTAAAAGGAGAGAGCGTAGATAAGGAGTGGGAAAAGAAAAGGGAGGGGCATCCTGGGCGCCCCATCTGCATCTGTCTCCACAGGTGGGTGTATCTGTAATATTAATTTTGGTTAGGAGTCGGGCAGTACTGCAGTATTTCCTGATTTCCTGTTTTTAGAGACACGCCTTTCCATGACTGGAAAGTTCCCCAGGTGTCTGCAAAAAGGGATCTATTCATGCTTTTATGGCCAGTTAGAGAGCAACTGTTTTCCCTCACACAATAAAACAAATTCTACTCAACACAATGCGTCAAAAGAGTGAATACTGCACTGTAGCTACTGATGCTGCTGATTTGAATGTAATGATCGTGTCACGTGAGTGTAATTTTAATTGCCCGTCATTCCGACTTGATGATCAAGCAAACCAATGGAGGGAAAAGATCATCTCAAGGGCATTTTTCATTTCTACGGCCTATTCAAATCCTCTGGTGCAGACCTCACACGTGACTGCCTGCGGTTTTCGACATTCAAATCAGATTACTATAATAATATCAAATCATATCTTTGAAATATTTTTAACACCAACAATTCCTTGAAAGATACAGTTACAGAACAGTCTTCTTTTGCTTTTTTATTTTTTATTTTATTTACGAGCTTGCCCTCAGTCCCCTGACTGCCGTTGACATGATGGAGCATTTCCTCATGGAAAACGGCATCAATCTTTAAAATGTGTGAGGATTGCATGCCTACTGGCCGTAGCGTGTGGCTGACTGCATTATCTCTCTGCCTGCCTGTACTACTTCATAAATAAAGCCATTCCACACCACTGAATGCACTGAGGATAGGTAGCTCGGTACTCATTCTTCTGTCATGGGCTGATTGAAGCCCCCTCTCTCTCTCTCTCTCTCTCTCTCTCTCTCTCTCTCTCTCTCTCTCTCTCTCTCTCTCACTCGCTCAATGACTTCTACGGGCAGAACTAAGGGAGGCAGTGAAGTAAATCAAATATATTGACAATGAACAAACAATGGAAGTATCTGATTTTTGTCAATGCAGCGTGTCAATTGATTGTTATAATTTAAAAGTGGTATGTAGATTTGGACTATTTTCCGCTTGCTTTTTTAACTGTAGATTCTGGTGGGATAAGTAGGTGGCGGCCATTTTCTTTCCTCTTCACTCACCCCCAAATTCTCCCATTGACTGGCAATATAAGGCTTTAATTTGTTTAAGCACTTCAAGTAACTTCAATACAGCCGTCTACGGTGCTTTACGTAACGACGCAATATACATACAGCACTTACAAACCTGGGTCTGTGAGTGATTTCCAGGCGGCTCAGTCAGGGTTTGTGCTGATGCTGGGGGAATAGAGTGAAGGCCTGACTGTGTGTGTGTGTGTGTGTGTGTGTGTGTGTGTGTGTGTGTGTGTGTGTGTGTGTGTGTGTGTGTGTGTGTGTGTGTGTGTAATCAGCCCCCCACCATCTCCAGCCTCTCAAGGCCTTCTCTACGTCTCCACACCAAATAAGAGCGTCAAAAATTGAGGGGGATACGCGGAGGATCTGAGCCAAGCAAAACGGGAGGGCCTTGTTTTAAACATATTTATTTTTGAAGACGCCCTCACGGTGACGTGCTGTGTGCTGATGTTCCAGCAGTCTCAGGTGTGGAAGTTTGAACAAACAGGCCTTTGTTGAGGGAGAGAGAGGGAACAGGGAGAGGGGCCGGGCGTTTTAAGCCCTGCTGCTATCTTACACCCACCGCAGGGAGAGCAGCCACTTAGGACTGTGACTCCGCTCCTCTCTCCCCGAGGCCCCAGCCCCACAGAGAGAGGGGGAGAGGATAGAGAGGGAGACATGGGGGGGAGAGGGCGAGAGAGTGGGATGGAGAGAGGAAGCGGGAGAGAAGGTGGAAAGCTCTCTCTTTTTTTTGTTTGTACCTGCCTCCCACTTAAGGGGGAAGCCACAAACTGGCATACATGCACTCTGTGGCATGCTTGGGTGAGACAGTGAAAGATTGTGTGGAATAATTTGTCAAATATGTTTGTGTTTTTTCCACATTTCCACACAAAGCATTTTTTTTATCCACTTGGCTTGATCCTTTCTCCTTGGCAAACATGCACACACACACACACACACACACACACACACCTCATAATAAAACGGCAGCCAGCCTCTGCCAAAGTGGATCATTATTTACTAAACAGGTTGCTTGCCTAACAAGAGAAGACTAATTACCATAAAGGCTGCTATCAAAACCCCGGCGCTGGAGGAATATCCATCATAATTGATGTGTTGCAAAGCAGATTACACACATAATGCAGACACTCCTAGATATGACAGCTCCAACTGAACATGACAAATTCCATAATGCGAAAAAAAAAAAAGAAGGTACTTTACTCTCTGGGTATTAAAGATGCACAATGGTAAGTAACCATGGAACGTTTGCATATAGTTAGCGTAACGTTAGCGACGTAGCTGCACCGTACGATGTGTTTGAGCTGGGGGTGACAGCGGCTGTGTTATTATTTATAGAACGCAACGCGTGTTATGCATAGCACAACAGATAAACCCATATAAAGTGGCTTGCTCATTCATTTGGACGGTGTTAGCCTGCTCTGCCCCTGTATAGTCACCAGCAGGCGTTGCTGGTATAAATAGGCTTTGGGATAGATTTCACTCCTCACTCCTCTCTCTAGTTCAGTTAATCAACTCAATAGTGTTGAGAGGGTCTGCCACTGGAACTTCTGTTCCCTTACTGTTCAGTAGTGTACATCATGGTGGAGGGGTGAGGAGATTAGTATCTAATAGGCCTACACCTGATGTCCTTAAAGAGAGAGAGAGTTCAATGTTTTAACGTTTATTAATGGTTTATAGTCATTGGTTTATATTCGCAGTTTTCATAGTTATTCGTTTTGTAATTTATTTAATTTCCCGAAATCTTTTGCTTTAGAATAGTATTGTAGCGATCTGTCCGGCATACGCTAGCCACACGTTGCGTGGTAACTGAAGGGAGCAAGGGGATTGTGGGTAGTTGTTGTTCTATGATTAAAACGGTTGTGTTATGTCTTTACGTTTTAGTAGTTAAGCTAATGTTATGTGTTTATGTTTCCTTAAGTTGTCTTAGTTCAGGTTATGGGGGTAGGGGGGAATGTTAAAATGCCTACCGTGACCGAGCCTTGCATGGCCGGAGGATGTGTTCATTGTTAATAGTTGAAGGAGGGGGAATAAAGTGTGACGTTCCTGGAGTCGTGCGGTGTATGGGGCACAGGAACTCTCCGGTAAAATCAATCTCTGTCTCTTGCCATCTTCTTCTGGCTGAGCTCGCCACATTGGTGTCAGAAGTGGGATTAGCGAGCAGAAGAGGGTGGAGAGAGAGATTGACGAGCTGGAGAGGACACTCACACAGACCCAGGGGCACCTAAAGAGCCTACTGCGGCAGAAGATGGAGTCTGCCAGAGGTGGTGGCTACATGGCATGCCCCGACGGTGCCAGTGTCCCACGGCAACCCCAGCAGGGTACTGCAAGACCACGCCCACAACCCGTGGCTACAACCAGCAACATCATGCTACCTACCAGTCCAGAGCTGCAACAACCCCTACTCGGCACGCCCAGCCTACCACGTTCTGCAGGGGTGCCAAGATCATCCGCCAAGCTGCCCAAGTACAACGGGATGACGCAGCTAGAGCCCTACCTCGCCCAAGTCCACCTGGCGGTCCGACACAGCGGCTGGAGCAGTGAGGAAGCCGCTACTCACCTGGCACTAGCGTTAGAGGGGAACGCAGTACAGGTGCTTCTCGACCTAGCCCCAGCGGAACAACGGGACCTACAAGCCTTGACCGGGGCGCTGGAAATGAGGTTTGGGCAGAGACTCTTCGCGGACCAGAGCAGGGAGCAACTGGCCAGCCGCCATCGCCAAGGAGAAGAGAACCTGGGCACCTTCGCTGCAGATGTGCGGCTGCACGCTCGACAGGGCTACCCCGAATTCCAAATAGCTGCACAAGAGGAGCTGGCCCTCCACGCTTTCCTGCGGGGGCTCGCACCAGAAAAGCTGCGGCAACATGTCTGCCTCGCCAGGCCTAAGACTCTCGGTGAGGCACTCCACGAGGCCGAACAAGCCGAAGGGGTACTCTCCAGGTGGCCCACCCAGCAGAGGGTCACATCACGCCAACCATGTGTCCGGGTGGCCGACTACGACGAGGGGGAAACGACAGAAGAGGTCTGTCAGGTTCGGCCTCCGCTACGACGATCCCAGCACCAGACTCCACCACCCAGGCGACGCCCCCCTGGCCTACAGACCGGTGTTACAGATGCGACGAACCTGGGCACGTGGCCCGTGACTGCCCAGCACCAGCGCCAAAAGCCAGAGCTTCTCCGTTTGGGGGAAACGACGGAGGAGTGGTCTAACGAGGGGTTCACCACTCCGGTCTCCATCCCCCCTCCAGGGCCGATGCACTGTGGTCGGACGCCTCGGCCTCACCAAGGGACTATACCTGCAATGTCGACTGGATGGCCGACCTTGTCGAGCCCTGGTAGACACGGGGTCAACCATTTCCTTGGTGCGACCTGGCGTCCTTCCGGATACCCCCGGGCCACCTTCCAAGGCTTGGTCGCCAACCACCACGCAGATGGTCACAGTGACGGGAGAAAAGGTTGGCATGAGAGGGAAGAAGCCAGTAAAAGTCCAGGTTGGAGACCAGGAGCTGGAGCACGGGTTCTGGCTTGCCGACATCCGTGACGCATGCATCATTGGCCTGGACCTGCTGAGTCGCTGGGGCGCCCGTGTTAATGTGTCAGGGACATCTATCACTCTTGGCACAGAGACCGTGGCGCTCCAGTCTGGTAAAGAGAAGAAGGACTGGCCCAAAGACAGGCGAGCCAGTCGTTGAGCAGTGACCAGACAGCCCAAACGGCCTTCCGTTGCCCATGGGCCCAACCAGCATCAGCCCGCTTCAGCCCCAACCACTGTGTCTGCTGCCCTTCCCTCCGCCGAGACGACAGAAAGACGAGAGGAGGCCGAAACACAACCAACTAAGGTCTTGGGGACGGTCAAATGGTTCAACGTCCGAAATGGCTACGGTTTCATCAACAGAAATGACACAAACGAAGACGTCTTTGTCCACCAGACCGCCATAAAGAAAAACAACCCAAGGAAATACCTCCGCAGTGTTGGAGATGGAGAAACTGTGGAGTTTGATGTCGTTGAAGGGGAAAAGGGAGCAGAGGCAGCCAATGTGACCGGCCCAGCGGGTGTCTCAGTCCAGGGGAGCAAGTATGCCCTGGCCGGAACCGCTACAGGCGGTACCCCCGTAGGAGGGGCCCAGCCTGTGACCGCGCTACCCCCCATACTTGGGTGGCGAAGGTGACGAGAACCAGGGAGCTCCAGCCCAGGCCAACTCCGGAGCGAGACAGAAGCAGACCTACGACGCCCAAAAAGGGTGTTTCTCCCAAGCTCTGCAGCCATTGGCAGGGGCCCGGGGAGATCTTGGGCCGACTGTCGGAGGTGGGTACAGGGTGCGCATGCCTGGCCGAGACTGCACGGTGGAGGCGTCCTGGACATTTGAGGGACTTTGTGTTGAGAGATTGGGTCGTCGGGGGCGACTGACCCCTCTGGTGGGGGCTATGTAGCGATTTGGCCGGCATACGCTAGCCACACGTTGCGTGGTAACTGAAGGGAGCAAGGGGATTGTGGGTAGTTGTTGTTCTATGATTAAAACGGTTGTGTTATGTCTTTACGTTTTAGTAGTTAAGCTAATGTTATGTGTTTATGTTTCCTTAAGTTGTCTTAGTTCAGGTTATGGGGGTAGGGGGGAATGTTAAAATGCCTACCGTGACCGAGCCTTGCATGGCCGGAGGATGTGTTCATTGTTAATAGTTGAAGGAGGGGGAATAAAGTGTGACGTTCCTGGAGTAGTGCGGTGTATGGGGCACAGGAACTCTCCGGTAAAATCAATCTCTGTCTCTTGCCATCTTCTTCTGGCCGAGCTCGCCACAGTATGTTCCGTTGCTCCCTTTAGTTGATTTCACTAGAAGACATTTCTTTATCCAGGCAGCGTTCATTGATTAGTTAAGGGTTTCTATAACACTAGGTGAGCCTGAAGTGCGGAGTCTACAGTTAAAATGCACCGTATAACACAACATTGTATGTGTAATATAAAAATGTTTCCTTTACATTTTGTTTTACGTACGAACATAACAAGTATTATTAGTAATATTATTATGTATTCATCATGTTGTAAATTGTACTATTTTATCACAGCATACAATGACTTTGATTAACTCAATATACAACATTTTTAATTCAGACTATTATTGTCAACCGTATTATTGTGTGAACAACTGTTATTTAAAATAAGCCAGCAGTAGCCAATCTCTACTGTGTGTTTATGTGTAGAGAGGAGCTAACTCTTCAGAACCGTTAGATTAGCAACACACCCACTCCTTAGGCTACGATCTCTTAATTAGCACTCCATGTTAATCACTCTGAACCCAGCCAAGGTAATGACATTCCATCATACAGATCGCTACACTCACTACACCTCACACAGTATTTCCTCCTTTTCTTTGTGTGTGTGTGTGGAAAGATACTATAGTATTTCAACGAGCGCTTTCATTGAATGAATATGTGTCAAAATTAAATTAAAAACTATTTTCGTAAAGGGAATTGTACTGAACAAAACTGTCAATCACTTTGTGTTATCACATCGACTATACAAACACATAGTATGATATGACACCAAGTACGATAGGAAATAAAACACCCCACCTCCTCCTTCTACACTCTGCCATCTGTGTATATGCATTGATTTCTTTTTACTGTTTTCCCCAAGACTTAATATAACTTAATGGCACATTAATATGTGTTAGGATACATGGGGCACACAGTATGCTATCTAATCCATTAACCGAGTTCCTACTTTATATACACTGATATAGGCTGTTTTAAGTACATGTTGGCTAAATATCTTCCCGGAATCTGCCTGCCTGTCTACGCGTTAGCTGAAATAATGATTTCGATATAAGTTAAGCTGATTTGCCTAAGCTACCGAGTAATTAACTGAACTTAATCATTTCATTTCGATTCATTTCCATCACCTGAATATACTGTGTTTTGTCTGCCCCTTTTGTGATGTTTGCATCTGCTTGAGCCCAAGCCTCAGCCCTGTCAGGCATTTTAATTCTGTAGCCACACTGACCTCTAGTGGTGCCTGGTCCCAATCAGGTCCTCTCTGTGTCTCTCTCTTCCTCCCTGGCAGAGATGACATTTAACTGGACCCAGTGGTGCCTGGTCCCAATCAGGTCCTCTCTGTGTCTCTCTCTGGTGGCCAGACAGACAGACTCAGTGCGCCTTCATAAATGGAAACCTTTTTCCCTATTTAGTGCACTTTTTTTTACCATTGCCCAACAGGGTGCTCTTTTTGTCTCTCGTCCTGTCCTCTCACTCGGTACGGAGACTGACTAACTCCGCACTAACTCCGCACTAACTCTGCACTAACTCCGCACTAACTCTGCACTAACTCCGCACTAACTCCGCACTAACTCCGCACGGGCCAATTGCATGGGCATTGACTTCTTTTGTCGTCATTCTTCTCGCTCCTCTCCTCCCTCAGCCGGTTTCCTCTCTTTCTTTTTTCTCTTCCATCCATCCATCCATCCATCCATCCATCCATCCATCCATCCATCCATCCATCCATCCATCCATCCATCCATCCATACATACATACATACATACATACATACATACATACATACATACATACATACATACATACATACATACATACATACATACCCACTTATACATATGATCCCATCTCCTAAAGGGGGTGGTAAGATCTTTAGAATATGGAACAATGCACACATTACTACTCTGCAGACATGGTATTAGGCGTAATAGGGTCAGGTCTTGCATTTAATAAACAATTACCCATCAATTATGAATGGAGGCCCAGCGATGGCCTGGATGCCTTGGTGAGGGAGGAGAGGAGAGGGAGATGAATAGATGAATAATGTAGAAAGATGCCCATTGGAGAGAAGAGGCGCCCACCAAACGCCTCGGCCCACACAGCTAGAGCCAATTATCTCGCTGTGGTGATCATCATAACCCCCTGAACTTGGCTGACATTTACCCACACGTCACACCCTGCACCTCGCCTCACCTCGTCTCTCTTGACTTACACACACTCACTTACGCCGGAGAAACGCAGGAGAACAGAGAGACACACTACAGCACATCGTCCAATTGCACTCTCCACTAATAGATTAAACTTCTTTTACAGAATATTTTCCCTGCTTGCTTGGTTGGTTTCCCTCTCAGGTGTTTAGGGGGTTCGGGGCGGTTAGGGTTCTGGTGCTGGCAGTTATAGCAGCGACCATCATAGCCCTAGACCTGTCATTCCTGTTCTGAATTACAAATCAATCAGGGCTTTCCATGGCCACGGCCCCGCCATCCCCACTGCCCCACCAAGGTCAACCAGATTACAGAAGGTTACCAGAGAAAGAGAGAGAGAGAGAGAGAGAGAGAGAGAGAGAGAGAGAGAGAGAGAGAGAGAGAGAGAGAGAGAGAGAGAGAGAGAGAGAGAGAGAGGAAGGGAGAGAGAGAGGGAGGGAGGGAGAGGGGGCCAATGATGGGATGATTAGCATAGCAGTTCCCAATAGTGGAGGAATTAAACGGGGAAAGCTAGATGATAACCCGACAAAACGGACCTGCTTTTCTGCTACATTAGAATACGTTAGCCTGAGATATTATGGATGGAGAGGGGGAGAGAGGGGAAGAAGGGATATTTTGGCCCCCTCGGATCAGAGGCTGGGCCAGAGGTGCTAAAGGCAGCCCGTTAGTGAGGAGACTGAGGATGAATCAGGGAGCCCCAATGGATAGCTCCTCTATGGGCCCAGGCTGAATAACACGGACATCTTGGATCCCTGGTGGATCCCCAATGGCTCTCTCAGGCCCCAGGGCTCTGGTTATAATGGGATCAGAGCCAGCCAGGACCCTCTCTGGACACAGTGCCGTTAGACACACTATTAGCCGAGTCTGTGGTGTAAAGGAGGCTGCCAGCTGCAACTACTTGATCAGTACCTACATTCTTATATTGTAGTTCTTGGTACGTTCACAGACGTGCGTATAGACAACATCTGGCCATGTAATTGAATGCATGTCCATATGCATGACCATATGTCTAGGTTATTCATGTGGATACGCATATAAAATAGTGAGTTCAGTAATTGTTCCTTTATTTATATAATTTGAACACTGAAAGAAAGATATGCAGAGTGGATCACATTAACATTTCAGAGAAACCTTGATATGGTTGGTCCTGGCTTTCAGCACAGAGATATTAACTGACTACATGAATGCTACAGTGTTCTGTTCTCTCTATCGCTGGTTGGATTTCCATTTTCCTAATGATGTGATTTCTTTCTCTTGTCCATGTCCCTCCACTCACCTCTCAGCCCCGCCAACTGATTTAAAACACATACAACTGTAACCGCCTGCCTTTATTGTCAGAATAAAACAAAAACGCGGTTCGAGACACCTTCGGTCCCCCACCCCCCCCCTCCGCGCCCCCATCTGTTGAACATCTGGAATTGTGTGGCTCAAATAATTGGAAGTCAATTTGTTTGAAGTTATGTTTTGGCATCTGTTTCGATTCATAAAAACCTCTGGAAATGGCATTAATTTTTATCCCTTTGTGTTCCGTCGTTAATGCGATGGTTTGCTGGCGTGCGACGTGGGAGTTTGTGAGAGACTGGTCATGGTGTGGTCTCGCCTAGTAATGGCTCAATGGACTGGAGGCCCAGCCCCAGAGGATCATGGGATTTATTGTGGTGGTACTGTACAGTATGGCGGAGGAGCAAATATCCAATGACAATCTGGCTCTGGTCAAAAGTAGTGCATTATATTATAAGTAATACAGTGTAATTTGGCCATGGTCAAAAGTACTGTACTAGATAGCCAATGGAATTTGCCATATGTATCCAGTGCCTAGGATCTCTGGAATCAGCATGTTGTTTTACCGCATGACAAGTCTTGAGTCGAGGCATAAAAATACATATGACACTTGATGCTTGGGCGCTGCTGTCACTTTGTTACTCACAGTCACATCTAATTTAACTTGTGCACGAGCCTAGTCACAGGCCAGATGCTGATGACTGTTTGTACATTTGATTTTTTTCTCCTGCTCGGGTTGGTGTGGCAGGTGAGGAGGTGAGATTATGGTGTGCGTGTGCCTGTGCTCACACACATATACATATGTGAGTGTGTGTGTGTCAGAGTGCTCGCAGTGTTCCAAAGTAACCATTGGCAGCTTCCGCAGGTGAAAGCATTGTCGCGCGCTAGACTGGCAGCTGTGGCATCCTGTACAGGTGACAGCTCCGCAGCATCCGCGTCAACTTATGTGGAAAAAGGGGTGAGAAAATGTTGTGATGACAGAACACCGCGCTAGCACCTCGGAGGTTCATTACATCAATTGGGTTTCTGAGACTGGGGAGTCTGTGTTGGAGTCCATATACTGTGCATTTAGAAGAAACCCAAATGTACTCCGTCTCCTTTTAATTTTACTGGGGTAATGTTAAAATGATATGTTCATAATTTCCGTGCAATAAGTCATCTTTTTTTTTTAATGCTAGGAAGGAAGGAGTTATTTTCACATTAACATGAACGCTTTTTGGGATTTGTTGGTTTGCCTTGATGGTTAAGTCAACCACAATAGCGTTCTTATAACACTATCTGTTTGTATTGGGATTGGTAAACGAGCGCTATGGGAGTTTTGACGAGAGTACACAGTATACTGCTGCCACCTACTGGTGAACCATGGCAGTGAACTACTGCTGCCTCAGGAAGTGGTGAGGTAATGCGCTCTGCTACGCACAGAAGTTACACAATAAAGCAATGGAAAGGTGTTTTTACAAACCACACAGTTTTGGCAGTTATTCTAGTAGGCATGGCAGCACCATATCAAGGAAGATTTTAAATATTATAAACTAATGTTTTATATTAATCTTTAGTTATTGAATGTATGGGTTAATGTCTCCTATATTAAACTGTTATTGGATACTCTTAATAATTTCAGACTGTTTTGTCAATCTATATAAGACATGGTGTGAACCTGTCTTGCCCCTGAGTTTCCAATGCTGTGGGTGGTTTAATGAACTGTTATATTCCGGAATAAAATATCCCAGTTCTGATGTTACCGTTGGCTCAGGCCACATCACTGTTTGAAGCCCTTGAATAGAAACTCTGAACTTTGTTCAATATTGTCTTGGACAGGGTTGAAATGTATTCTCTTGATGAAATGTGTTAATTCTTTTGGTCACATAATGATAAGCTTGTGTATCCAAATTATGTATTTTATATCTGTATATCTGGAGAGAATCGTACAGACATCAACATGTACATTTGGAAAATGTATTTTAGTCACGCAAACTTCCCCGAGACAGTCCATATTTTCTCCGTTATGAAAATCCATATTTAATTTCCATAATTGCGTTGGCCAAATACCCGTAAACATCACTCATCGCTTTGTAGTTGGGCTGTCTATATTTCATGATGACTGGTGGTTCAATGTTATTTTAAAGCTATAGATGAGATGCAAGCAGGAATCTTTCGATTTCATTATGGGAGAAACATACATACAATGAAATGTAATTTTTTCTCTCACTCTTGTTGTATTATTAATGCATAACTTAACATAACATGATTAGAAAATATTCACTATTTATTCTAAAGATTTCAGCATTATATGTATCCAAAACAAATCTGGGTATCACTTTATTTGAAGGTGTCCTTGTTACAGTGTACTTACACTTGTAGTTACACTGTAACAAGTGCTGTAACTGCGCGTAACAATCACTGTTACACTGTAACAACATAATGTAACTAGTAGTATTACAGTTTGTAATTACACATGTGTAACAACAAAATCTTGTTACCGTGCTTGTTACAACTATTGTAACTGAATGTACTAACTCATTGTTACACATGCTTAAAAAAATAACACTTGTTACCAAAGAGGCACATGTCTACTGAATTCAAGATTTTAGTATTTCACTTTATCATCATAATTTGATTCATTAACGTTGGTTAAAAAGGATCTGATCCATTGTGTATGCACATGGTGTGTAAGATATGACAGCGCCCTCTAAAAAGCCTGATAACTTTTTCCATCAATATGTACTAATTATAATAACCCTAATATTTGTATAATGTTAATTAATCAAATTATGATGGTAAAGTGAAATACTAAATTCTTGAATTCAGTGCCTCTTTGGTAACAAGTGCTTTTTAAGCATGTGTAACAATGAGTTAGTACATTCGGTTACAATAGTTGTAACAAGCACGGTAACAAGATTTTGTTGTTACACACGTGTAATTACAAACTGTAATACTAGTAGTTACATTACGTTGTTACAGTGTAACAGGGATTGTTACGGGCGGTTACAGCACTTGTTACAGTGTAACCACAAGTGCAAGGTACACTGTAACAAGGACACCTTCAAATAAAGTGTTACCCAAATCTGACTGAACTCTCATGAGTTACAACGTTGCGATTTTATTTTAAGCAACCATTTTGATTCTCAATGACTAATTGGACAGTATATTCTTTAAAACCAGTCATCTAGCTTCTTCAGGGAACTTTTAATGAACACGTTCTTTAAAGCCTTCTCTCCTAATTCACTGGTTTCCCTTTCCTTAAGAGCCCTTAACTGGATCATTATCACAATTTTCCCATTCTCTTTCTTCTGTCACTCATTTCCTGTCGGTCACCCTGGGTGAAACGCTCATTTTACTCTCACCTCTGTTCAGACACAGCTTCCCCGTACGGACCTTCATTCCTCAGTTTAGCCTCATAGGTCTAGCCTCCTCTGACTTTTGTGATAATCAACCTTTCTGCCGCTCTCCCCGGTTCATAACTGAACTGCTCCTGTTGGATAAGTATTATTTATTATAGTTTAACATGGGAGATGTTGTGTTGGGTATGTGGTACGCATAAGTGATTATAATGACAAGAAGCCAAGTCTGATTTAGAAAAAAAAGGGGTTTATTATACTTTCCCCAACCCCACTAAGAATAAAAAAGATCATATGTTAGATAATGTAATGTTTTTTAGGAATACATGGATTAAAACATATAAATACATTTTGTAAAAATAAACACAAAGGAGGTGTTAGGCTTTTTTTGGCTAGTATCAAGGTTCCATTCTCCTTTCTGTTTGGAAGAGGAACCACCAGTAACTAGTTCTAGATAGGGCCCATCAGACACAATATAGGTACAATGAAGTAGTCTGTGTAGTTTACAGTGGTGTACAACAACCCCAGTGTTCAGTGCACTGTGGAACTGTATCACATGATCACTATGGACCAATTGTCAATCTCCCTTTTCCTCATGAGTCTGGTTCTGTCCGGAGAGGCAGAGGTGCTGTATGCACTCTGACCAAAGTTTAAAAAAAGTGGAATCAGGTGTGTTGTTGGTGCTGGGCTGGAACAAATCCCTGCACCACTTTGTGATGGTGACCAACTGCTGTGTGTCCTTTGACCTTTGACACAGGGTCAGGGAGGGGTCAGGGATCATAGGTCGTCGTCACCATCATCCGAGCTGAAGCTACTCCTGAGACTGGAGTCCTTGGAGGCGTCTGGCGAGGCGGCGGAGAGAAGCGGGTCGGCGCCGAACGGCGAGAGCGGGTTGTCCATGAGAATCTCGTCCAGCCGTTGCTCCTCTTTGAGCGTGGCGCTGAAGAAGTCTGTGAAGTGAGACAGCGGGTCGGAGAAGGTGGTGGAGCCGTCAACCCCCTCCTGACCCTGGTCTGTAACCCCGGTGACCCCCCCAGGGGTCATGGCTGGCATGGAGGTCCTCTGGAGGTACTCCCCATTCAGCTCTTCCTGGTACAGGGGTGGCTGGGGACCCTGCTGTGACTGGGGAGCCAAGGGCTGGTGCTGCTGCTGTTGTTGTTGTTTGAGGAGGTGGGAGGAGAGCTCTACAGTACCCAGGGCAGTGGTCATGCTGGGGAGTCCGTGAGCGCGGGCCTGGATCTCCAACTCCTGAAACACACAGAAAAGGACCAAGGATCAGGACAGTGTCCCCCCCCGTCCACCGTCCCCCCCTTCCTCCCCATCACACACACACAGACACACATCCCTCATAGTCTGGTAGATGATTATGGATTGACTTTAAATAGCACTCAAATGTAGTGGAGGCCAATCCACTTCATCTACCCCTCCTCTCCAGACACCCCTATCAGGAAGCAGCCAAGGCCCTCAGGGGTTTGTGTTATAAACACGACCGGGAGGAGCCACTGTCAAAACCTCATCAATCAGCTACTAGCAGGTCCATGTGGTTCAGGTGCCCCCATCGACACTCTACGAGCAGTAACAATATGGATAATAGTGTCTTGTCAATCTACCTTGATAACGGTTAACCTAGCATGTCGTTTAACACACGGGATGAAAAGAGTGTAAGGGAAGTTAGAAGCGTTGCTGTTCCCACATTGTGTGATGCAAAGTTATAAGCATCTGTTTTTCTCAGTTTCAACATCTGTCTTTCTGTAGTCTTTCTCCCTGCAGTGTGTTATCGACTGTAATCAGTGCTTATTTGGCTAACTCTGTGACGCTAGTGTTATGTTCAATGCTTGGCTAACACTGTGAAGCTAGTGTTATGTTCAATGCTTGCCTAACACTGTGAAGCTAGTGTTATGTTAAACGTTTTTGTTAGCTCTCTCCACATGAAATGTCTCTTTTCGCCTCGTTCGTGTTTTATGTGTTTTGTTGGTCTCAGCATCCTTGAGGATGACACTGTGTCATTGAGACGTTTAGCTTGTGGCTGAGGACTTGTGGTAACGTCTCCACTGTCTGCTCTGCTCTGCTCTGCTGCCATGTCAATAGCCAGTCGCCCCGATTCAATGCATCATTTCAGGGCGAGGTAAAGTGGGGGGAGAGAGGCATGGCTCTGGGCATTACTAGGACTCATCATCGAATTCTGACCTGTTTCCTCTTCTCCTTCCGGACGGAGGGAGCCGGAGACTGTCACTCTATTTATTAACCAGGTAATTACTGTGGCTTGGAGAGGAGAGGTGGAAAAGAAGAGAGACGGAAGAGAAGAGAGGGGATGTGGAACTGCTTGACAAACATCAATAGGAGCAGGTTTGGTCTCTGCCAGGAAGAGGGTATGTGGGTTACCTGGATCCTGAGCAGTAGCCTCCTGTTGGCCTGCTCCGTCTTCTTCTGCCTGTTCTCCAGCTCTCTGGCATGCTTCTGCTCCTTCTGTAGCCACTTGATGTACTCCACCGACGCCTTGAGAATGGTGCCTTTGTTCCAGCGCATATCACTACGGCATAGGGACGTAAAAGATAACCTTTTATTCACCGCCTCAGCGGAATGTTCTGTACAAAAACTTACGCACAGACCCATTTTTTTTTTATATATATGAATAAGAAATGGTGATTTACATGGCCAATTATTCATTCTCGTACATTACATCTAGCCTTTGAATGGGAATGTTAATAGAATAGTTAAGTATAAGTACGCCTGCAGAAAGTCCATCCTGGAACCCCTTGTATGGTCAAATTAATCCTCAAATAAAAATAGGTGTTGGAAGAGGGGAGGGGGGGTGGGGTGGGGTGTGACTTTGGAAGAAGCCAAGAGTGCAGGCCCCATTCCCTGATACCATTACTTTTTAAAAGGAGCCGTTGTAAAATGCTCAACAGCTAATAATCTTCTTTATCTTGTCTTAACGGCACGGCGACAGCTGTACTTTCTATTTAAATTCTATCAAAATGTAAAACTGCGGTTGGGCCAGTCGGATTCCAATTCCATCTTAGTGGGCCAATTGTGCTCAAACTTTGATTGAAATGGGTGGTGGTCCTCTTTGCGTTTGACCCCAATCTTCCATCATTGAGCTCTAAGCTGTAGTCCACTGTTCAGAGCCCAAGGAGGACACAGACTCACTACTTTGCAGAGCGTGAAGACTACAATAGCTACTCAAGTACTCTTGAAATAGGAGCGAAATAGCTCTCGACTATTAATTTGAATTCAATGAACAACATTTAACGGGCTGTGCTTAGTATTTGATATGCTTAACAGCAGCCGGACATTAGTGCCTCTTTTCACGTCAATAGACTTGATCATGGGGAGTTGCTTTGCAATATTGAGTCAGGTAAACTAATGTTTCAAACACAATAAACACTGAGACAAGTATAACAAGCGTTAGATCACTTACGGGTCATTCGACTTTGGTATCATTGTTCCAAGTTCTTTGATTCTGTAGTTGATGTTGTATCTTCTCCTTCTTTCAACTGGTCAGAGAGAGCGAGAGAACATTGAGATACTTTAGTGCCCCACACATTTGTCAAGGTACTCTGTAATGAGTAGGACGCCTCTTACTCAAGTTGTGGTTGTCTTTTTTCTGTCGTTCTTTGGCCATCACTCTCGTTTCATGCTCTGTGAAACACAAAGTAGAACACGGTCTGATTAGAAACGCACACAGAGCATCAAAGAAGCTCCAGTCAGTCGATACACAGTTCTGGCGTGGCTATTTCTGGGGTGGCAGTCTGAGAAGGAAAATCATCTCTGCAGTGTCTGCCACCACAGATGCAGAGCCTGAACCTTCCACACGCTCAAACACAGTGAAAGGGCTCGATTTATGCCGCTTGCTCCCAGCCTGCCTGGCATACATAGCAGCGTCTCTTCTCTTTGGTTCATTGTGAAAAATCGGTGTCCTCTTTTAAGCCACTCAGCCTGGCAATTAAGTCTGCTTAGCAAATTTGCTGATCTACCCATGAGGGGAAAGGCATGCTGTAGCATTCATATTCACATTTCTCCCAAATGATATAATTAGAACCTGTGATTGGATTTCTCAATTCGTCTCTGTTGATTCAATAAGGTCATTTAGAACTCTGTGTAACTGCCCGTTGTCCGTCTGCACACTTATATGAAGAATATAGTAATTCACTCATTTTCTCGTCGGAGTGAAGAGTTATTGAGGCATTCTTTCCATTTCCAAAATCAATTAGCTTTACTTGATGCGTGACATTCATAAAACATTTCTCAGAGGTCCTTTGTGTTGGGCACTAGGACACAAAATAATACATAAATGCTTCCATAGACTATGAACAGAGAGCCATTGATAATTAGGTATGTGATTGATACAACTGTAGCCCAAACACTACACATTTAAGCGAAAAATCCTGTTTTCCTTCGGCTTCCTTCTTCATTGGACTTGACACGGCTAGACAGTGAACCCATGCCACTACACCTGCACCCTATAGAAGCTATTATTAACCAATCCATGTTGAATCTGCACATGTCCTCCATTATACAAAGTGACTGACGAGTTATATATGAACAATCCACTGTTACAGATGCTGTATAGAAGACACCATCGCAATCAGCTGAGAGCAGACAAACTTTATCTAAGGATACAGATATTTCCCAGTATAACATGCTAATCTATAGACGTCTAGACCTCTACTGCAGTCTCCCATTGGTCAGCAATAGACTGTGGAACACCTTATTAGACTGGAACGCTTGGTTTTGGTTAATCCTGTCACCAGATTTATGAAAGGACATTTAGGACAGGCTGCCTACACAGCATTTTGTCTTCATTTAAGTCAGCCAATGAAGACAAAATGACAAAATGGATTACTCTTTCTCGTATTCGTTCATACAAAAAATGAGATGTCAGTAACTGACATGATTGAGACATGTCAGGGATGTGTTACCTAAAGAGTTGTACCTTTATGTTACAGTATGTGATTGAGTTTTTACACCTCTATCTCTTGAAATATTTCGATGTGATCATGCATTGATTATTTTTATCATCTTCAGCACTATGACGTGCGTTCGTACCTGTGACTTCCCTTTTTACAGTAGTGAGCTTAGTGGGGCGTGAGGTGAGTGTCATTCGGCCATGAGGGGCTGTAGTCATACCTGGTTCACCCCCATAGATGTCCAACATACTGCTGTTAAGCACCTGGAGAGGAGAGGTGGAGAGGAGGGAGATGTCAGGTGAATGGTTGAACACAGACACAGAGAGATAACATTTCGTTCAGACCAAGCAACACATCATTCAGACTCGGGGACCTCAAGTTCACAAAGTCATTGAAACTTTTGGAAGCAGATTGACTTTGGCTCATTTAAAAGCATTGAAAAGGTAGCAGGAATTTGTAAGGCTTCAGATGAGGTTGGGTGTGAGGGCAATCGTAGCACTGTTGGCAGTCCAGTCACTTCTCAGCCCTCAGGGCATTACTTTGTGTGATCCAGTAGGAGAGGCTAGGGGCCCTGCCTGACCACAGCCCTGTCTGGGTCCCCTAAGGCCCTCTCAGGTCCTTCTCTGGGGGTACGACATCGCTCTGTGCCCCTGTTTACTAGCCTAATAGGACTATTATCAAGGGCCGCTATGGCTACTCATCTTGTATGGGCCCCAGAACACAGAGGCGTTTGTGTGTTAAAAATAGCAACCCAACTAGATGAAAGCTGGGTCATAACCCGCCGAAACAGAGACCAAACTGTTTTTCCACGCCGCTTGTCTACTGTGAGAAAATATGCATATGTTTTCAGAACGAGCAGGATAACGACGGTCTCTTTTAGTGACTCTGTTGGAATGGGCTTCTGACACACACTGTATGCATGTCTAATCTTAGGGAGCTGTGTATTTCTGGGTATCCTACAAAAGCCGGCATAGATGCCACGAACTGTGTAAAGACAATTTGTCACTGTGAAATTGAGTTCCTAGAGTAGTGTAGAGAGGGAGGAGATTAGAGGTCAAGTAATGGGAGGGAGGAGATTAGAGGTCAAGTAATGGGAGGGAGGAGGTTAGAGGTCAAGTAATGGGAGGGATGAGAACAGAGGTCAAGTAATGGGAGGGAGGAGATTAGAGGTCAAGTAATGGGAGAGAGAAGAACAGAGGTCAAGTAATGGGAGGGAGGAGAACAGAGGTCAAGTAATGGGAGGGAGGAGAACAGAGGTCAAGTAATGGGAGGGATGAGAACAGAGGTCAAGTAATGGGAGGGAGGAGATTAGAGGTCAAGTAATGGGAGAGAGAAGAACAGAGGTCAAGTAATGGGAGGGAGGAGATTAGAGGTCAAGTAATGGGAGAGAGAAGAACAGAGGTCAAGTAATGGGAGAGAGAAGAACAGAGGTCAAGTAATGGGAGGGAGGAGATTAGAGGTCAAGTAATGGGAGGGAAGGAAGGTGGGAGTGGAAGAAAAAGAAGGAACTGACATTTCAATATCTGCAGTTGGTTTGCTTTGCCTGAAGATCGCTTTCTCTCTCTCATTATCTCTAACAGAGGGGGGTGCTGGGAGGGGGGGGGAGGGTGGGGGTGCTGGGGGGGAGGGTGGGGGTGCTGGGGGGGAGGGTGGGGGTGCTGGGGGGGAGGGTGGGGGTGCTGGGGGGGAGGGTGGGGGTGCTGGGGGGGAGGGTGGGGGTGCTGGGGGGGAGGGTGGGGGTACTTATCAAAATGAAAGATTGCGACAGTCCCCTGACTGCTCACATCGTAATCACTTCAATCCGTTCCCATCTGTGTTCCTGGGGTATGTTGACATGACAAAAACGACGTGATGCATCGTACTGTACGGCTAATTAGAATGAATTGATCCATTTAAACGCGCTATCATTTCGGAACAAGCCCATGGGGAGTGTAGGCATTAACCCAATCCAATGCCTCACTGCCTCACTCTAAATCTCTCCTCTTCTCTCATTTCTTCCCTGTCGCTCTGATCTTCACTCTCTGCACCCCCCCTCCCCCTTTCTTTCATACACACACCCCTCCACTTTTCTGTGTCACCCTGTCCTTCCGTCTGTTTCCATGCTTGCCTCTCTCTCTCTCTCTCTCTCTCTCTCTCTCTCTCTCTCTCTCTCTCTCTCTCTCTCGATTTCTCTCTCTATCTCTATCTATCTCTCTGTCTGGTTGGCCTCTCGTCAATGCCTCTCACTTGAGATGCTGTGGGGACACATTCTCTTTTAGTACCACATACCTCTGTGGTGGGTTCAGGTGTGGCTGTAATCGCTACTCAAATGAGTCTTTGTCCGAGCATCGGCTCAAAGTTTTAGAATTCCACTCCCGACATAATTCGCACTGGGAGCACTTGTCTCTGCTGCCATCCATGCATTTTTTTTCTAATGGAATGCCTAGTCTGAATAAGATCTCTTTTGTCGCAGTAGATATCTAGTTTAGCCTCACCGTTCTCTCTCTGTCTTCCTGGCTATCATTCCCAAACTCCCTGGTAGTGACCAGTGACCATGTAGGGCTTTCAGTAAAAAAATAAGAATCACAGACTTGGTGTTTATATTAATTTAGACGTTATTCTCACACTGTCATCAATTACCGTGTAGTTACTTGTAATGACATCACTTGCGGATTAATCTGTATTGTTCGGCAGCTTGAGAAATGTGAAAAATGCTTGAAGCCTCAACCCTGGTGAAATGAACTTTGACTCCTCTGTGGACTTAATCTGACCTCACACAAAGCCAGCTTCTTTTTTTCCCAAGCAAGTCAAGCCTGAAAGTTAATGTTTGGCAGAGGAAGCAATTCTCACATCCCCCTTTTAAGTCCTTTAAAGAAGTCAGTTAAGCAACTTAACGACCCAATATCTGCTCTTCATGAGTGTCAAGAAGATCAAGGATCTTCTGAGAATCACGTCTGGATCAAGAATCCATGTCAATAGACAGAAACACCTGCATGTCGATAGCATGGTTGTGTTTCCTCTGTTTGTACCCTTAGTTTTGCAATTCAAATAATTGTGTTTTTCCCTTGACATTTGCGATTGATATAATAGTTAATATGATTAGTCATACTTACATTGCTTTGCATTATAATGCTGGGATCCATACAATCTAAGCCCCCGTCATTGAACCCGGACTCCAGGCTAATCAAGTCATCAATAACTTCATCCATTGGAAACTAAAAGAGAACAGTCATATTGTATCAGCTTCAGTTCAATTCAAAAACTGTATGTATTCCACAACAGGTAATAATAATGCTAGGTGAGCAAATGCTCTCATTGTAATTCAATGTAAACAAAATAAATGTTGCATCATGTCTAAACCTATCATTCAGAGGGAGGGACAGTTGGGATCCTAACCCAACAACATTGATAACAAATGTTTGTTATCAAAGTAGTTTCCTCCTTAACAGAGATTCTCTGAAGTTATTGATGAGCATTTCAGAGAGAATGGGTGGGTCAATAGAGATAACTGAGTTGTTTTTCACAACAGGTATCTCATGTAAAAGAGATTTAGGACTTTGTAATCAAACCTGCATTGTGTTATTAAATCACATAACTTGTTTTGGCACTGTAAGGACCTACAAAACAAAGGCACTGAGATAAAACAAACAAATAGCGGGATTGATTGAATCCCAACCCTAAATATCAAAAGGTACCTAGATGAACACATACTGTTGTTGAAAAGATAAATCAAAACGCTCACTCACCTCGCTGTCGTGGTTGGATGCCAGGGTCAACAGTGTAACAGGGCTACTGGGGGTGCTGCCATCGCTGAGGGGGGCCATGTGGCCGTTCCTCATCACTGGAACGGTGCCCAGGAGCTGCCCTCCCTGCCCAGTGGGGTGAGGGTGGCCCCCCTGTCCCCCGGCCAGTTTGGAACCCAGCGTCATGTACTGCTTGACCTGCTGACTCTGAGCCTGGTGCAGGTGGAACTTGGAGCCCTCCAGGTGGCTCTGGACCTGTTCCATACAGACCTAAGATCCGTTATTGGGTAACACAACAGGTGACGGGTTACTATGCAGTCTCAGATAAAAGGGTTTAGTGTTCAGAGAGAGCACTGCTAGTGTAGCAAGTCGTGAGTCATGTTAAAGCTGTTTTCGTCAAATTGTTCTTAATCATGTTTTACCCCTGAATACAAGACATATCCTCTTGACTTCTCAAGCAAATCACGGACCTTACAAACTTTAGACAGGCAGTACGGAAATTATATACAACTACAAGCAACTTACTAAACCAATTATGAAGATCTCAACAGAGTCTCCAAGTCGACTTCATTGGAGTATGTATACTGTTGCTATGGAAACACGAATCCTTACATTGGAAACTCTGGCTCCGTCTCGCATCTTGTAGTAACTACAGTCACTTAAGTGTGGCATTCTCATCAGTCGGAGAGAGAACAACTGTCTTCAGGTCTGGTCTGGTCTGCCAGTAGTAGTGCAGCTCAGTCAGTTAAGTAGGATTGTGGTTAAGCGGCTGCTATCCGGTTGGCTATCCTGGTGAGTTGATATGTTGAGGACTGTCCCCTCCTGTCCTCAGCCAGTGTCTTTATGAACTTCTCAAGGCTCTGCACAAAATTTGCTAATTAGGCGAGAAGCCGGGCTTTCCCCTTAGTTTCCCTGCGTGATAATCACTTCAAACAGAGACTCATCAGATTACCCCCGGGTTTGATCCCAACAGGATATCTGCCTATGGCTTTTGCCTATATCTCGACTAATTCAACGGGACCGCCCTGTTTCTGTTTGGGAGTTTTCGGCCAATCACGATCGACCCCTGGTCTGACTCTAGTACAATTGGTTCTTTCTCGTCCTTCTTTTGTAAATAACTCTGGGCTGCCATTTTCTACCATGACCTCTCCTTTGGCCGTTCATTGTCTAATGTCAGTTACTCTAAGAATAAACCGAGACTATTCTGGGGACAGATTTTAGTACTGTAGCTGCCGTGACCCTATTTTTATCCTCTTGTCTAAAAATATTTTACTCTGTTGTCTAGGTCTATAAAGGGAATCATTGTTTTTAATTGGTTTACGGTTGCTTAAGTATTTCGGGAAGAAGTGTTTGATTGATAATTAGGTTGGTTTAGGGTTTTATTTTCTGCTCTCCGTGAATTCCCGTGAGAATTTCATGTCTTACCGTAAACCATTTGCCCTGCCGGTTGAACTCCTGACAGTAAATGTTTGTCTCCTTTTAGCAGTAGCTAATCAATACAGAGAAGAAGAAACTCAGGTCAACTCAGGTCTGTACTACGGTTGTAAAGCTGTACTCCTTGTCATCATACAGGGACGACATTTTCAGGTAAAAAATGTCTGTCGTCCACATAGCTCAAATAGAAGACTGGCCCTGCTCAGAATGGACTCACGCATGACAATACTGAACTTGTCACCAATGAACAGAGAGACCATGTCTCATCTCTGGCAGCTAAGGGCTAATCAAGATGCCATCTGTTACTCAATCAAAAAGATTTCCACAGCGGATGGAAAGACTGCCAGCGTACTACACTCAGCTTGTTGTCTGAAGAGATGGAGGTTGTCCTTGGATTAATGTCCTTCTCTCTACTGTAAATGCAGCAGGAGACACGCCTATTAGGCTGTTAGGGGACCTCTAGTTAGATTCCACCAAGTAATGTTTCTTCTGTCACTAATGCGTGGCACGACAATGACAGGACTGTGCATGAAGACAAGACACATTGCAGTTCACTAGGCACAGAATAACATTTCTGACTTGAGAATCGGCGATGTAGACATTTTTGTGAATTACTTTGACACTCTTGAAAATGGAAGTTTGTGTTTTATTCTATTCCACTTTTGTGAACTGATTGTGACGTCTCTTCTGTCATTCGTGATCAGTGCCATATATTTAGGCCTACTTTTAGAATTGTGAATATTGTTCTGATTCTAGACATTCAGTTACATAGCATTGCTTAAATGTTCCCCATGTAATGTTAATGGGGATCTAACATGGCTGCCGTAAAACGTTGAAGTGTCATGTAAATGCTTCATAACCTGTGTCTATTCCACAAGTTTCCACCGGCTAAAGGTATGACGTTGAAATGCCTATAAACTTGATCTCCACTATAAAAGCATTTAGACATTATCTCCCATTTCTTTTAGACTAGCATTTGGTTTTCAACAGCGGAGATTTGTGTAAACCTTGCAGTCTGTCTCTCCGACATTTGCAACATTGTTTCAATATTGAAATTCGATCTCCAGCTGTCCCATAGTAATGAACGTGTCTGGAGTCGGGACGAGACAGACAGACAGACAGACAGACAAGACAAGACAGACAAGACAGACAAGACAGACAGACAGACAGACAGACAGACAGACAGACAGACAAGACAGGCAGACAGACAGACAGACAGACAGACAGACAGACAGACAGACAGACAGACAGACAGACAGACAGACAGACAGACAGACAGACAGACAGACAGACAGACAGACAGACAGACAGCTTTTCTCAGCCAGTCGAGAAAAGTATATGATCAAAGAAATGTCAATAGAAAACAGATCCAACTAAACGAAATGCAGCTAGTTTGCAGTCTTTCCAGCTTCAGTTTGAAGTTAATGTGTTAGCTGTGTTGTTGGCTAACTCCTCGGAACAACTGTGTCCTGACGAAAGAGCACATTTTCTATGCCAGGCGAAATCACGCATCATCAGCTCATTGTTATGGATGTATCCAAATAAATGTCACTAGAAAACATCTTAAACAAATGCTAATGCAGCTACATTGCTGTTATTCTGGCTGAACTGTTTGACGTGACTATAAGTTAGCCGTAGTTGGTTAGCTAGCAAGCAAGGAATAAGAATGTTGCCCGCCAGTATGGCAATGGAATATTTAGAACGAACGACTGCATCGCGTCCATAGATACAGAACAAGAAGACTTAACGACTGGGTCGCGAACGACCAGCCGGCTTGGGCAGTAACCCTAGATTTGTGTCAGGACTATATCTCGTGGAAGGATGAAATAGTATGACTAAATGTATCAAAATAATTGTTTTTATGAAAATATGTCAATCATTATTTGAAAATGTTGGTAATTCCCTCGAAAACGGTATTTGGAGGATATATTGGCCAGTATATCCTCCAAATACCGGCTTCGAGAACCCACATTGGCCCAACTCTCTAAATATATGGCTCTGGTCGCGATGAAAGGAGGACACACCCACACCCTCTATTGGTTTATATATCGCTTATAACAATTTTCTCTTATGACAAAATGACCTTGTGCACTCGACCCATGACTCATTATTCTGTCCCACTGTACAAGATACGTAGTTGAATACTGTCCATATCATTCCACTAGCATGTACAGTGCACACATCATCAAGCAGCATTTCTAACAGGCACTGGAACTGTAGATTTAGGCCTGAGGCAGACACATTTTGTTCTCCAAATGCAGTTGGCTTATGATTGAATCAGAGCATCAATTTGTTGTTGTTTCGTTAGTTATTCCAATGGCTGGTGGGGACAACATCCATGAGCGCTTTGATTCCTATTAGGCCGGCAGCTGTGTCCTCTTCATAACTTTGTTTTCACTGCTTAAGCCACTAAAAGGAGGAATGTCTCACAGGCAGAGAAGATAGAGACAACTCACTGATCTGATCCATGGATCCCTCTGGGACTGATTCTTACTGTCTGTCTCCTACTCTGATGTATAACATACCATATTATTTCACACAACATAGCTGTGATGGCACTGATAAAGAAAGTGCATTATGTTTGATTATGATAAATGAGAGATAAATGGAATGCGCAGAAAATACTAGAAACGTATCGACCGATTCAGGCATCCCATTAAATTAGCTTTTAAGACAAAGGAGGGTCATAAAAAGTTGGGATAAAGTCATTTTCAAGATGAAACTTGGTAAAACCATTCACATTCTAACATCAATTAAGAACACGCAGAACTAAGAACCTAATATCCGCTTTGAAATTTCAAATGAAGTTAATTAACATATGATGTTTTTAACATAACATAAAAGTACTCTACAAACCAGACCTAATATCCATACTCAAATCTATTTTAAATTGTGACAAAGTCGATTTACCTCTGTATACACTTTCTCCTTGAAGTCAGACAGCGAAGCCATGCAGTAGCACAGTGATCTATGGTCTTTGATGACGCCTCTGTATGTCACAGAGCTCACTCCCAGGTAGCTACTATTCACTATTCTAGATGGGCAGTTCTTGTTTAACTCAGTTTCAATCTTACCCCAAGTTCGTGTTTCACTTCAGAAAATTATGGATTATGAAACACTGGGTTATTTCACAGGCTTTGTGAATTCTGGACACAATCAACCTCACAGCTGTTGGATTCATTTCTACTATGAATCCCGGCCTTTATTGTTTTATTGGCCTACTTAAAAAGTATATTATGAAGTAATACTACTACAGGAATACTGTGCAGTAATGCTTTCTGTGGTGTAAATGCAGAAATAGACGTGGAACACGACAGATATGTTCTCAGACATGGTTTCCGTGGATATGCTGAGCCAGCTAACCAGTTAGCAGCTGTGACCACACGTCTGAGATTGTATGGAGGGACGAGAGGAAAATTCCACACTGAGTAAAATTGCCCTTTTTTGGAATGTCAGTCTTTAAGATCATGCTCTTTGGAACTGTGTGTGTGTGTGTGTGTGTGTGTGTGTGTGTGTGTGTGTGTGTAGTCAGTGAGTATTATATAGGTCACACAGAAAATGCCATTACAAAACCCCACCATACATGCACACCCCATCAACCAAGCGATGCACTTTCACTCGGATCTAAGCACAAGATCTGAGAGTACCTCCATATACATACAGTATCCTGGGTGAGACTGCAGAGATTCTCTCTCCCCCTTTCTCTCCCTCTCTCTCTTTCTCTCTCCCCCCTTTCTCTCCCTCTCTCTCTCATTCCCTGTTTATCCTCCCCTTTCTCTCCCTCTCCGTTGACTTCTGATGTCACCTACCGGCAGTATCTGGATCTCCGTCAGAGTGATCACTTTGACCACACAGGATCGACTCATGGCTCCGAGAGTGACGGCCGCCCCCCACAGAGACGAAGAAGAGAAAGGGACAGGCAACAGGCAACAGAAGAAGAAGAGCTACCGTTCTGCCTGCCTGTCAGGATCCCAGAAACAGAAAAAGGAGAAGAAGAGAGGAGCTGCCATGTGCGCTTCCTGAGCTTTGCTGAAACTAACGTCTGCCGTTCCAGAAAAGGAAGGTATGACACATCAGCTTTTTGGAGAGCAGGTCCACTTCCTTTAAGTGTGTGTGGGTGTGCGTGAGCCAAGCACTCATTGCAAACTCTAGCAATGTTTAGGAAAAGGCCTGACCATGGCAGAAATACAGATGGCAGTTGGTTTGAAGCAGGCAGGGGGGGGATAGTTCTGTGTTCCTGCCTCCGACTTGCCACACTTTCCTGCCTGAAACCCTTTCAGCTCTGATTAGCACATTCCCCCCAGGTTATCTCGCTGACACTCACTTCCCCAGCAATCCCTTGACTACACACACAGTTCTCACTGGGCCTCCAAGAGACACACACACAGACAGAGGACAGGTCACTGTTCTAACCCGCGTACACAGCCTGAGAGAGTTTACTATGGAAGCCCTTGGCAGGTCATTCAGAAGACATTGTGCTTACCAGAACTTCTCTGTACCAGAAATACTGAGAACAGCAAAGTGGAAGCTTGTGTGACTGAACCTCTTGATCCTGTAGCCTCAGATAATGTCAAAACAATCAGCGAAATATCCAAGCCAACAGACACCTAGTCTGGTAAATGGATTCCTCCATTAGGGAATCACATTTCAGCAGAAGCATTGGAGCTTTCTCTGCCAAATGTTTTGCAAAAACATTGTATTCTGTCTGTCACTATTGCTTAATTCTCACTACTTCAGTCAATGTCAGGGCTCCCGAGTGGCTCAGCCTTCCAAGGCACTGCATCTCAGTGCTAGAGGCGTCACTACAGACACCCTGGTTAGAATCCAGGCTGTATCACAACTGGCCGTGATTGATTCCCATAGGCCGGCGCACAATTGGCCCAGCGTCGTCCGGGTTTGGCCGGTGTAGGCCGTCATTGTAAATAATAATGTGTTCTTAACTGACTTGCCTAGTTAAATAAATGTTTTAAAATTATTTTTTTAAAAGTCAGTCATCAATACTTATGATGGTTGAACACCCTAATAACTTAATAACACCCTAATAACAGTTAAGTAAACGTATCAGAGATGAATTTAAGTACAGTGAATGCAATAAGGGTCAAATAGCATTACAATGATTACATTTCAAAAGCAGATAGCAAGCACATGGTATTTGGAGAGCACGCTTAACTTGACACTTAAATCCTCAATTAAGGCCATATGTCGTAAAGACTCATATTTTTGTGATTTTTTCTTCTGTAAACACACAAATCCTGGGGGGCCTCCCGAGTAGTGCAGTGGTCTACGGCACTGCATCGCAGTGCAAGCTGCATTACTGCAGTTGCGGGTTCGAGCCCGGTCTGTGTCGCAGCCGGCCGCGACCGGGAGACCCACGAGGCC
The DNA here is from genome assembly GCA_023634145.1 of Thymallus thymallus. NCBI lineage: Eukaryota > Metazoa > Chordata > Actinopteri > Salmoniformes > Salmonidae > Thymallus > Thymallus thymallus. The sequence goes on from CM042420.1 coordinate 5,878,007, forward strand.
GGGTTGTCCTTGTCCCATCGCGCTCTAGCATCTCCTGTGGCGGGCCGGGCGCATGCACGTTGACTCAGTCGCCAGGTGGACGGCGGTTCCTCCGACACATTGGTGCGGCTGGCTTCCGGGTTAAGCGTTCATTGTGTCGAGAAGTTGTAGCGATGGGACAAGACTGTAACTACCAATTGGATATGACGAAAATGGGGTAAAAAGAAATGTTGGTAAATCCTTAAGCTGACACCTTTAGACTACTGCCCTTAGTGGAGCTGTTGGTGTTGACTGACAGTTTTAATTAGCTGAGCAAATCAGCAGTCAAATTGATATGACACTTTAGCTGATGTTTAAGTATAATTCTGTTCTGCGTTTAGTGGACAAATTTGTGGACAGGAAGTTCTCAACTGGGAAGGAAGTTGAAATTCAGCACTCTCTCTCTCTCTCTCTCTGTGTGTTTGTGTGTGTGTGTGTATCTTTGTTCGACTCCTTATGTCTACTCTCCCCGCTGCTGAAATTCCTGGCTGGCCATTTTCCATTCATCTTGGGGCCCATCCAGAATGCTCACCTTTGTTAGTCCCACACACCACAGCAGGTATATTTAAAACATGAGCAAGGTACTTCCTGTAAGAGTTGGCCTGCTTCTGAGACAAGACTTCAAAGTCCTGCTCCCACATCTAGGGCTGTTTTATCCTGCTAGAAAAGGAATGCATAATAGCCACTGCACCTCACTTTAAAGATTCATATATGAATTAAATATTACAGCCATTTTAACGTCGGTGTTACATGTGTGCCTAACTGTTACCTTGAGCTTGATGTTGGTATAGGGGCGGTATGTACTGGAAATATTGACATTGTATTTGTAGAAAAAACGATCATGTTGTACGTTTATTTACAAAACGCATGTACAGTAGCCTACGGTATATGGGGAATAGAAGGATGTGTGCTGTGTAGATGGATATAATGTTGATTGGTTTTAATGAAGGCTTGCTTGTCCGTACCAATCATAATGTCTAATGTACAACATTCAAAATCTCCTGACAGTATACAATAGTCAAGTGTGATTTGAGGGAATTATGAATATCATTGCATTTCTCTCATCAGTATGAACATGCCATATAACGTTTTAAGTGCATCAATTTTTTTTTATTCTAGATAGTAAACCTATAATTAGCTAATTAGTGGCAATCTGTTGGTCCAACGCATATCTTTCAGTTTCTGTTTAAATCATCCGTAGGCTAAAGAGGTCATCAAATACTGAATGACCCTGTGGCTAACTAACAGTACCATCCACACACACACACACACACACACACACACACACACACACACCGTTACAAAAAGTTTCATACACATCTAATATGTTCGTAGGGTGGAGAGGGGAGATGAATGAGACAGTTCTTCTTTAGTCATTTTGCAGAAGATGCAATTACAACGTATTTTCGCCCTTAAATCAGTTAGGCCAGTCCTTCCCTGTCATGGATGACAAGAGGCTGTTGACAGGGACACCTGAGAGCTAAGGCGTCTACGGCCGTCCTCCTCCCTCCCTGCTTCCTTCTCTTTGCTCCTGTTTAAATGACAGAGATTAAAAGGTAGATTGGAGAATTGGAAGGTATGCCGATGTTCCCGTGAACAGAGTCAATGAGATGGCTGTCTGTAAAGTTCTCCCTGTGATAGTCCTGTACTGAACCAGGGTAATGGGCTGCTATAGTAGGAGAGAACCAGGGTAATGAGCTGCTACAGTAGGAGGGAACCAGGGTAACAGGGTAATGAGCTGCTATAGTAGGAGAGAACCAGGGTAATGAGCTGCTATAGTAGGAGAGAACCAGGGTAATGAGCTGCTATAGTAGGAGAGAACCAGGGTAATGAGCTGCTATAGTAGGAGAGAACCAGGGTAATGAGCTGCTACAGTAGGAGAGAACCAGGGTAATGAGCTGCTATAGTAGGAGAGAACCAGGGTAATGAGCTGCTATAGTAGGAGAGAACCAGGGTAATGAGCTGCTACAGTAGGAGAGAACCAGGGTAATGAGCTGCTACAGTAGGAGAGAACCAGGGTAATGAGCTGCTACAGTAGGAGAGAACCAGGGTAATGAGCTGCTACAGTAGGAGAGAACCAGGGTAATGAGCTGCTACAGTAGGAGAGAACCAGGGTAATGAGCTGCTATAGTAGGAGAGAACCAGGGTAATGAGCTGCTATAGTAGGAGAGAACCAGGGTAATGAGCTGCTATAGTAGGAGAGAACCAGGGTAATGAACTGCTCCAAACTTTACTGTTGGTATGGTGTTTTTAGGGTGATGTGCAGTGCCATTTCTCCTCCAAACATGGTGTGTATTATGACATCCAAACAGTTCAATTTTGCTCTCATCTGACCACACTATATTCTCCCAGTATTTCACTGGCTTTTCCAAATGTTGTGCAGCAAACTTTAAACGAGCTTCAACATGCTTTTTTTTCAGCAATGGAGTCTTGCGTGGTGAGCGTGCATACAGGCCATGGCGGTGGAGTGCACTACTTAATGTTTTCTTTGAGACAACAGTACCTGCTAATTGCAGGTCTTTTTGAAGCTCTCCACAAGTGGTCCTTGGCTCTTGGACAACTCTTCTGATTATTCTTTTCACTCCTCTGTCAGAAATCTTGCGAGGAGCACCTGGTCGAGGCACATTTATGGTGAAATGATTGTCTTTCCACTTCCGTATTATGGCCCCAACAGTGCTCACTGGAACATTCAGAAGCTTAGAAATGCGCCTATAACCAATGCCATCATTATGTTTTGCAACAATTAGGTTGCGAAGGTCTTGAGACAGCTCTTTGCTTTTACCCATCATGACATGTGTCTTGTGTGACACCTTGGCAATGAGACCTTTTTGTAGGCCATCAGTTGGGACTGAACCAGCTGATATTAATTTGCATTGACAGGGGGCTGGATTGCTTTTTAATTACTGATAGTTTTCAGCTGTTGTCTTGGCTTTCCATGCCTTTTTTAACCTCCCTTTCTTCATGTGTTCAATACTTTATCCCTGTGTCATTTCACATTATTACACATAACTTAATTTCTGAACTTATTTGTTTTGGTTTCTTTGTATGTATGGATTACTTGGGTTGTTACCAACATCTGGTGAGAGTTTCATGTCAATAGCACCTTTGTAAATATATTTACTGAGAAAAATGGTGACGTGTTCAATACTTATTTCACCCGCTGTATATGTCCTCTACCATAGTAAATAAGAATTTGTTTTTAGTTAGGTTAGGTTAGATAAAATAAAAAAACCAATAGGAACTGTAATTTCATTTCTAGGGTAATAAAAGTTTAAGTTAAATAGACAGAGAATAGAACTACTGCACCGTTACTTTTGTACCTGTCGGAGGGACGGGAGTTACACAGCCTTGGGGTAGAAGTAACAGCGGGCGAGAAGTGCACGATATCTGTCTCATCTACATGCTTCTATTTTTGAATGCTCGTTACTTACATCAAATGTACTATCAGCCATAATTCCATCTTTGTGTCAATTTGAATAATTCATGCTATAGGTTCATAATTTATGAAAATGAACCATGGGTCAACTTCGCAATGTTGCGCAACCACAATATTCTGCCTTCCAATATTAATCAGACTCAAATGCATCACATAATAGCCATATTAACCATCATTTTCTCATCTCACTTTAATGTGGTAGGAGATGTTTTTCACCATTTTCAATGACTATTCACGTTTAGCCCAACCAATCAGGTGCGCTCCACTTTGTCATGAACGCTCCTCGTGTGTTGATAGAATAAAAGTCTTTATTCTCTTCACCGACAAAACAAACAGAAAGACAGGCAGACCTGGGTCATACTAATATGCTTAATTAGCTCAGTTGGTAGAGCATGGCTCTTGCAACACCAGGGTTGTGGGTTCGTATGAAAATGTATACACTCACTACTGAGCGTCTGCTAAATGAACAAAATGTAAGTTTAAAATATTTTGGTTGAATGGGGTTTTGAGGTGTTTGTTTTTATTGACTAGGTTGTTGAAAATTATGAGATGTACTTTTGAGATGATATTCTGTTGAGATGCTACTGAAAGGCTAAAGACTAGAATGCAACAATACAATTTGAGGGCTCAGAATGTCCCCTCAGTGTCCCTCCTGTCACAGAACAATTTACAGTGCATTTGGAAAATGTTCAGACCCCTTGACCTTTTCCACATTTTGTTACGTTACAACCTTATTCTAAAATTGATTAAATTGTTTTTTTCCCTCATCAATCTGCACACAATAACCCATAATGAAAAGGTTTTTGCAAATGTACATTTAAAAAAATAAATAATAATAATAATATATTTACATAAGTATTCAGACCCTTTACTCAGACCTTTGTTCAAGCACCTTTGGCAGTGATTACAGCCTATAGTCTTCTTGGGTATGATGCTACATGCTTGGCACACGTGTATTTTGGGAGTTTCTCACATTCTTCTCTGCACATCAATTTTCAGGTCTCTCCAGAGATGTTCGATCGGGTTCAAGTCCGGGCTCTGGCTGGGCCACTCAAGGACATTCAGAGACTTGTCCCGAAGCCATTCCTGCATTGTCTTGACTGTGTGCTTAGGGTTGTTGCCCTGTTGTAAGGTGAACCTTCGCCCCAGTCGGAGGTCCTGAGCACTCTGGAGCAGGTTTTCATGCTGAAAAACATCCCCACAGCATGATGCTGCCACCACCATGCTTCAACGTAGGAACGGTGCCAGGTTTCCTCCAGAGTTCCATCTTGGTTTCATCAGACCAGAGAATCTTGTTTCTCATGGTCTGAGAGTCCTTTAGGTGCCTTTTGGCCAACTCAAAGCTGGCTGTCATGCCTTTTACTGAGGAGTGATTTCTGTCTGGCCACTCTGCAATAAAGTCCTGATTGGTGGAGTGCTGCAGAGATGGTTGTCCTTCTGGAAAGTTCTCCCATCTCCACAGAGGAACTCTGGAGCTCGGTCAGAGTGACTATCGGGTTCTTGGTCACCATCCTGCCAATGCCCTTCTCCCCCGATTGCTCAGTTTGGCCAAGCGGCCAGCTCTAGGAAGAGTCTTGGTGGTTCCAAACTACTTCCATTTAAGAATGATGGAGGCCACTTTTTGGGGACCTTCAATGCTGCAGACATCTTTTGGCACCCTTCCCCAGATCTGTGCTTCGACATAATCCTGTCTCGGAGCTCTACAGACAATTCCTTCGACCTCATGGTTTTTGCTCTGACATGCACTGTCAACTGTGGGACCTTATATAGACAAGTGTGTGCCTTTCCAAATCATGTCCAATCAATTGAATTTACCACAGGTGGACTCCAATCAAGTTGTAGAAAAATCCAAAGGATGATCAATGGAAACAGAATGCACCTGAGATCAATTTTGAGTCTCATAGCAAGGGGTCTGAATACTTATGTAAATAAGGTATTTCTGTTTTTTTATTTTTTAGAAATTTGAAAAAAAATTATGGGGTATTGTGTGTAGATTGATGAGGGGGGGAAAACTATTTAATCCATTTTAGAATAAGGCTATAATAAGGCTATAATGTAAGAAATTGTGGAAAATATCAAGGGGTCTAAATACTTTCCGAATGCACTGTACATTTACATTTGACTAATTTAGCAGACGCTCTTAACCAGAGCAACTTACAGGAGCAATTAGGGTTAAGCACCTTGCTCAGGGTTTCGAAGCAGCGCCCTTCGGTTACTGGCCCAACGTTCTAACCGCTAGGCTACCATCAAATGGCCCTAGTTGTTCTTGTCATTACACAAAAGATTACATAAGATTACACTAGCATGAGCATCTTCAACTTCAGGAGATAATAGTGTGAAAAATCTGATTCGTAAACCTCCCTGATGGTACTCACAAACCCCTCGCCTCCCCCTGAATCACCAAATGGCCATCTCCTGCCACATGACTCCTCCATCCTCCCTGACCCTCAGACACAAAGCTGCCCAGCGCTGCGGAGCAGTGGCTTATGGGTAAACTGCTGTGTCTGTGTCTGCGGTTTTGAAGGGCGTCTTTATCTGTAACCCTGGCTGACCACTGAGCTGACCACTGGTCTTGGACTAAATACATCCTCTTTATTGTCATCCTCTGGGTGATGTTAATAGAAGTGGTATTGCAGGCTACTTTAATCTGTGTTCTGGCAGACAGTGAAGGGGAGTACAGAGTGGTCACTTCTGTAACATTGAGATCCTATTGAAGATGTGCACTCAGTAAAGAGATGTCTATACCGTAACTCGAGTAGAGTACAATTTCATGGAACAAATGTACTGAAGTTTTTTTCACTTCCAAGAAAGATACCTGTATAACAGAGGGGGCTGGTGGGATGAGCTATAGGAGGATGGGTTTATTGTAATGGCTGGAATGGATAAATGGAATGGTATCAAACTGATCAAACATATGCAAACCACATTGACGCCGTTCCGTAATTTCCATTCCAGATATCACAATAAGGCCATCCTCCTATAGCTCCTCCTACCAGCCTCCGCTGCTGTATAAGATATTGGGTATTTTCTTAACTAGATGTTCTGATAGCAAAGTAGTAGTCTGAAAAGAATGCATGTCAAAAGCAGACTGAATACTATCATTGTAGTACTGTATACATAACGCAATGATTTTTTTCACTGATGGCCTTTCCGTTGACCAAATCTATTTTCACAAATTGATTGAATTTTCCACTACAGAAGGGGGATAACGTCAATTACTCTTATTGTCTTATTGTAACAACCTACATTTTATTGTTCTACTTTATTCAATATTTTACCATGTATTCTTAGTATCTTATTATTACCTCACATACCAGATTTATTTTGTCTTTTAAATATATTTTTAATTAATTTTTTACCTTTAGTTAACTAGGCAAGTCAGTTAAGAACAAAATCTTATTTACAATGACGGCCTACCAAAAGGCAAACGGCCTCCTGCAGGGACGAGGGCTGAGATAAAAAAAATAAACAACACTACATAAAGAGAGACACCACAACGCTACATAAAGAGAGACACCACAACGCTACATAAAGAGAGACACCACAACACTACATAAAGAGAGAGACCACAACGCTATTGAAGAGAGACACCACAACACTACATAAAGAGACACCACAACACTACATAGAGAGAGACCACAACACTACATAAAGAGAGACACCACAACACTACATAAAGAGAGACAACACAACACTACATAAAGAGAGACAACACTACACTACATAGAGACAAAACACCACTACATAAAGAGAGACAACACAACACTACATAAAGAGAGACACCACAACACTACATAAAGAGAGACACCACAACGCTACATAAAGAGAGACACCACAACGCTACACAAAGAGAGACACCACAACACCACATAAAGAGAGACACCACAACACTACATAAAGAGAGACACCACAACACTACATAAAGAGAGACACCACAACACTACATAAAGAGAGACACCACAACACTACATAAAGTGAGACACCACAACACTACATAAAGAGAGACACCACAACACTACATAAAGAGACACCACAACACTACATAAAGAGAGACACCACAACGCTACATAAAGAGAGAGACCACAACGCTACATAAAGAGAGACACCACAACACTACATAAAGAGACACCACAACACTACATAAAGAGAGACACCACAACACTACATAAAGAGAGACACCACAACACTACATAAAGAGAGACACCACAACACTACATAAAGAGAGACACCACAACACTACACAAAGAGAGACACCACAACACCACACAAAGAGAGATCAAAAACAAAAACACAGCGTGACAGCAACACGTGACAACACAGCATGGTACTGTAGCAACACAACATGACAACAACACGGTAGCGACACAACATGGCAGCAGTACAACATGGTAGCAGCACAAACATGGTACCAACATTATCGAATCAATTCTATAGGCAGAAAATAAATTAAATTCTTGTGATCTTCTCTGTTTAGAGTCTATAGTCTACTGTATATGTTCAGTGTTTACATTGTTACGCTTATAGTCAGGTTGAACACAACCACTGTACTTTTAATGCAATTACCCATCAGGTTATTGCTGCCTAGACCATACGTAAACATTAAACCTTATATTTAATCGTTAATGGTTTTAAACCTTATCATCAATAGGTTTTCACATCCGGCCGTGATCGGGAGTCCCATAGGGCGGTGCACAATTGGCCCAGCATCGTCCAGGTTTGGCCGGGGTAGGCAGTCATTGTAAATAAGAATTTGTTCTAACTTGCCTAGTTAAATAAAGGTTAAATAAAAAAATAAAAAATAAAAATTTCACCAACCCTTGTTGGTCTTTCTTAGTTCAGGAACAATTAGGAAAACAATGATTGCTGACCATCCTAGCTTCCGCTCGGAGCAGAAAGCCATCCGATAGAGGTAAGAGAATGGAAAACAATTGGTCCATTTTGCACCAAATGTCAGGTTGGATGAAATGAGAGGGAACTATTAGCTGGTCTGTCATGGCTGTCTGATTCTGGGAAGCTCACGCTGCTTTCCCATTGTTTTGATTTATCATCTACTCTGTGACTGAGGGAGAAAAGCTGACAGCTCACAAAAATTGTTTCATTTCGAACAGGGTGATATTTACTGCGTGTTGTGAATCATCTTTCATTGATTCCTCCTATATCAGACCTCCTAACAGCCTGGCCTATAAGATAAAAAATCTATGCTGGTTACATCCCTGCCTTCCCTCCTCCTCCAACTGACCTTTTGAATCTCCCTGGAGTAAAATCCTCCTCAAAACTTTTGAAAGTGCACGTTAAGTACATTCGTGGGCTAAATCGGCAAGCCACTGTTCAAAAGCTTTCACTCGATATATTCATTATGCCCCCTCCCCCCATAATTTGATTGTGGGAAATGAAATAATGTAATAGCTGTTTAATGAGAACTAAGCAGAACATTTGATCAACTTTGACCTTACAGGAACTCGTAATATGTGGTTTGTGGGTGGCGGACAACGACGCTTTTGTTCTGAGCGTCTTTGGTCCCCTGTCGTCGCACAGTTGGATGTTTCGACAGAGATAGGGAGAGGGGAGAGGGAGACAGCACAGTGGCGCATAGGAGGGGACCTGTGCTACCCAGAGGCACCCAGGCTGAACCGACCGTGAGCCTGAGGAGTGAAGGATAGGGGGGGGAGAGGTAGACTGGATGGGCACCCTGGTGGTTACTGCTTACACGTATCTATTGTACACTCACTCACCATCATTATAATGTACTTGTGCTCTGGTAGTAGAAGCAAGGGTGAAAGTTAACCCACATACAGTGTAAAGCAATTAGGATTCAAATCATTATCGCTGTTGTTATTGTTGGTCTTCTATGCTCACAAGGCAGTACTCAGGCAGTACTCAGATACTGTGAAGATGTTGCACGTATAAAAGGTCCGTACGTCATCTTAACAACATTCCGACACACACAACAGCACATAAATCGCAATGAGTCAATAAGTATTAAACCCCTTTCTTATGGCAAGCCTAAATAAGTTCAGGAGTAAAAATTTGCTTAACAAGTCACATAATAAGTTGCATAGACCGTGTGCAATAATAGTGTTTAGCATTATTTTTGAATAACTACCTCATCTCTGTACCCCACACATACAATTATCTGTAAGGTCCCTCAGTAAAGCAGTGAATGTCAAACACAGATTCAACCACAAAGACCAGGGAGGTTTTCCAATGCCTCACAAAGAAGGGCACCTATTGGTAGATGGGTGAATTCTATATAGTATTATTTACACTTGGTGAAGTTATTATTTACACTTTGGATGGTGTATCAATACACCCAGTCACTACAAAGATACAGGAGTCCTTCCTAACTCAGTTGCCGGAGAGGAAGGAAACCACTCAGGGATTTCACCATGAGGCCAATGGTGACTTTAAAACAGTAACAGAGTTTAATGGCTGTGATGGGAGAGAACTGAGGATGGATCAACAACATTATAGTTACTCTACAATACTAACTTAATTGACAGAGTACAGAATATAAATATTCCAAAAATGCATCCTGTTTGCAACAAGGCACTAAAGTAATACTGCAAAAAATGTGGCAAAGCAATTCACTTTTTGACCTGAGTACAAAGTGTTATTTTTGGGTTAAATCCAATAGAACACACTACTGAGTACCATATTTTCAAGCATAGTGGTGACTGCATCATGTTATGGTTATGCTTGTAACCATTAAGGACTGTGACATTTTTCAAGATGAAAAATAAATGGAATGGATCTAAGCACAGGCAAAATCCTACAAAGTATTTACTCAGGCGTGTGAATACTTATGTACATTTTATGGGGTCACCAGTCTTTTTAGATGGCTGAGAAAAAAATTGATTTAATCCATTTACCGTAATTAACCTCTGTATCCTGTTTGTTTAACTGGCTTTAATTGAACTCTACAGTCTACTACAGTTCTATAAATACTTATAATTCGGCATGCCAGCCAAGGCAATGCCTTTTTTCCACTTTAAACAGACAGAGGGATGTCATGAACCATGAACTATCCCTAAAGTACTCTACTATAGAGTTCATAACAGTACTGTTATAACTTAAACAAATAGGTTTTAATATTCAATCATTTCTTTATAGATTAATATATTAATTGTCCAGGCCAGTCTGCTTTAAATTGGATCAATGGTCCTCCTCTTAATTGATTAATCGGATCATCCTGAGTTTAATTTGAGATCGAAGAAAACGAGGCCCCGCAGAGCGAGGAGTACAAAGTAAACCACTGTACCAGCCTTGGCTGGCCTGTCAAAGAGGGGCCTTGTCTCCCTCTGTCCTGTCCTGGGTCTCCGTCCCAGTCCCCCGTCAGTCCTATCTCTTTAGGACCTGGGCCAGGATCGAGCGCCAAGATAGTCACGGAGGAAATTGACAATGATTTGTCGGACATCAGATAAGGTCCGTTTCTCATCTCTGCAAATCAGCTGTACTTTTAGCCTGTCTGCGTGAAGAGGAGAAGCCTCTCCTCCTTTTAAGGTCTCCTCGCTTCTAAAACCCTCTCATGACCACTGATCTACTCTGATTTTTATGCATACAGTGGCAGGTGTAGGCTAGCACAATCTATACCTGGGATGGGCAACTGGCGGCCCGCGGATCAATTATCACCCCCCCCCCCCCACACACACACACACACACACAAAAATAAAGTTTGCAAAAACTGTCGGGGGTCTAAATTTACGGTTGAGAATTTTTCTCTGTCACTGACAGTTGCTCAATTAGCCCATGGCAGCTACATTTTTTTAGATTGGTAAATTAGTCTAGCGTCCAGCTATCTAAATTTGTAGTAATCATGGTCGAATGACCAAACATTGCTCTCCACCTAATTGCTGTAAAACTGCAAAATCTTCTCTCTGCCCCCATGGCAAATTATCTCTAAAACTTATATTTTCTCTCTCCGCGGTCAAGAGGGGTCCGGTAAAATGTTTTGATCGCAAGGTGGAGGGAAGGGGGGGAGGGTCCCCCCAAACTATTTTGGTTAGGGGCCCCCAAAAGGCTCGGGCTGGCACTGTATATATAGGTCGATGACAAGAAAGATCACAGGGATTCCAGCCTGCAAAAACAATCAACTATTGGGGGTTCCCTTTAATCTTAATCTCACAATAGGATAACAACTGAGATGTTTTTGACTTCACTCAAGCCCACTGAACCCTGATTACTAACTGCTCTAATAGTTCAAACAGTATTCCGTGTGATGTCAGAGTGGGTCAGCTCAGCAGTAGGCCTCTAAATCCTTTAAAGCTAGCGATCCTTAAAGAGGTCCAACAGTTGTTTCAGTTTGGTCTCTTTAACGGCTAATAATCCCGGCCGTTAACTTTGGACTTCCCGAGTGGCACAGTGGTCTAAGACGCTGCATCTCAGTGCTAGAGGCGTCACTACAGACAACCTGGATCGAATCCAGACTGTATCCCAACCGGCTGTGATTGGGAGTCCTATACGGCTGCGCACAATTGGCCCAGTGTCGTCTGGCCGGTGTAGGCCGTCATTGTAAATAAGAATTAGTTCTTAACTGACTTGCCTAGTTAAATAAAGGTTCAATAAATAAAATATATAAAAACAATACCAGAGCAGAGAACAATTGCAACATTCCTGAGATGTTTCTCTCCACCTCTCTCCCTTCATCTCTCTCTCTCCCCTCCCTTTCGGGCTCAGCATCACAATGATCTGATGTGCAGCGGAGAGAGATGGAAAGAGAAATAGAGTGAGCACCTGTGTGAGGCTAACGTGACACGACACCAGTCTTTTCATCACGGCGGGGTGCCCTCCAGACCAAAAGACTGACTTTAGACTTATTAGGATATTAATTGCTTGACATGGCATACCCAGGTAATGGTACTATGGAAACCTTTTATCAGCAATTAAAACACAGATTTACACACACAAAAAAAAAGAAGCCTGAGTTGTAAGAGGTTAGATTACAACCATAACAAGTGCTGAGGAATTTTTTTACAGCAATCACGTGTCTTCTGCTTGAAAACTCGGCAATTGAGTTAAACTCTCTCTTCCACTCTTCTCTCCGCCACGATATGTAGCGTGAGTTGGGCTAATTACACGTAATCTCTGTTTCGGTTTCTTCTGAATTGTGTCCTTTGACATGGAATGCCATCTTTAAACACAGTCAGACACCTGATAGTACAGGTGAATGAATGGTGCTCAGTTTTTTCCCTGTGTGGAATGTGCTACCGTACACACGCTCTTTCAGCTCCACGGTTAGCACCAAAATAGTATAGGTCGTTTACTGTGACTAATTCAGTTGAGGCTGACCCTCGCTGGTGATACGGCAAGACACACCTCTGTCTGTCTGTCTGTCTTCAGGCGACACAGAGCATCAGTCTAAGGTGGTGAACCTCATGTTATTCCTTAGTTTGTTTTGACTATTTTTACATCATTACGTCATTTAGCAGACACTCTTATCCAGAGCGATTTACACGAGCAATTAGGCTTAAGTGACAGATTTTTCACCTAGTCGGCTCGGGGATTCGAACAAGCGACCTTTCAGTTACGGGCCTAACACTCTTATCCACTAGGCTAACTGCTGCCCCCATCTATGGTTATTTGCACGTGACCTCAGTGTAAGGGAGAAACCTCCGAAAACCTGTTAGGCTGTAGCTTTTATTATAGCTTAAAAATATATATATACAGTTTCGAAATGCCACAACTCGCTACCTATTCTATTTGTTCATTACCATGTGCAATATTACGTGGTCATTAGAATTTAATTGTAATAATATTACAGTAATCATGTAGCCATAACATTGCTGACATCACCAGACTTTCCCGTGCGCATGCCGTTAATCAAATCAAATCACACATATTCAGCAGATGTTATTGCGGTTGTGGCAAAATGCCTGTAATGCTTCTAATCTCATAGGCCGTTATCCTAATTCAACTATGCGTCTCACCCTACAGGATAACTACACTGCTGTAGAAGCAGAGTGGTCATGATAAGAGCATGCCAGAGATTATTATCTGTAGACCAAGTGGTTGGGCCTTGACACCAAGGGATATCTGACTTGTCATCAGAGTTCGTGGAACTTTGATGCCCCTTTGCTGACCTTGTGTACAATACAATTGGATTATCTAAAAGTTAATTAAATTGTTACAACTTTGCATACACATGGTCCATTCATGTACTCTATTGAAAATGTAATTTGTGAATTGTTAAAATAACCCATAATTCCCAAGGAGTGATGCCATATTATATTATAATTATTATTATTATTATTATTATTATTATTATTATTATATTAGTACTATTTGATAACTATTGTTATTTATTCTTCATTATTCCTAATCTTACTTTGAAATAAGTGACAAAAACAATACACAACTATAAGCAGCATTTCCGTTTGACTTACCTGCCCATACCAATTATATTCCAGCATAATGGCTATTGCTTGATAGTGGCAGTGTTTGTTCCGGTTTACACTCTTCTCAAAATATGATGGCCGCTCTGACTCGGTTCTGTATCTCTACAACTCTTTACTTTTCCCTGGGCGTTTTTGGCTAATAATGTCGTCAGGTCTCGGGGGCTAGCTATCTTAGCACTCACCGCTCACCCATCAACACAACCCAGCACAGCCAAGCTCAGCACAGCCTAACCACCACACTGTTGAAGGTTTTGCACTCCCAGAGCTTACGACCTGTTGATAATGAACCTGAACCCATTATTTTGAGTCAATGAATTGAAAGAAATAGGGCAAAGAATGAAAGCCACCGGGCCAATTACCGGCCCGCTTTGATGTATTACGCCGCCCGTGCTCCTCACCCAAACCGCTCCAAGTCTTTATCCCCTCTGTTATTCATTAATTATTCTGACCGGGGTCAAGGGTCGCACGGTTAATTGTGCAGACCGTCTTACTTTGAGGATGGTGAGGATTCTACCTACTAACACTGACACTACCTCGCTGTACCTAGATGATCTACTTATAATCTACCTAGATGCCAATTAATCTATTTATAATCTACCTAGATGCCAATTAATCTATTTATAATCTACCTAGATGCCAATTAATCTATTTATAATCTACCTAGATGCCAATTAATCTACTTATAATCTACCTAGATGCCAATTAATCTATTTATAATCTACCTAGATGCCAATTAATCTATTTATAATCTACCTAGATGCCAATTAATCTATTTATAATCTACCTAGATGCCAATTAATCTATTTATAATCTACCTAGATGCCAATTAATCTATTTATAATCTACCTAGATGCCAATTAATCTATTTATAATCTACCTAGACGCCAATTAATCTATTTATAATCTACCTAGACGCCAATTAATCTACTTCTTTCATTTGACTTTTTCTCCTGGCCCCCTTTTGCTTCTTTTGCGCTCTCTTTCTTAATCTTTATGGTTTGTCCGTTCCACAACACCAACACCCCTCTCCCCCCCTCACTTATTTTGGGGGGTCGTTGATGTTACCGGGGGGGAATTGACAATTTAGACCAAGGGCGGGCAAAAATTATTTTGTCCAAATCAATTTTGCAGGACAGAAAAAGGGGCAGTAATTTCACATTATAATTTCCACATACTTTCTATCTAGTTTAAGACGTTCAAGTGTTCAAGTGTCGTAATTTGACCTCCCCTGGTTTAGACCAGAGGACAGATCTACCATTTGGACATTAAATGTCTCTGACAGGAGGGATAACATCTCTGTGTGTAATCAGCATTTAAAGACTTGTATCCAAAGTGACATAGTTTGTTACAAAACATATTCAAACCCACAACTCACCGCTTCAACCAGCAATTGAAGACACTCCGTCCCTAACTTTGATTCCCACAAGTCAAACCAAGCTAAAACTACATGGTCCTCTTTGTCCCCCGACAGTGGACTTTGCTTGCTCTTTCCATTTCATTTCCCACAGCTGAACGAAGGGTTAACTGCCACGAGCTATGTCACAGTTAGAGACAGTTTAATGGAAAGGCCACACTTGATTTACGGTATAGATAGATAGTGAGATAAAGTATAGTCAATCACATTGTTGTCTGTCTGTCTGTCTGTCTGTCTGTCTGTCTGTCTGTCTGTCTGTCTGTCTGTCTGTCTGTCTGTCTGTCTGTCTGTCTGTCTGACCAAGTAAGATACTAAACCCCACAATAAGTGGGTTGTGCACTTCAGAAGTATGTAGCCCAATAAAGAATGGAACTAGCGTTGTCTCAGATCTGTACGTTAGCCAACTCCTCTGTCTGTTGCCAGATATAAATCCGACTGGAACCATCCTAGAATGGAATAGGTCTTTACCCAGTGGACTGCAAACACCGTGAGACATTATTATTTCTCCTTTTAATTTTCATTTAATTAAACTCTTATTTATACCGAATAGTCTCATTGAAATAAAATCTCTTTTGCAAAAATACATCCTCCAGCAGAAGCCCTGATTCGACATTGTACTGTAACTGATAGTGTTTGGAGTCAATGATATTGGACTCCCCTCTTACTACTGCAGGGTAAGTCATACCCCTCGGAATCACAGAGGATTCCATGTAAATACAAGAAACAAAGGGCATATTATCCTAGTAGTGAAGGCCATGGAGGAGGAGAGGGTGCCGTCATCTGTTAAGCAACCCGTGTCAATGTGATTAGGAGGAAAAGACGGCAACTCATTCTTTTATTGTCTGTTGGGCCATTTTATCTCTCCCTCCATCTGAAAGCATGAATACGGAGATGTCGTGTCCATGTCTGGAGATGATGGACGGGGAAAGTAAAAGTTTTCATATGGATAATTTACTTTTATTTATATGTATAAAATATACAGGACAGCAGCCACCAATGGAATTAGTGTGAGGATTTGAATTAGCTCAGTAATTGCTGTTGTTTCTTTTGCCTGTAAGCTCTTTAAACACTTAAAGGGATTGTTCTAAGTAGACTGTAGTAAATGAGAGTTGTGAATATTCTATTTCTATGTTGGGCCAGTCTTCCGTGCTTGGTAAAAGGTCACATTCTTTTTAACCTATTACATTATTACAGGAAGTGGTTAACCCAGTTTGCCTTTTTATTGAGAGGATTTTCAAATTGAATTTAGTTGTGTACAATTTAAATATGCATACATGAGAAATTGCATGTCTCATACTTCATCTTTTTCATTTTTTATTTTAGAGTTCATTGCATCTCCGAAACCAAATTAAGATTTACATTTATTTCGGACTCACTCTATTGGAAAACCTCTGGAAAGGGGATAGCTAGTCAATTGAACGCAACTGAATGCGTTCAATCGAAATGTGTCTTCCGCATTTAACCCAACCCCTCTGACATTCACGTCACAGTGCCCGGGGAGCAGTTGTTGTGGGGGTTAACTGCCGTGCTCAAGGCAGAACGGCAGATTTTCCACCTTGCTCTGGGATTCGAACCAGCAAACCTTCAGTTACTGGCCCCGGGCAACAACATGTCTGCCTAGAGAGACTAATAGTTGTCTGTCATGAACAGACAGATGTGTGTCTAGTCTCACCCCATGGAACTACTGTGTTCATAGTGGTCTAGTTAATGTGACTGTGTATCACGTATCACTGCTCGCCTAGTCTCCCTGGCTGTCCTCTTCAAAGGGTAGTTCCTGGGGCAGTGTCTGTCCTGACGCCACTGGTAATAGGTGTGTCCCAGTTTGGCCTAGTTAACTTGGTGGCCAGAGAGGGGAGATGGGGTTGAATGGATGAGGGGAGGGGCTAAGTTACACCAAATTAGGGCAGGACACAGTGGGTCTGTGTGAGGGTTGTTTCTTCTCTCGCCTCTCATCCTCTTTAGATAGGAGCAGGTCAAAGGTCATAGGTGACTAGGGAAGACATGATAAGATCCCGCTAGTCTTTCATGAGGCCACTGATGCATTTGACCTGGTGGGGTTAACAAATCGAGATCAACTCTGCTTCTGTCGTGAGCGATTAAGAACAATTTGTCTGCTTTGCCGTTTAGAACGTAGGGAAATGATGACATGTTAAGAGCTTTGCTCAAGCAATTCCTATTTCTCTCAAATATAATCCCCATGAAATGGGCTCCAGGTTCGTATTGTCCATGAACATGATAGAGCCATTGTTCCTTGTGTGGTCCCTTTGATGAGCACAGTGGCATAAGGACCAATCAAATAATCAGACGGGAACGTCATCGTCCACAAACCTCCCCACGCCAACCACCAACATCCCCCACCTCAAACCCCTCACTAGTACCATAACCCCCTCAACCCACCACCACACCCTGCTGATCCCCCTCTCAGCACCTCTAGCCTCCAGAGACCCCGGGCTCACCCCTCTCTCTTTATAACAGATCCCAAATCAGCAGGGGGGCCCAGAACTCCTCAGGCCTTACTAGCTACTGCTCACCGCTCACTGCTCCAGCCACACACTTCTGGACTAACTTGTTGCTTGTTCTATTTAATGCATTGTACCATTGTACCTTTTCTTTTGAATCCTATTAGTGGCTGAACTTGGTTTAACTGAAAAAGACTGACGACTTCACTCAATTAGCCGTAATAGGATTAAACCCCTGGTATGGGCCGGGAGGTTTAAATAGGAATGGAATTTTGGCAGACACCTGCTACATGCACTGCATTAATCTCATAACGTCTAGTATGTGGGGGCCGCTCGTTAATGGGGGCCCGTGATGCCAGTGTTCCAGTGTGCAGTAGGCCCTGTGTGTATGTGGATGACGGGGCAGGTATCTGGGAGTTGGCACACACACTGAAGGCCGTCCCTGTCCTGTCCCAAGCCCCAGCCTAGGCCTGTGAGGCTGCCAAGAACCCACCTGTGGGAGGGAAAAAGAGAAGATGGAGGGAAAATGTGTGTGTGTGTGTGTGTGTGTGTGTGAAGTGAAGTCAGGTGAATAGTGTGAGGGGAGGGGAGCCATTCTCTGGATTATCCAATCAAACCTGTATGTAGGCAGTAGTTGGTAAACAAAGGTTTTGTGTTGACATTGAGAGAGTGTATTCAATTGATTTACAAGCACAGAAGCCTTAGGTGTCCACTCTTCTTGTTGGTGAGTGTGTACTGGGAGAGCAGACCAGCCTTTAATGAGTTCATTGGTGTCATTTCACAACACAATATCAGAATGTACGTTTTAATAAGTGGGTAACGTTTAATCGATGAGTGAGTAATTGATTTGACTGATGTTTATGACTAACGATGCCCAGCGGCCGAGGCAACTTGCCAGTAAACAGATCACAGCAGACAGAGCCATTAAACACCTTCACACACACAAGCCTCACACACACATTGACAGTGTCTGAATATCACCTTATACTAAGGTTAAATCACCTCACGCACTTAGCGTTTTCATATTTGATATTTAACGATTGAAAAAGGTTTGAAATGGAAAGTTTGTATTCTGGTGTCACATGCTGCTTAACACAGTAAGTAAATTGACATTGAGTCTATATACCGTGACATTCAGGGGTCTCTATTTATTTCATGGGAACCTACGTACTAAATGTTTCATGGGCATAATAGTAAAGACATTTCATTTTAACGTGGCATGAACACAACCAGTCAGGATGTTTTCCTCTTATTGTCAAACAAATGACTTGCTACCCGGGCATGTTCGTCCACTCCAAAATAATTCCAGCATCTAAAAATGTGCACTCGCGCCATTTGAGGAATGGAAAGAGTCATCTGTTACAAAATGTCAAAAAGTGCAATGACATTCGCTGAAATAATTGATGGGACTTGCTGACAAAATTACCTTTTTTGTAGAGACTTGCTGCAAAGAGTGTGCAAAGCTGTCATCAAGGCAAAGGGTGGCTACTTTGAAGAATCTAAAATCTAAAATATATTTTGATTTGTTTAAAAAATGTTGGTTACTGCATGATTCCATATGTGTTATTTCATAGTTTTGATGTCTTCACTATTATTCTACAATGTAGAAAATAGTACAAATAAAGGAAAACCCTTGAATGAGTAGGTGTGTCCAAACCTGACTGGTACTGTACATATTGACCTATTATGACCGTGATGATTTGCGAGGTCATGAACTGTTCTGGAGGCTTAGCATCTCTGACAAGGGCCTTATCTAGTATCTCTTCAATGAAGTCTGTTTAGCATCATCGCTGGTGTTAATATCTAATTTCCTCCCAGCGATTACATCAATTCATTTTCATATTTGTTTCCCTCTCTGGTGCACAGCAAGAAGAATACAGTAGCTAGCCTCTAGATACAGTTCAACTGAAAACATTTTCATCCGGCTAAACGTAGTTAGTGATAGATGCACAATGTTATAGTTGTGTCATGGTAAATACACCTAGATGCACATTGTCCTGTGCTGGTTAACCCCCATTAAAATAGTTAAATATTCAATTAGATGTACAGTGTACAACAAAGTACATTATGTATATTTCTGTTTTCCCGTTCACTTAGAGGGATTGGATCAGAATAATGTGAGCCAGGGCAGTCCACATCTGCTTGACATTGTTTCTCCATATATTAGATGAACTGTTTCCCTGACACTGTGTTCTGGCCAGAGACAAGGAACCTAAAAAAAGCTGAGTAAGTTCAAAGATGCTATAGTACTGTATAGTCATTTCAACTGGCTCCCAGGCAGGCTCAGAGTGTGTGTAAGCCAAAACTATAAAAGCCCTTCTGTTGAACCACAGAGGCCCTGGTTGTGTGGCTTTATACCCCACCTATGGCGTTGGGGTCTGGACTGGAGTGTGTAGATACATAGATAGAGACTCCCTGAATGCAGGCCTAGTGGGCCACAACACGGCACCCCCAGGCACCGCGCCAGCCCAGATGGGTGGTCTGGCCCAATCACTGCCTGAATCCCTGTTTAGCATGTAAGGAGCCTAGCTATCCCCCTAACTACACCTTCCCCCTTTCCTACACCCAGCCCCTGAGTGGGGATTATAGGGCTGTCTGTTCTGGGCCCCTAGATCTTGGATCTCAAATTAAACCCCCACCAATCCCTCCACCACCACCTGCCCTGAGACAGTCAACATCAGGCATCATCAGGCTCACAGCAGGGGCTGCATGTAGATACACAGTTCTGGATTCCCATCCATCCCCCATGCCCTCAGCAACCTTAGGGGAGACCCTGCTTCTGAGAGGATAGGCCCATTTGGTATGTCTTACACACAACCACACACACACACACACAGGCAAACACGTGTGAGCACACACACGTACACACACACAAATAAATACACAGGTGCATACACACACACTCACACACGCTCAAATAAACACACACACTCTGTAACGCTCTCTTTTTCTCTCACACACACCGAGACGCAGGTAAGGTCCTAGCTCCCCTGAACCAGACACACTTTAACACATGAACACCCTCCTGCAGACCAGAGAAAACAGAATTGCTGCTTTGAAGTTTCCCTGAATTCTCCCCTACACCGGCTGCAAGTCTGATTCATTTCTTGCTTTGGGAAACCTGTCTGGGGCATCTGCAACTGGCCTCTGAGTTATTCTACTTCATAGACAATAGCCCCAACATCCTCAAACTGGGAAATATAAACTCTTAGTTTTTAGAGGGAAAAACTCAAAAGAAACCGGATTTACGCCATAGTGTTCGTACAACCAAAATAAACACACCAAGCACACACACACAGCGGCACACACATGTAAACCCTGAAAGTTATAATTCCAGTGACAGGTCTTGGCTCAGTGGCCCATCGGCACTTTGTGAGGAGGACTTTTTCTCAGGAACAACACCGGCCAAATCCTGTGGGACAGAATTCCAGAGAAATGACCCTTGAAACACAAAGAGCCTTTTTTGGGTGGTTCCCGGCTCAAATGTGCGGACATCGGCGTACGTTTTTAATCACATCGTGAGATTAAGTATTGATGGCAGAGCAGAGGCAGCCAGAACGCACGGACAGACACACACACACACTCAGCCAAGCCTCATACAACACACTCCTCCATTGCTTTCCTCTCAAAGGTTTGTTTGATATGGTGTGTCTAATCTAATCAAAATACAGATTCCACCACAGTAACAACACTGTCCTTGAACAGAGCTAGGTGTCTCACCTCAGTTGCTCCAGTTGCATACCCAACTACAGTGGGGAGAACAAGTATTTGATACACTGCCGATTTTGCAGGTTTTCCTACTTACAAAGCATGTAGAGGTCTGTAATTTTTATCATAGGTACACTTCAACTGTGAGAGACGGAATCTAAAATCCAGAAAATCACATTGTATGATTTTTAAATAATTAATTTGCTTTTTATTGCATGACATAAGTATTTGATCGCCTACCAACCAGTAAGAATTCCGGCTCTCACAGACCTGTTAGTTTTTCTTTAAGAAGCCCTCGTGTTCTCCACTCATTACCTGTATTAACTGCACCTGTTTGAACTCGTTACCTGTATAAAAGACACCTGTCCACACACTCAATCAAACAGACTCCAACCTCTCCACAATAGCCAAGACCAGAGAGCTGTATAAGGACATCAGGGATAAAATTGTAGTCCTGCACAAGGCTGGGATGGGCTACATGACAATAGGCAAGCAGCTTGGTGAGAAGTTCAAGATGACGGTCAATCTCCCTCGGTCTGGGGCACCATGCAAGATCTTAATGATCATGAGGAAGGTGAGGGATCAGCCCAGAACTACACGGCAGGACCTGGTCAATGACCTGAAGAGAGCTGGGACCACAGTCTCAAAGAAAACCATTAGTAACACACTACGCCGTCATGGATTAAAATCCTGCAGCATGTCCAGGCCCGTCTGAAGTTTGCCAATGACCATCTGGATGATCCAGAGGAGGAATGGGAGAAGGTCATGTGGTCTGATGAGACAAAAATAGAGCTTTTTGGTCTAAACTCCACTCGCCGTGTTTGGAGGAAGAAGAAGGATGAGTACAACCCCAAGAACATCATCCCAACCGTGATACTGTGAGATTTCAAAACAAAAAAAAACATGACTAGAGAGAGACTGTCAACAAATACAGCAAAGAGTTTTTGTTTTTATGAATGAGTTCAAGTTTAAGTTCTTACTCAGCACTGTCAAAACTTTGTATTCAACCTTTTATATGCCATAACATGCGTGTTCTTCCTACTTCCACTCGCGCTACAACCAGCACTGCAGCTGTAATGAATGAGTATGAAAGTGTTTCGATAGGCTTACGTTCTTATTATTAGCGGCTGAGGTATTTTTTAACCTCTACGGGATCGGTGTCCCTTATACGGGACAGTTGCTGCTCAATATGCGATATGTGACAAGAATAGTGTTGTAAACAACAGCCAACTTTCCGGGACATAGACATGTCTTATATGGGTATAAAGCATAAATTATTGTTAATCTAACTGAATCCCATGCTATTGTTTGAGGATAGTGCACAACAACAAAACGCTTTTATCACGGCAACTGGTTTGGTACATTCACCTCTGAAGGTAAACAATGTACTTACATTCAGTAATCTTGCTCTGATTTGTCATCCTGAGGGTCCCAGAGATAAAATGTAATGTTGTTTTGTTTGAAAAATAAATGTTTATATTCAAATGTAGGAACTGGGTTCTACAGTTTGACCTCTGGCTCCCCACCCACCCCGCCCTGCCATCGAGATGTGTGAAGGTATAGTGTATTTTCTGTAGGTAAGCTAATGATCCATCATGTATGACATTCCTGTACCAAGAATGTCATCATGTATGACATTCCTGGTACGTTTGGGAAAACTCCTAGCAGACTTGATACAAAATATTGTGTAGTGATGTAATTCTTCACTGGATCCGTCTGAAACATTTCAATTACATCTAGAATCCTACATCACTGTCTATCCTTGCATCAGGTCCTGAGCTACCTTTCAGTTAGATTTGAGTATGTCATTTTAGGCTAAAAAAATGTAAAAGGGTCGGATCCTTAAGAGGTTTTAATAGTAAGGAATTTCACTTTCTCTGTTCAGTGAACTGTCACACCCTGATCTGTTTCACCTGTCTTGCGTTTGTCTCCAACCCCCCACCAGGTGTCTCCCATTTTCCCCATTATCCCCTGTGTATTTATACCTGTGTTTCCTGTTTGTCTGTTGCCAGTTTGTCTTGTTTATCAAGGTCTTACCAGCGTGTTTCCTGTTTCTCCTGTTCTCAAGTTCTTGTTTTCTAGTCTTCACGGGTTCTGACCTTTCTGCCTGCCGTTCTGTCCCTGATTGACTCTGCCTTGGATTACGAACCTCTGCCTGCCCTCGACCTGCCCTCGACCTGGCCCTTTTGTATAATAAATATTCGGAGAACCAAACTGCCTCATGTGTCTGCATCTGGGTCATATCCTGAGTTGTGATAGTGACAACATGAATTTGTCGAGTAATGCGGTGCGACTCATTTCGCCATCAGCTGGAAGACAGTGTCCCTTTTTAGTCAGTATCAGCGGAGGAAAGGGAGAGTGGAGTGACGTTGAGAGGCGGACCATCAGTCTGCTGCTCTCTCCCTCCGCTGAGACTAACCATCAGATGCAGGCACCATCAACCCAGTAAAATACAAATGAAAAGCACATTTTTGAAATGTATGCTCACTCAGCTTTGCCTCACAAGTAATACAACAACTGATTGATATATTACCAGTGTAATGATATAGCCTACCTCAAATTCTGAAATATATATTTTTTAAATGGCCCGAACAATAATGCATTGGCAGGGCAATTGAAGCATAGCCAATATACAGTGATAATGTATTGGGTCTATAGCCTGGTTAATGTTGCATAGGCTTATGTTTTTTAAGTAATGTAAAAAAAAAAAATTGAGCAGTAGATCTCGGCAGGCATTTTGACTCAGAAAAGGTTGGTGACCACTGCTTTACAATGTAGATTTGTCTATCAAACACATACAGTACCAGTCAAAAGTTTTTCTTTATTTTTACTATTTTCTACATTGTAGAATAATAGTGAAGACATCTAAACTATGAAAAAACACATATGGAATTATGCAGTAACCAACAAAGTGTTAAACACATTTCTTCAAAGTAGCCAACATTTGCCTTGATGACAGCTTTGCACACTCTTGGCATTCTCTCAACCAGCTTCATCTGGAATGCTTTTCCAACAGTTTTGACGGGGTTCCAACATATGCTGAGAACTTGTTGGCTGCTTTTCCTTCACTCTGCGGTCCAACTCATCCCAAACCATCTCAATTGAGTTGAGGTAGGGTGATTGTAGAGGCCAGGTCATCTGATGCAGCACTCCATCACTCTCCTTCTTGGTCAAATAGCCCTCACACAGCCTGGAGGTGTGTTTGGTCATTGTCCTGTTGAAAAACAAATGATAGTCCCACTAAGCGCAAACCAGATCGGATGGCGTATTGCTGCAGAATGCTGTGGTAGCCATGCTGGTTAAGGGTGCCTTGAATTCTAAATAAATCACTGACAGTGACACCAGCAAAGCACCCCCAAACCATCACACCTCCTCCTCCATGCTTCACGGTGGGAACTATACATGCGGAGATCATCCGTTCACCTGCTCTGCGTCTCACAAAGACATGGTGGTTGGAACCAAAAATCTCAAATTTGGACTCATCAGACTAAAAGACAGATTTCCACCGGTCTAATGTCCATTGCTCGTGTTTCTTGGCCCAAGCAAGTCTCTTCTTCTTATTGGTGTCCTTTAGTAGTGGTTTCTTTGCAGCAATTCGACCATGAAGGCCTGATTCACACAGTCTCCTCAGTGTTACTTGAACTCTGTGGTGCGTTTATTTGGGCTGCAATTTCTCTGGTAGCTTTCATGAAACGATCCTATGCAGCAGAGGTAACTCTGGGACTGACCTTCATGTCTAAAAGTAATGATGGACTGTCGTTTCTCTTTGCTTATTTGAGCTGTTCTTGCCATAATATGGACTTGGTGTTTTACCAAATAGGGCTATCTTCTGTATACCACCACTACCTTGTGCTCAAACGCATTAAGAAGGAAAGAAATTCCACAAATTAACTTTTAACAAGGCACACCTGTTAATTGAGATGCATTCCAGGTGACTACCTCATGCCAAGAGTGTGCAAAGCTGTCATCAAGGCAAAGGGTGGCTACTTTGAAGAATCTAAAATCTAAAATATATTTTGATTCGTTTAACACTTTTTTGGTTACTACATGATTCCATATGTGTTATGTCATAGTTTTGATGGGTTCTTCTTTATACAAATAAAGAAGAACCCTTAAATGAGTAGGCGTGTCCAAACTTTTGACTGTTACTGTAGGCTGCAGTAACAGTAAAGAGTTGTGTTTCTCCCATGTGAGAAATTAAACAAGAACGTTGTCCATACCTTCCATGTGTCGTGGGGTTGATACCAGGCTGGAGGCTGCTGGTCTGCGTAGTAGGCCCCCAGGTATGGGCATGGAGAGCGGGCAGGCTGAGTTGGACAGGCAGGGTGAGGTGGAGGAGGGTAGGGCCAGTGCTGCTGGGACCAGGTTTGGGGGTGGGGATGTGGTCCTGGGGGGCCCAAGTATTGCTGCTTCACTCCCTCAGGCTGTCCCCTTAGTTGACCCCTCACCAGCTGCACCACAGGCAGGTCAGTCTGGGAATCGAACATGCCTCTCCACGGATGGTCTTGTCTGGGTCAAAGAGAAACAGGACAGACAAGGGCCGTCAGTCATTAAGCCACTCTAGAATGTTTGTCTCGTTGAGATACCGTAACTATCTTTTGTCTGACTGACAGACTGATCATTAAGATGGCCGTCATAGACAGACTCCCCACGATAACCCTTCATAAAACATACTAATATAGGTGCCCACTAATTCTAACCACATGAGATTCCTATTAAAATCAAAGGATTTTCAAAAGGAACTCCCTCTGAAACCTTTTGTCGGATGACAGCAGCCTGTTGAACAGTTTATTTTTGGAATTGTCCCTTATCTGATTAGATCAGGGGTTTCCTATATGTATATGTTTGGCCCAGCAGCATACCACCCTGCATCCCACTGCTGGCATGCTTCTGAAGCTTAGCAGGTTTGGTCCTGGATGGGAGATCAGATGCTGCTGGAAAAGGTGTTGGAGGGCCAATAGGAGGCATTTCCCCAGAAAATATCCCAATGACCCAGGGCAGTGATTTGGATTGCCCTGTGTAAGGTGCTGTCTTCTGGATGGGACGTTAAACAGGTGTCCTGACTCTCTGTGGTCACTAAAGATCCCATGGCACTTAACATAAGAGTAGGTAACTCCAGTGTCCTGGCTAAATTCCCAATCTGGCCCTTTTTTATTTGACCTTAATTTAACTAGGCAAGTCAGTTA
This sequence comes from Thymallus thymallus, assembly GCA_023634145.1. NCBI lineage: Eukaryota > Metazoa > Chordata > Actinopteri > Salmoniformes > Salmonidae > Thymallus > Thymallus thymallus. The sequence continues at coordinate 5,904,619 of CM042420.1, forward strand.
AGAACAAATTCTTATTTACAATGACGGCCTACACCGGCCAAACTCAGACGACGCTGGGTCAATTGTGCGCCGCCCTATGGGACTCCCAATCACGGCCGGTTGTGATACAATCTGGTTTCGAACCAGGTTGTCTGTAGTGACGCCTCTAGCACTGAGATGCAGTATCTTAGACCACTGCACCACTTGGGAGCCCTCATACCATCATGGCCACCTAATCATCCCAGCTTCCAATTGGCTCATTCCTCTCCCCTGTAACTATTCCCTAGGTCGTTGCTGTACATGAGAATGTGTTCTCAGTTAACTTACTGGGTTTGAATAGTGTCAGCAATTTTTATCTTGTATTATTTTTTTACTTAACAACTTGAATTGGGGTATTTGCAAATCATGCCCCCAAATATTAGGATTAGCCCCTGCCTCTAGCTGGCCTTGGTGTAGGCTAGCCCGTGTTGGTCTGGTGTGGGCTTGGTGTGGGCTAGTTAGTGCTGGGCCTGGTGTGGGCTGGCCCATGTTGGGCTGGTGTAGTCTAGCCAGTGTTAGACTGGTGTGGGCTTGTTGTGGGCTAGCCTGTGTTGGGCTGGTGTAGGCTAGCCCGCGTCGGGCTTGGGGTGGGATAGCTCGTGTTGGGCTAGACCGCGTTTGGCTGGTTTCGGCTTGGTGTGGGCTCGCCACTGCCCACCTTGCCCACCAAATACCCACATGGGGCCAATGGGGTCATGTTTGCTGGGTTATGTCCTTGTCTCTTCCTAAAGATCCTAAATTTAGTTGGAGATAATGAGAGTGTCAATGCAGTAATGGGGAGCATCATGTTCTGTATAAACCATCTAAATTACAGAGGCATCCTGAAATCAGTTGATACATAAACCAAATCAAGCTGGGCAATTGAATTGGGAAAGCAAGTCTGCCAACAAACCAATGTAATCCGTAAATAACGAGAGCTAACTGTAAATGACCTAAAGTGACATAATGGGGTGAATTTGTCCGAATCATGCTTCAGCACAGTGTGGCCTATGTGTGGCCTATACGTAAACAGTGTAATACATTTAAGTGCCATGGTTTATTTTATGTTGTATAGATTGTACCTCAATAAGTACATTTGTGACCTTTCTCAATAGTCTATTTTACACATGCGTCAAAGAATTGTCCCTAACCACGGATACAAGTTGACATCTTTCATCTTCCTTGTGATTTTGTGTAGATATGGAGTTGGGCAACTTCTACCTACAGTGTGAATCACCTCTGGCACAAAAGAGGACCCCTCAGTCAGCTTCGGCTGCCCTGGCCAATGCCTGTCTGAATCGCTGTGCTGCATCCCTATGTGTTCCCCATTAGAGATCAGGCAGTGAAGAGACAGCCCCACACACTCAGAGACAGCTTTGAGAAATAAACAGAGCAGAGACTAGAAGGGAAGGGGCCTCTAATAGGGAGGTGAAGAGAGGTGGCTGTGAGGTGGAAGGGAAGGAGAAGTGTGTGGGCCCTAAGCAATGGCCCTTCTCCTCTTCCTCCTCTTCCTCCCTTCGTTCACATGGAGAGGTAATTGGCAAGCTTCTGGCTGCTTCGCTCTCCCTATCTCCCCTTCTCTTTCTCTCCCCCTCTCTCCCCCTCCTCTCTCTCTGTCTCCCTATCCCTCTCTCTGTGCATAACGCAAACATTTAATCGCCCCTTCTATTTTCTGTCGCCAGCATTGCAGAACACTGGTGCTAGGTAATTGCCCATTCTATCTCAGACACTGGACGAATGTGTTGGATGAAGTTGGGTGATGGGGAAAGTACAAAATATTTTGTCCACGTATCTGCATTCCACGGGTGATGCCTGTTTTAGCCTGCCCATTTGGAACAATTGGCCTTGTCCGCACTTGACTTGGGTCTGTGTCTGTGTTAGCCATTGGTTGTGTGAAGGTCCTTCTATTAGGTAAAGGACATTCTGCCCTCCCAGACAAGGAGTCCGTTTTGCCAGTGGTATATACTAATGGGCAAATGTGGGCAAGGTAATGTCATTAAACCAGGCTTTTGTTGACAGTTGCGCTCATCATTCTACTTAACCATATTTAGAGGAGAAATGTCCCTAAGTAATTTAGCAATGTCTTGGTCTATAATTTACTAAACAGTTAACACCTATGTTAGGGGTGGATAGTGTTGAATTTAAAAATAAGGTTGTGACAATATATGCCCACTAAAATGCTCATTCGGATTGGCTGGGCTCCAGTGCGTATGCCCTCCCTGGCTGTGCCACTGCCCAGTCATGTGAAATCCATAGATTAGGGCCTAATGAATTTATTTAAATTGACTGATTTCATTATATGAACTGTAACTCAGTAAACTATTTGAAATTGTTGCATTTTGCATTTTATATTTACATTTTTGTTCAGCATATTTAAATGAGATGGACCTCATACTTCATGCATATTCCATATACTGTAGAAATATTCCCAGTCTGCCGTAAAAATCAAGGTTGAATATGATTCAGCCTTGTCACAAGATGACAAAACATGACATGTTAGGAAGCCCCATGTATTGTGTTCTCTGTTGCAACTTATTGATCACAGCATGGTATGATCACTTAATTCTCAGATCCCAGTTACATCTTCCTGATTCAACGGGCCTCCGGGATATTTAGTTGGGGACTTTTGAGGGCAACATGCAAATGTTATTCTGTCTCGCTCCTTTTAAAACAGACAGCTTTCGTCATCATCCCTCTGCCCCTCCTCTACCCAACTCTCACACACGCACACGCACACATACACACACGCACACACACACACACAAATGTTTGTTTTAATATCCTTGTGAGGACCAAAAGATTGATTCCCTAACCAAAAAAAAAAAAATTCCCTAACCCCTAAACCTAGCCCTTAACATAACCCAAACTCCTACCTCTAAACCTAACCCCTAACCCTAATTGTAACCCTAAACCTAACCCCTAAGCCTAAAATAGCCTTTTTCCTTGTGGGGACTGGACACATTTTCCTTGTTTTACTATGCTAGTGAGGACTTCTGCTCCCCACAAAGATAGTACAAGCAAACACACACCCACACCTCCTTTTCAGCCCCAGAGAGAGGAAGTCAGCGCATCGTTTCCTCAGGAGGATGTTATGTTCTGAGCATCTGTGTCACAGTCTGATGAGCAAACCCCCCCCCCCCCCCCTCCCTCCCTCCCTCATGCCCCCTTTCACCTACTCCTCCACCCTCCACCCCTCCTCCTCCTCCTCCTCATTAAAACCCTTCCCATAGACACCACCGCTCTGTGAGGCTCTCTACTCTCTCGTCACCTCCTATCCCCCACTGCCTACATGTCTTCCTTTGAGCCTCAACCCTTTATTTTCATCAGGCAAGACATGAAGAGAAAAAAAAATATGTTTCTTCTCTCTTCCCTCTTGTCTTCTGTGGGCTGCTGGGGCTTTTGTGGCTGGCCTTTCAAGTAGCAAGCATCTCTTTATTTGCTCTTTTCACCGCTAATTCTCCATCATTGTCCTTCCACACCTCCCATGGAGCTGTGAACAAGGCAGCCATGAGAGACTGCTTTCTCTCCTCAGGATGTGAGTCACTGAGCTGGGATAATAATGAGGCTACGGACCCTGGAGAGATCCAGGCCCCATTCACGGTACAGCACTGCTATTCTGTTCTGAACAGCCCAACAGTAAGCTACTCTACAATCACCACGTGTGTTATGTGTGCAAATGAACTCATTTTATAGGTCATAGTTATGAAATGACTTCTTAACATCACTTTTTCTTTCAACTGCTGGGTAGAATAGGCGTACAGGGGCGGAACCAGTGGGGGGGCATGGGGGGGTCACCTGCCCTCCCTAAAATATGATTGGCCACCCTTGTTGCCCCCCGATTTCTCATTGGCAGAGAGCGCTGTCAATCTGGCTTAGTGTAAAACAGGGGTGCGTTTGTTCTGAGTCGCTGTGTTGCGTGGAATGTTTTTTGGGGACGAACAAACAGTTTAACAAGATGAAAACACCGCCGGCGCTGAGCGGTAATCCCAGGCAGGCTAAATTAAACACACTAGAACAAGTGCACGCAGTCGTTTTCTTCGCTCTGCTGCAGAACACGTTTTGTAACACTTCACGAACGTTGACAGGATTGTAGTCGGGATCCTCAACGCAAGTTTATTGTACAAGGTATGTTCATATTCACATATTTAAAACAAATAGCATGGGGTAAGCAAACTCCAGTTTAATTTAGCTAAATGGTTCTGTGGGGCTTAACCATCCAACTTCGGTAGACTAAGCTACAATTACAGTACAGTAGCTAGCTAGCTAGTTTAAAAGAAAGCAACCAAACATTAATACAATTTGGTTCGCTAGCTAGTTCGTTTGTTGCTATTTTCACTAAAGTCAACTTAATTAACCAACGTTACAGAATATTATGCTATTGAAAATAATGTGTGTGTGATGTTAGTAGTTAACTCCATTTCACTGAGCAAAGGCAAGCCACGGCATGTTTAGCTAACCTGACGTGAGTTGTAGCTACTGTACCTTAAATTGACGTTACTACTAAACGTCATCTAGCTAACTGTGTATCTAGCTAACTATGTAGCTAGCTATACTGTACTATTTTTTGTTATTGACCTGTATTGAATGGCTATGATTAAATGCAGCGTAATTTGCTAAGTACAGTATTATAATAATACATTACTTGTATTTTTTCTTCAAGGAGAAGTTGAAAAGGAAAAGGAAACAGGATAAGTTAAGTTTCTTCTTTAAAAATTAACCCTGTCAGACAGACAGCACAGGTCAGAGCCGAACTGAGACCACAAGTCAGGGCCAGACCAGCCTTGGGCCTGCTGGTGTGGGTCAGAGCCTTGTCGAGACATCCAGTCGGGGCCAGACCAACAGTCTTCGAACTTCAGCAACAGGTGCAAGTCAGAGCAGTGGGATATTTTGTCCTTATCCAGTTCCTAAGATTAACAAAATACCACTTACATTTATCTTTCAGTCATTTATCAGATTATCTTTTCAGAGCGATCTTGGTCAAACCACAATGTATCACTGCCATAAGTAACATTTCCTCAATACTAGTTAAGCATATTAACATTGGTAAGTGATTGTTTCAGATAAACCCAGAAATGAGCTTTCCTAACCAACCTCTGAGGAAGAAGAGGATGATTCTCATGGCAGCATTAACAGCAATTCAGAGAGCATCAGTGACAGAGAGCACCCACCCCCCAGTCCCCTCTGGATCATCATCCACATTTGCTGTCCCAGTTGTACCTCAAGGTATTTAGTCAAATGGAATCTACCAGTTTGGTGTAGACCATTTTACAAGGAATAACTTAAATCTTAATATAATAGGGACTGATACTATACATGTATAATTTTAGATATTTCACAATCCAGAGTGGTGGGTCCAGTACGACCTAAGATGAAGATGTTCCCCAGAACACAGCATGGGAAAGGGAAAATGAAGAGGGCTTTTGTCGCCACATGGTACAAAGACTATTCATGGCTGGAACATTCACAAAGCCAGGACTCTGCACATTGTTTTGTGGGCCCTAAGCAATTTGTGGGCCCTAACATTGATTTCTCTGTCTGGATTTTCTAACTGGAAAAAAGCTTTGTATAAAAATGGTGGGTTTGCCATGCATGCCAAATCAGAGCACCATTTGTTTGATTTATTATTATTTGTATTATTATTTCACCTTTATGTAACCAGGTAGGCCAGTTGAGAACAAGTTCTCATTTACAACTGCGACCTGGATAAGACGAAGCAAAGCAGTGCGACAAAAACAACAACACAGAGTTACACATGGGATAAACAAACGTACAGTCAATAACACAATAGAAACATCTATGTACAGTGTGCAAATATAGTAAGATTAGAAAGGTAGGGCAATAAATAGGCCATAGTGGCGAAATAATTACAAATTAACATTAACACTGGAATGATAGATGTGCAGATGATGTTGTGCAAATAGAGATACTGCAGTGCAAAATTGAGCGGAAGTTAAAATAATAAATATGGGGATGAGGTAGTAGGATGGGCTAGAAGGAATGGCGGCCAAAGGAGGTGTTTGCTTTGGGGGTGGCCAGTGAGATATACCTGCTGGAGCGCATGCTACGGGTAGGTGTTGCTATGGTGACCAGCGAGCTGAGATAAGGCGGGGATTTACCTAATAAAGACTTATAGATGACCTGGAGCCAGTGGGTTTGGCGACGAATATGTAGTGAGGGCCAGCCGATGAGAGAGTACAGGTCGCAGTGGTGGGTAGTATATGGGGCTTTGGTAACAAAACGGATGGCACTGTGATGGACTACATCCAATTTTCTGAGTAGAGTGTTGGAGGCTGTAAATGTAAATTGTAAATGACATCGCCGAAGTCAAGGATCGGTAGGATGGTAAGTTTTACAAGGTCATGTTTGGCAGCATGAGTGAAGGAGGCTTTGTTGCGAAATAGGAAGTCAATTCTAGATTTAATTTTGGATTGGAGATGGTTGATGTGAGTCTGGAAGTTGAGTTTACAGTCTAACCAGACGCCTAGGTATTTGTAGGTGTCCACGTATTCTAAGTCGGACCCGTCGAGAGTAGTGACGATAGTCCGGTGGGCGGGTGTTAATGCCATGTTGGCATGGGCAGAATTCAGAAGGGTAACTAATCTTTGTTACAATCAATGGATAAAGAATATAAATAAAAATTGTGAAAGAGAATCATGACTCTGTCAGTGTGTTGTTATTTGTGTTGGAGTGGGTTACTGGGTGAGTCAGAGTTCATTCATGATTCATGTAATACCTAGGCTATAATAGAATTTCTTAATATAATTTTACCCCAACTGGACTATATTAGTACTTTTTGTTACTGGGTGTGGAGATTCAACCATGCTTTCCTCCTATAGGATGGCAAGAGGAAATAGTGTACTGTATACATTGCCCTCTTGTGGATCATAGGGGAAAGACAACTTGAGCATGAAGGCAAGTTGAGCATCTTGGACCATTACCATCTCCGTGTTCAGTATTTCAGATATAATACAGTTCAGATATTATACTAATGTTAAAGATAGTGGACAAAATAACATTGCCTCATTAAGAAAAGGATGACTTTGGTTTGAGATGACACAACTTTTCTATCAAGTGCTATTGTGGGATGATGGGAGAGCCATTCAGACACTCACTTTGCTTCTCCACTAACCAGAAGAGAGAGATCGAGAAAGAGATCAATATGTAGAGAGAGAGAGAGAGAGTGAGAGGGAGCGCGAGAGAGAGAGAAATATAAAAAATTATGTAAACATTGTATCATTGTATGGTCTAATAGTTCAGTTCCAAGTGGAGACCATGCTAACCTTACCCCAGTGGGGGGGTTTCATTGAGTTCAGTGAACGTATACGTTGCCGCCCAGACCTGACCAACCAGAGATGACATAGACTGACATAGAGGATGGAGAAGAGGAATCTATCTCCCCCCTCTGAGACCACTCCACTGTCTCTTATGCTGGGGCGCTTTTGTCTTTGAAGTAATGAAAGTGATCTGATTGACTTGTCAGACAGATACAAGTGTATTTTCTCTCTCATGGGTAGGGTAATGCTGTAATCGCTAGGCAGACACGCTCTCTGTCTGTCTATCTGTCTGATAACTGAACACAGGTGGTACAAATTTGTGAAGAGACGGTTCCCGCCAGGAATGTATTTAACAGTGTCAAGTTCAATCAACAAGTGTGATATCTTGACAAAGGACACGAGTGGTCTGCTACCTCAAAACCGATAACCTGTGTGTCAACATGCCTTTCTCAAACAACAAGCCCAAAGAAGGATCAGATTGTCAGGTAACTTCTTGAAACACAAAATGGGCAGAGAGGAAACCAGGCACCTTGTATTGGGATACTTAACTAATATCTGTCCCTAATCTATTAAACAAATCAAGTTGTAAATGCAAACTTGCAAATATTTAACTTCAGTGTATACTCACTGTCTGGCATCAAGTAATTATTCAGACTTAAAAAGACGCATCAATGAAATGAAATTATACTGCTACTGTGCCCTCCTCATAATCAAATTACTGATCTGATGTTGACGTAAAACACAAAGGTTCTCTTTGAAACACACAGTAGTGGATGTCATAGACATTTGAATAAATAAATTAATATTTTTTTCTATGGCGGTTGTATTAGTTCTGTTTGCCACATATTTGAGAGTGTAGAACTATTCAGATAAACAGGACGACACACAGAACTCCTCATTTTGCATGAACATTATTTAATTGAACCGTTTTTTGTTTTGAAGAAGCAGGTATTCACGTAAAAGTGCTACGGCTATAGTTGTCTTGAACAAATAACCATCATTACAACATATATCTTTCAGAATTGTAGGTCTGTACAAATCTAGTTCTTTTTTTTTGTATACAGAACAATAAGATGCTCTGCTGCTCAGCCTCAGAACAGCTGTAGTCTGCATTTTTGTGCTGGTTATCAAATATACACATCATCTGACCTTTTTATATTTTCTTACAGTTTGGGTGTTTTACACCACTACTGACTGGAAGAGCAACTGCTATTTTGCACACACGGAAAAGTTAATGGCACACATCTTTGAATGGCTCCAGGAACACAGTGAACTCCAGTAAGTTGGTTAGGCCCTGTGAATGGCTCCAGGAACACAGTGAACTCCAGTAAGTTGGTTAGGCCCTGTGAATGGCTCCAGGAACACAGTGAACTCCAGTAAGTTGGTTAGGCCCTGTGAATGGCTCCAGGAACACAGTGAACTCCAGTAAGTTGGTTAGGCCCTGCATTCCAGTTTTCTTTTTCCTTGATGCAGCTTGTGTTTCAGATCATCCAAGTCTGATTCGTAGATCTCTGCAAACCAAAAAAAGAGGTGTCTTCCAGAAAGCTGTTGCTTTTGGGGTGGAGGGCTTGAACACCTGGTCTTTTGTTGCCTTTGTGACACCCTTTCAATGCTGAGATTACACTGTTTAGCAGTGTCTAAAACCTCTCTCCATAACTCCTCTAAGAAGGACTTGAAATGTGTCCTGGAGTGCTTCCATGAGATCCACTGCTCTAGCGAGATCCAGTGAAGCACATCTGAAAAGAAACTTGGTGTCAACAAGCACTTTTTTAAATGTTACTAAGGGCCCAATGAAAGTAACATCTATCTGTGAAAGGAGGCCCCGTGCCTCCACAGACCAATCACCACTGTACTCCTGGTCTATATCTTCAAGGACACAGAGTACAGCGGTTCGTCTGTCCTGCTCTAGGCAGCTGATAATCTTATCAGTCAATACTGCAGCATCTAAAAAATCATATTTTTGAAAATGTAAAAAGCTCTCATGCACTGTTGCATTTACCCATACTATGCAATGCCTTTTTTGGCGGCTTTTTGCAATCCAGACTTCTTCTTGTTTTTATACTTTTTCATACTGCCGCACTATGTATCATGTATCGTGTATCTGTCTTTTGTGTATTTCGTTCTGGCATTTTGCACCTGCCCTGTGTTTTTCGTAGCTGCTATCTATCTATCTATCTATCTATCTATCTATCTATCTATCTATCTATCTATCTATCTATCTATCTATCTATCTATCTATCTATCTATCTATCTAATCTATCTATCTATCTTAGGACAAGTGATAGTTGTTTCTTTTTCATCATGTCCTTAGTTTCATCAGCCAGAACACTGGATGCCTCACTTTCTTTGACCTCTTAGATGATTTCACACCGGACTAACTCTGCCAAAGACTCAAGGATTTCATTCTGTATTTTATTGCTTGTGTACTTTGCGTTTCCACATGCCATTTTTATCTTTACTACTGGGTCACGTTTTTTTCATTTGCTTTAATATGGCAAGAAAGTTCCCCCTATTCTTAAGGGTCCTCTCCTTCACGACGGCCTCTTTGTGGAATGTTTTGTAAAGCAGTAAGCAGGGGAACACGAGTGGGCACTGCAATCCTCTCTTTCCTCTAAAATATATATTTTTAGATGTTTTCGCTAAGTCACAGTGACACATTTTGTAACAACTCATGTGCCCTTTAAATACTCCCACTGGGTCCCTCGCCCCCTCACCAGTGTGGGGTGCAAACTATTGGGGGCAAACCAATACATCAAATGCCCCACGACGATCGTGCCAAATTACAGAAGTCAGAGAGAGTTTTCCAAACACATTGAGAACAATTTCTGGTGAATAAACAAAAGAGGAAATCCCCGAAAGAGGGGGGGTTTTTGAAGGCTTTTCTTGCAATGTCATTGTGTACGTTGTAGCAGTTCACTGAAGCAAAAACAATCACAGCACGGGATGCGCTGTTATCAGGGCAGAAGAACTTCCAAAGCAATGCGTTGATTCACAACTCTTTGTCAATTCACAAATTATCCAGCGCTATGACTTCAGTGCTATCAGATCCCTAGAAAAAGTGTTTAAGAGAGATACATTTTTTATTTCCTTTCCTGATACTCCTCAATGTTAGGAGAAAATCTAATGGCAGTAAACCTTAGCATTACTACGTACATTTTAATCAGGGCATAATAATGACTTGTGGTTATGTATTATTATAGAGTTATTTTAGTTCTCCAACATCGCATAGCCATTTAAAAATACCCAATCATGTAAATCAACAAGTTTCAACAGTTTAAATGTTTCCTAACTTTGTAAAGAGCAATCCATCCTGAATAAGAGATACTTCCTGTTAAGCAGGATATGGTTCGTGGAGAAGTTAGGGATGGATAGGACCAGAGTAGGCAGACGTTTTCCCAACCACTCGTCTAAGGTCAGACACCTCATCCCCCATCATGATCAAGGGTAGCATGCTCATAGGGTTATCTGATCATAGATCTATGGTTTGGTGTACCTCCTACGTCAAGCAATACAGACAAGTCTGCAAGGACAGAATTCCATCATCATCCAAATTCATGGAATCCATTCAAATAAAAATCACACAGGCCTACTGCTACAAACCTTTACTAGTTACCATTTATACATCAGAAATATATATATATATATATAATGGTTATTACTAAGAAAACTGTCCCTATATGGATTAGCCTACCTGTGTTTGGAGTGGGTAGCAGGTCTGGAGGTGAAGTCAATTGATTCTTATAATGTCTCACTCTAACTTCAGCTTTACATATCAGATGGGCAAGTGAAAGGGCCCTAGATATTTAACCAAATCCTGTTTCCTCTTTTGTGTCTATTGGAGCGGAGTGCAAAGGGAAGTTCTTACGTCAAATCCTTGGTTTGACATATCTTTGACAGAAATAATCATCAACATATTTTGACAAGTCATCCTGCTATGTGTGTCACATCACTCACTCCATGGTGTCTTTTTCCGAAGAGGGTTGCGTTGTTAGGACAGAGGAGTTTGAGCCATTTGGAGCGCTGATCGAAAGTATAAGTGGAATTTTTTTGTAAAAGTTTCAGGTGAATTTTCAATCTGTTTCCTCAATGAGGGATGTTTATGAAAATACTGAACAGAATATTGTTTACAGTTAACAGGGCTATTTGAAGGCCTGAAAGTACCTACATTCATACAAAAAAATGTATTTAGACAGGTGGAAACAGAAAGGTGGACGCGGGAATTGAACCACGGTTTACGGTGGAGTCTGGTACATGTGTCTAGCCGCGAGTGTTTCCGCTTGACCGCAGGCTCTGCACAGTTACTTGACTTTCAACTAAGTCTTGACTCCTCAATCCTCAATCGCTCTTGAGACAGTCTATCCATGTCTGTCTGTCGAGTGCGGTTCCTCTTCTCATGAACAAAGAAGCACACAGGTACAAAGGCAAAGCACTCTTCTATTCCACGTCTGTTGAGCCCATGTCTGACACACAGTATAATCTACATAATTGGAAAGATGAACAGCCCACCAGAAGTGATTTGAGAGTAAAAGCCTCCAATTCCCTCTCAAAATATACTATATTGACTATGTTTAGACCAGTTAGGGCTGAAGAGAGAGGGACATGGGTGGGCACTTGTTTTAGCGAAAAATAAACATCTTCAGATTGTCCACAGGGAACAAACAGGGATGAACCCAAAAAATCAAGGCGTCGGAGAAGCACTTCATTTCTCTGCTTTCTCCCTGCGGTATTCTGTCTGAGAGGATGAACTAAGCCGAAGCCTCTGCCTTGTTTGAGGGGCCAGGAGTGGACAGGAGAGGCCCGTGACTATGGCTTACCTGTGCCTCTATGGATGCTCCACGGACTGTACACAAACACAGTACGCACACACACCACATTACAAACACACAGGGAGGGAGTGGGCAGACGATGGAAGCAGACACTCAGAGGCTCATGTCTGCGTCAGTGCACAGCAGAGGTGAAGGGTCGCCCAGCTCTGAGAGGGGCAGCAGGCGTCCCACTGGACAGAGGAGCTCTTTTGTGTGATGGTGAGGTGGATAGTGCAGACTACTTGTTGCATGTCTTTATATGACCTCATATCAGGTATCATCGTCAAGTTGTCCAGACAGAATTCCATCAAAGTCCTATATATTCATATCTACAACCTTTCTGTTTCTACGTTTCTACGTTGTTATGTGTTTTCCCGCAAATAGCTTTTCTCAGAGGATGATTATCCACTTCTTTAATTTCTTTAGTATTCTCCGTTGATTCCAGTAGAGATTTCTAGTAAAAGCCTTATGACGATATCTCCTATATTGTGTTTAGTCTGTAGACAGAATGTACGGTATGTGGTTGAACTCAGCAGGAGCTGACACTCAGTATTACCTCTGTGTGGACAGGGATGATCCAGTGCACCCTGCCAGACAGACAGTCCGAGAGAGAGAGAGAGGAGGCCCAGCGAGCCGAGCACAGAGATACTGTTTGATCTCCCCAGGACAGGTCAGGACTCAAAGATTTAGTGTGTGAACTCTGGTAGCGAGCAGGGAGAAGAAGGGACGCATGGCCACCGGCCCACAGAGACCCCATTATAACCACACACATCAGGGAGGCCAGACTGGGAGATCAGTAGATCAGTAGCGGCTTCAGGGAAAGGAATACAGGGTCAATAGTGTGTGTTGGTTAATAGCCTGTGTGTATGTGTGTGTGTGTGTGTGTGTTCTCTGTTTGTCTTTATATGCTTGCCTGTACTTTATCATAGACAATAGTAGGCATATTGTATATCATAGCAGGCATAGCCATATATTGACATGAATGAGACAGTATATACAGTATTTAATTAATTACTTAAACATGTCAGGCTCCGACCATAGGGAAGCCTCAGGGCCTGACAGCAGTTATCTATTATTCTCTATGGTGGGTTTGTGTTGCTGTCTCTAATTGGGGACCCTATTTAGTATGTATGTTTTCCACACATGATTTGTGGTTCATTGTAGTGTTTTGTTCAGTTTGAGCTTCACTCACGTTGCGATTGTTTATTGTTGTTTTTTTGTGAAGTTTGCAGTCTGGAATAAAATGATGTCGAACTTCCGTAGCTCTGCGCCTTGGTCACTTATTGCACAGATCCGTGACACATGAACTTTAGACGGAAGGTGATAAATATTCCATCTGAAATTCCTCAGAATGTTCAGACAACTCACTACAGTGTTGAACTTTTTGTCCAAAAGTTTCAGAGAGACAGTCAGATCAAGATCAACTAATCTCTCTTATCTTCAAAACTGATAATCTTTCTGTCCTTGATTCTGATCGATGCGCTGACTGTTCGCCAGGAGCCGTGTCGACTCAGCCTAGTCAAGTTACACAAAAGATAAAAATGTAAAAAAATTAAAATGTTCCGCCTTTTTTTAGATGGCAATTGTCTGTGGCTTCATGTCTGGCTTACCTGTGCCTCTTTGATCATGCCGGAGCATGGAGATGGGATGGCTGGGCGTTTGATTCCAGGTGTACTTTGACAGCTCACAGGATGGCAAAAGGCTGTCGGATGTCTGCAGGCAGATCAGAGGAGACGGGGTGGAAATCAGAAGTCCAGCTGGGAGAAGATCAGTAGAGACACAAACTTCAGCGAGAGCCATTGTGAGGAACACAGACAGTGGCTCTGATAACTTTTCTGTTTCTTTTCTTATTTTTTTCTTTCGGTACGTCCTTATCAGAATTTTGAACGGCTCATTTAGAGGTCTGTGAGGTTTCGTCTGACTTTGACTAAAGAGACGCTTGGGGTGGGGGGGGGGGGTGCCTCTTGGGGTTTGGCTTATTTTTCATGGTGGTGAATAAGTGTTCCGATACTTACAGTAGCCTCCACACATCCACACTGCACATGTTTCAAGATGGAGATTTTTTTTGAAAATTTAATTTTTATCTCAACGACACTAACCAGGTTAAGGGCTAGATTCAATCCATATCGCGGAAGATCCGCGTTATAGCTTGATTTAAATGTAAAGGCAATGTTCTCCCGTGTTCGCGGAGACTGCATTCAAGGTAAACGCTGCATATGTCGGCTCAATCTGAAATTACCTTTACATTTTTGCACAGATCTTTCGCGATACTTACGTGTTCCGGATTGAATCCAGCCCTTAATAAAGGTTAAATAAATACAAATCCTATGGTATACTGTGTTTCTTGAATTTTTAACCAGGTTAAACAGTTCATATAAGTCCATTTATATGAACTGTTTAACCACATGACTGGGAATACAGATGTGCATCTGTTGGTCACAGATACCTAAAAAAAAAAGAAGAAAAAAAGGTAGGGGCGTGGATAAGAAAACCAGTCGGTATTTGGTGTGACCACCATTTGCCTCATGCAGCGCGACAAATCTCCTTCGCATAGAGTTGATTGTGGCCTGTGTAACGTTGCCCCACTCCTCTTCAATGGCTGTGCAAAGTTACTGGATATTGGCGGAAACTGGAACATTTCTGGGATAATTTATTTCGGCTCATGAAACATGGCGCCAACACTTTACATGTTGCGTTTATATTTTTTGTTCAGTGTGGTAAAGACTAGTGTATATTATACCCCCTAATTACATACTTAAGGCTTCGTCTTTAGTCTAATTCTTATTTTTGAAATAAGAGTATTGATGCCAATGCATTCTTTCTTGACCACATCTCTTCCTCACATTTCACACGAACATAGAAATCCTAGTATCAATACCATATTAGAATTTAACCTTTTGACTTCATGCGTGTATCACTAAATGCATCATTTGTTATTTCCCTTGGCGTTCAGTATTCCGTGGTGTGGTATCCTGTAAAATGCCAGTTAAAGGTGCACTCTGCAGTTCAGACAATAACAAAGCGGCCACACCGCCCCTGAATTGGTAAATAGCTTAGGGATTGGGGCTGAAGAAATGTTACCACCCTCACATTCATAAACAGAGCTATGGATGCAAGGACTGAGCGTCCATAAGATCAAAGTTATAGCTTTAAACATGTTGAGGTAATTATATTATATAACAATGGAGTAAAACAAGCTTATATTTTGGGTTCTGATGCTGTAAGACAATTTAACTAAGACCATGAGGCATTTATAAGTTACATTATTCAAGAATCAATGGGTATATGAATTGTAAAGTTTAAAAAAAAATCGTAACAATCGCAGATTGCACCTTTAAGCGTTTGATTGCCAGCTTAATGGTGTGGTAATGTCTCCCTCTAGTGCTTGTTACACATAATGCTTGAGGTGAAGCAAAAATGTGAAAATGCTATTAATCAACTATTTTGCTTCAGGATTCAGTTTTTTATAAAGAACTCATTCATATTCTGGAAATATTAAAAAATCCATCTGCAGGTCTATGTCAAAGTAGCCTGTCTGGCCATGTCAAACTGGCCAGGTCTAGTTCTCAACTGGCTTACCTGGTTAAATAAAGGTGGCATAAAAAACAAAAACCCATCTGTGCCAATGTCAAATCGTGAATAAAGAGAGTGAGGGTCGCACTGGGTGACGCTGTTGTCCAATATGTTTACTTTTGAGCTAAATAGAATTCTAGACATAAGCAATCGATCAAGAGTCTACGTACGCTAAGGTGGTGCCAAAAGAAAGAAATGTGAGGAAGAGGGTCAGGGAGGAGGGTGGTAGTGCATCGGATGGGAACGAAGAGAGGAGTAGGGAGAGAAGAGGAAGGGTTGATCGAAGAGACGAGACAGCGGAGTTGAAGGTAATGGTGGTGTTTGTTGAGCCAACAAGGAAAAGTTTGCATCCGATAGCACTGTCTATGGCTTTTAAAGATTGGGCCTGTTTAAAGATGCAAAGTGTATATGGTAAGGGGGGTTATAATTGTTGCGGACAATGTGAATTAGATAGATAAGATACTGTCATTAAAGTCTCTGAATGGAGCAGATATTAAGTGTCATGTGCCAGGAAGCAGGGCTAAAATGAGTGGGGTGATTACAGGGGTAGATAGATAGATAGGTACTTTATTGATCCCCGAGGGGATCACAAAATACACAAAAGACAGATACACGAAACATGATACTTTTTCATACTGCCGCTCTATGTATCAAAATACAAGAAGTCTGGAGTGCAAAAAAGCCGCTGGATGTGCCAATGGAAGAGTTTAAGAAGGAAATTAAGTGGGGAAAGGTGATGGAGGCGGTTGACTAGTACAACTAATAAAGGGAACGGTGAGGAGAGCCCTACTGTGATGACAGAGGTTGAGGGACAACTACCCAGAAGAGTGTTTTTGGGGACACATACGTTTTTATGTGAGGGAGTATATGCCAGCGCCGCTGCGACGCTTTAAGTGTCAACGTATGGGACGTGTGGCCAGTGTGTGTTAATGATGGGGCTGGTACGAGAATCAATGTAGTAAATGGTACTGAATCATGTTTAGACTTGATGTTAGTGGCTGCATCTCTGGCAGGGAGGTGTGAATGGGAAGTGTTGAGAGTCTCCACGGTAGGGAGTGATCATCATCCCATTATGGGAAAGATTAAGGTCGGAGTGTGTATGCAGAGTAGGGGGCATTATGGGAGATGGTGTTTTGAGAAGGCTGATTAGGTGACGTTTAAGTATGTGTGCGAGAGGGAGGGGGGGGGGGGAGTTGACTATGGAGGGGTCGGTGAATGAGTGCGCTGAGATGGTAACAGGTGTGCTTATATCAGCAGCAGATGTGGCTGTACCAGTAAGTAGGGGTGGAGGCAGGCGGAGGGTGGTACCATGGTGACCAGATGATTGTTCAAAAGGGATATGTGATCAGGATGAGGCTTTTCGGAAGCTGAGGAGTAGTTTAACGGCTAGCAAGGTATTAGATTATCAAAGGAAGAGAGCGGAGGCTAGGAGGACGATTACAAGAGCAGAAAGGGAGGCATGGCGTGATTTCTGCTCTACTATTAGTAGGGGCACGGACATTGGTAGGGTGTGGACAATTATGGTAAAAGGGGGAAGTGTTGGAATTCCAGTGTTGGTGGAAGGTGATAAGATTGCTATGACTAGTAAAGAAAAGGCAGATGCCCTTGGTGGTGGGTTTTCTGAGGTCCACAGATGTGATCATCTATGTGAGGAGAGTAAGAGGAGCCGGTGTGATATGTTGAATAGAAATAGAGATGGGTTGAAGAAGAAGGTGACTACAGGGGAGGCGATGGATGCAGAATTTACAAGGGCGTTGGTGGGATGCAGGCGGACGGCGCCAGGAGAAGATAGTCTGTTATGAAATGATTAAGAAGGCACCTTAAAATGTACTGGAGGCTGTAGTAGGGCTGTATAATAAGGTGTGGAGGACCGGGGTGTTGCCAGAAGGATGGAAACGTGAAGTAGTACTAACGTTTACCAAGCCTGGTAAAGATCCGGACCTCCAATGTGTGTAAATTGATGGTAGTGAATAGATTGATGTATTTATTAGAAGGTCGGGGCTTGTTAAGTGAAGCACAGAGTGAGTTCAGGAGAGGGAGGTCTACTGTAGATGCATTGGTGGTGGTTAGCACGGCGATAGCTAAGGCGTTAGCAATGGAAATAAATGATGACGGTAATGTATTTTGACATTGAGGCACATGATACCATGTGGAGGGAGGGAGTATTGATTAAGTTGAGTGCACTGGGTATTGGGGGTAGAATGTATAATTGGATTATGGATTTCTTGTTCGATAGAGTTATACAGAGTTATACAGTTAAGGGCTGGGTCAGTACTGTCAGAGGTGTTTGAGGTGGTCAGTGGTTCCCCCCAGGGCAGTGTGGTTAGCCCGGTGTTTACACTAATGATAGATGATGTGTTTAAGGAGGTAGAGCAAGGAATGGGAGTGGCATTGTATGCAGATGACGGGCTGTGTGGAAGAGAGGTAGGAACGAGAAGTATGTAATGAAAAAGATGCAAGAGGTGGTGGAGAACTGGTCGAAAACATGTGGTTTTAGGATGTCGGTGACAAAGTCCGTTTTCATGGTTTATTCCAGGAGAAAAGGGTGTTGATGTTCAGCTGCATATGTATGGACAGGATTTGGGTAGGGTTTTGGAATTTAAATATTTTGGGTTATGGTTTGATGAGAGGCTTACGTGGAGGAGACATGTTGAGTACGTGGAAATGAGATGTAGGAAGGTGTATGTATTGATTAGATAGATAGATAGATAGATAGATACTTTATTGATCCCCCGGGGGGGGAATTTCACTGATTAGATCGTATATAGATTATGGATGTTTTATTTATGGATCAGCTGCAAAAACGGTGGTACAGTGTCTAGACAGGGTACAGTCACGGGCCTTTAGGTTGTGTGTGGGTGCCATCAGGACTACTCCGGTAGTGGCGTTACAGGTACAGGAAATGCAGCTGAAATTAAGGTGGGACAAATTGGCTCTGGTGTATTGGACTAGATTGAAAGGGTGTGCAGAAAGTCACACTGCGGTCAAAGCGACCAGGAATTGTTGGGAGTGAGATATGGGTGGACGATTGGTCAGAAAGTAGTGGAGTTTGGATTGGGGGGAGATAATGATTGGCCCGGCAATAGCTTTGGGGCCGATCCCACCATGGTTATTTCGGACGCCAAGTGTGGATGTGTGGATGATTTGAGGACAGGAGGGAGTGGGAAAAGGAGGACATGAGTATGTTGGTTGAGAGATATGTCAGTAATCGTTATGAGTTTTTGATGGTGTATACGGATGGGTCCAAGTCAGCAGATTGGGGTCGAGTGGGTGCAGGGGTGCATATATCTGAGTTCCAAGTAAGTTTATGTAACAGTGTGACCTGATAATGTGTGGGTTTATACGGCGGAGACGGTGGCTGTGATACTTGGTCTGAGATGGGTAGAGGATGTGAAACCAGGCAGGCTGATTATTTATTCTGTTTCAGCAGCAGTGTTGAATAGTGTGAAACATGGTAGATCAGAGAGGGAGGATCTATTAGGTGAGTTGATGGGGATATTGCTGGGATTGGAGAGAATGGGGGTGCTAGTGACGTTTTGTTGGGTCCCATCTCATGTCGGAGTAGATGGAAATGAAGAGGCTGATTTGGTGGCGAAAAGGGCTGTGAGGAGGATGGAGGTCCGGGTCCCATTGGGGCGCAGGGAGGTCAAGTCCTTGATACGGGCAGCAGGGATTTAGGTACGGGAGAGACAGTGGGGTGAGGGTAGAACAGGGAGACAGTGCATAGGTGGGTGAGGGTAGAGATGGGAATTGTGGGGTGTTGGAGAGAGGAAGTGGTATGGAGCAGGTTACGGTACGGACACACAGGTTTGAACGCAACATTAAGAACAGCGGCGAAACATGATACAGGATTGTGTGACGAGGGTATGGTGCTGGAAACAGTGGAACATGTCATGTTTTTCTGTGGAAGGTATGATGTTGATAGGGAAAGACTGTATGGAAAGGTGCGGGGTTGGGACCTGGGTGGTGTTCCTGGGAGTGGGAAAGGGAAGGAGGCAGCGATCAAGTGTTTTGTTTTCTTAGGAATACACGCCTTATTAAGAGGATATAAAGTAGGGAGGCCGTGACCGACTCCAGTACAGTAGGTGGCGGTATATGCACGTTCAGTTGGTTGCGATCTGACAAAAAGAAGAAGAAGCAATCGCTCAACAATGTGGGTTGTCTGCTGTACCATTCGTAGTCTGTGCGCTGCACTTGAGGTTGGACATTCACGGTCTGCAATTGCAACGAAGTATCTAACGGCACATTTTGCAACAAAGAGGAAGATGGTCACATCCGTTAAATTGAACACCGGTGCAGACATGCCCATTCTCGGTCTCGGGACGTGGAAGGTTCGTTCTAAATTTAGCAAGTAATCACCTTTACTTGTGGTTTGCCAAGAAAGCCTGCTGTGATACTGGCTAGATGGCTTGCTCCAACTTTTTGAGTTCTTGTTAGCTACTTTGGAAATGACAGAATGGTACGCATTGATGACAAATGAATAGATGTCTCTCTTCCGTTAATGCAATTATAATAGATTGTCAAGTGGTTACTTTTCTGGCAAGCTCTTGACAATAGCATAACTGGGAGCCAGCTGTAATTCCATAAAATGTGCAATGAGATTTGTTCGATTTGAGGTTGTTATTGTAGCTTTATATAGCCTGCCCTACTGTATTGTCAAAATATTAGCAAGTCGAGATCTCATGTGAACTCATACGTTTTTAGGAATATGCAATTGGCTCCATAGTTGCTGAAACAATAAAGCTTTGCTGTGGTTTTTGTTGTTGAAAGGCTGCTCCCATTTCCTCAAAGTCACCAATGCCTTTTTGTGCAAAATCTTGTGATCAAGTCTGTATTCGTTTGAATCCACAAGGGAGGCATCATAACATTTATAAATAGCTTTTGAACCCACCCCTCAGCTGCTCTCAGGCCATTCCACCTACCGTGTCTCTGTAAAACACCTTCTTATGATTTGTCAGCCGCTCCTGAACCTGTGACCGAAATCTGCAGAGCTGAGATGGTTAGATGCCCCATATTCATAACATTATGTTGGTGGCAAGAATTTTGTATAATCATTTAATTTGAATCACCGTTGTTTTGTGTATCCGTTCATTAACCATGCGTATATTTGTCTCTTTTTGCGGTAATGATGCAATTAGTTGGTTGTCATTTTGGATAGAGCCGAAATTTCCATAAATGTTTTAACTGCACGTGCAACATAACTCCACCATTCCTATTCATGATGTCATTACAAAAGATAAATCCAGTTTTTTATATAAATAATGTAATTTTATCAATCAGTATATTTGAGTTAAACCATAATTATTTCTGGGGGATGAATCTGGAATTGCAACCAGCATTGTATGGCTTGTTTTAGAAAAGGTGATACTTTGAACAAGGTTTAATTTTCAATTAACCGAAAGTGAGATGTTATCTGGATAAAGGCAATTTTTGAAGAAGGAGTGCGACATTCTTACTAATATACTGGAGAACCAGTTTGGGTTTAAAGGTCCTGAACAGTCATTCTGAAAAGTTATTTTTCTCTCATGGCCAGGAAGTTTAAAAAGACAGGCTAAGTGGGCGGTGAGCTTATATTCATGAGCCTGCCTTGACTGACGTCTCTTTGAAACGCCTATGTCAAGCATCTTGGATGCAGTGTTGCGGTAAAATCATCTCAAGCAAAATTTGGTGATACACAAAGCAACTCAAACAACATTGAAATTGCATCATTGATGCATGTCTCTTGTGATGCGGTTCACAGCAGCACTGATGGATGTGTTGACTTGACAACTGCGTCAGAGTTTTGAACGGGCTGAAGGCCTTGCAAGCGAGTAACAAGCTGGCACAGATGAAAGGGGGAAACATATAAGTATCTTTACCATAGATTAATAGGTTAAACTTAATTATATTTGCTGGCAGCCTACAGTCAAATCATGGCACCAGTAGAGTAGCTATCTAGCTATATAAACCACAGCCCTCTGCTAAACACACCTTCTCCGATGTTGGTTACAAGGCAGTACTTATTTAAATGAGGTAAGAGAATATCATGTTACCATTGGTGTATTAAAATGAGAGTTAAGATGATGTCACCTTGTCCCCTTAATAATGAATCCAAGTGTTTGACATGGGGGAACTTTATGATCAAACTATCAATGTATCAGTCATTTTTCATACTTTGGTCATCATTCTTTGATCTGGTTTCCTTCATATCATCCAATTTCATGAAAAACATGATTTTTACTATTCATGACCTTTTAAGTATAACTTTTGTATGACTGAAGCTTTTATTGAGAGGTTTAATTATTTAATATTTAATCATTTTAGCCCCCCAAACTCATATTCATTATATAAATATGAGTAGGCAGCGTCATACTAAACTGTGATGTGACTAAAGAGTGTGATTTTTCCATAAATAGACAGGTATTTACATCTCCAAGATCTCATCTATTGTTGCTAACTTTCTTTTGAAAGTTGTTGTAGTGAGTTCATTTGTTTTGTCTACTTCACCATCGGACCAAACTACAGGGCAATGTTGTCTTTTTAATAATCCAATACGTAATATGGGAGACTTTTTAGTCCAGAGAGGCTAGAGAAATTATCCAGATCCTCAGTGAGACTGTGCAGCAATGTTGCCTCAGCTGTGCACGTAGCTCCGTCAGGGACAGCCGCGCAGAGAAGCATGAGATTGAACTTCACTCAACTTTCTAGAGTTTTCCCCCGTTAGTTAACACTATCAACTTTTCCCTATACTTTGGGAATAGTGATCGAATCAACGCGATATTAGCTACTTTCATTGCACCATAACAAAACAAACTATGCAAGAGATTTTGTTCTAAGCAGAGCACATCAGAGTAGGACTCCGATGTATTGCATTGACAGGAACGTACTATACACAGACCGGTGCGTCATAACCAATCAGAGCTGCAGTAGGCCTATACTCAAATAGACCATTGCCATATGGATTTGTGCCGTTCACTTTGAACTGGACCGGTTTACAGCATGAGCGGTAGAGATTTATTATGCACTTGTTTTGAGATTAAATCGAGAGCTACATGTGAGCACATTTGTTCATTTTCTTTGCTAGTTAGTGAGTTATTAGCCCAGTTATAGTTAATTTTTAACCCCTTGATATTATTGTTGGATCTGATTTTAATGGCTAACATTTCATTGGCTGTAACAAGTATATATGGAGACAATGGACGACCTTGTTTAACTCCTCTTAACAGTTCAATACTTTCTGAGAAGTAACCATTGTTTACTGTTTTACACTTGGACTTACTATACATAACTTTTAACGCATTTGTATAAGAGATTCTATAAAATGTAAATAGTCCAGCCATTTTATATATAAATTCTAGTCGTACTTTATCAAAGGGCCTTTTCCAAATCTGCTATGACGACCAGGCCTGGTTTGTTCAATGTTTCATAGTGTTCTATTGTTTCAAGTAATTGTCTTATATTATCTCCAATGTATCATCCATGTAAAAAAAAAAAAACCTGTTTGATCAGGATGAATAATATCCGTTAAAACCTTTTTCATTCTATAGACTATGCATTTTGCTAGGATTTTTGCATCGCGAAATTGAATTGTGCCATCAGCCCTGAAGTTTTTCCGGACTGAAAGGAATTAATTGCATCAAGAAGTTCCTCTTAAGTTCCTCTTCCTTTTAAGTCTTTCTGTACAGTTGTTGATTTTACATTATTATTATTATTAGGAAAAAAAGTAATTACAGTTAACATCATCCAGTGTAGATGGAGACTGAAAGAATATGCTTAAAATATTTTGCTTCCTTTTTCAAAATATCATTCGATGAATCATGGATGACTCCTTCATTTGTAACGAGTTTCTGTAAATTATTTTTGGTCAAAATGTCTGTGTTGAAAATATGGTGCATTATTCAAAATGTTTCTTTAATTTTGTAGTACGCTGAGTGTACAAAACATTAAGAACACCTGCTCTTTCCATGACGGACTGACCAGGTGAATCCAGGTGAAAGCGATCATCCCGTATTGATGTCACTTGTTAAATCCACTTCAATCAGTGCAGATGAAGGGGAGGAGACAGGTTAAAGAAGGATTTTTAAGCCTTGAAACAATTGAGTCATGGATTGTGTGTGTGCCATTCAGATGGTGAATTGGCAAGACAAAATATTTAAGTGCCTTTTGAACGGGGTATGATAGTAGGTGCCAGGCGCACCGTCTTGTGTCAAGAACTGCAATGCTGCTGGGTTTTTCACGCTCAGCAGTTTCCCGTGTGTATCAAGAATGGTCCACCACCCAAAGGACATTCAGACAACTTGACACAACTGTGGGAACCATCGGAGTCAACATGGGCCAGCGTCCCTGTGGAACGCTTTCGACACTTTGTAGAGTCCATGCCCCGACGAACTGAGGCTGTTCTGAGGTGCAACTCAATATTAGGAAGGGGTTCTTAATGTTTTGTATACTCAGTTTATATTACACTTGATCGTTCATGAGTACATTTCTCCAGTCCTTTTTGGTTTTTCTTCTAACTTAATTACTCTATGGTAGTTTTTATTGCCATCCATCTGTGCTGTTAGTCTAATCTATTTTGACCTAAATTGTTTTTGTTTTAAAGATGAGTATTGCATTGCATGGCCTCATACAGTATCCCATACAATAAGGTGATCTACTGTACTGATGTTATACAGGAAAAAGTCTGCTATAAATTATTCTGTCTTGGTTAAAAACCAAGTTGTCGTCCAATAGGCTTTGATTAGACTTCCAATGCCCCGCCCACGTGGAAATTCTGTAAGAGTTAATGGTTACAAATGAACGGTGGTCCGATTTGCATTCTGTCTCCTATCAACACTTTTTTTTAGGACACTAGATAGTAGTCAAGATGTATAGCTTGATTAAGCCTCCTCCGTGTATATCTCACTAGGTCAGGGTTTTTAAGCCTCCGTAAATCCAATAGTTCTAATGTGTCCGTGGTAGTCGTGATTTCCTTTACAGTCCATTGAAGTACTTAAAACTGTGTTATCTCCCACCATAATAATAGGATCGTTTGTTGCTTGTAAGATCGCTAGATTGTTTTAAATATTTTTGAAAAAGGACCGTATAAAATGAATGAGCCAGATCTGTTTATCGTCCAATAGCATATTTTAAAGGATCCACCTTCCTTGCGGATCTGTTTGGTCTTTTTGCACGTTTAGATCAAAATTGTTGTTAAGTAATACCATCACCAGTTTCTTTGCCCATCTTTTCTTTTCTTTGTTTTATTAATCTGCCATTACAATTGCAACTACCTATACTTATTTCACCATAATGAGACATAAGTTTATATATGCCGGTAAACTTACTACCAAAAAGTACCATGATGAACAAGCTGCTTGACACCCTGAATTTATCCATACTTACCAATACTACCAGAATCAATGCCTGACATCTATCCATGGAGCTGTACCATAATATATGCACTGCTAAACATACTGTAGCTTCAACTGACTCTTAAGTAGACCTCCAATTGTCCCAGAAGGGGCTGATGCTATCATACCACCCCCGTACCCATAACGCGCCTTTATGGTCCTAAGCACACTTTCAACCGCCGATTGGCTACTGAAGGTCTTTGATAAAGTTGTAGTTGAATCATTTGAAAGAATGAATAATTATGTTTCCCTCTCCCTGCTCTGTACCAGTCCCCTCCAGGTAAAGTGACTGATGCGGTGAAAGCGGCCATAGCTGCAGGCTACAGGCACATCGATGGGGCCTTCATCTACCAGAACGAGACAGAGGTGGGAGAGGGCATCCATGCCATGGTCAAGGAGGGGATGGTGAAGAGAGAGGAGCTGTTCGTGGTCAGCAAGGTGAGATACGATGTCACTGCCTGCAGGACAGTTATCTCTGGTCTCAAGTTTGTACCACTGACATTGCAGTGAGAAGTTGAACCACTCTGTAATATGCTACCTAAAATAACATGAACTTGATGTCAAGGCTATATGACTGAAATGATCAAATCTTGGCTAGTGGATTTGTAGTTTTGATTGAATTGAGGAAATTGGGTGGTCGTTACAAGCTTCTTCTCTTTTCAGCTGTGGTGCACATTCCATGGGAAGTCTATGGTGAAAGAAGGCTGTCAGAAGACTCTCAGTGATCTCAAACTAGACTACTTGGATCTCTATCTGATACACTGGCCCATGGGCTTTCCGGTGAGACTAATACCATTTTAACACTAGCTCACTTGTAGGCTCCATCATTAGTTTTATGGCAGGGGTATTGAAACCCAAGCCTGGAGGTATGGAGTGCTGCTGGTTTTCTGTTCTACCTGATAATGTCCCAGGTCTAAATCAGTCCCTGATAATGGAGGAAGAATGAAAATCAGCAGTAGAAGTGGCTTCAAGGTCCAGATTTGAATACCCCAGGTTTACGGTGTTGTAACTTTTATAAATGTTTTACTACTGTCGTTGTTGCGCAGCCTGGAGAAGGCCTCTTCCCTACGGACAGCAATGGAAATAATACCGATGACGGGTCCAAATTCCTAGAAACATGGGAGGTGAGTCAATGAGAGAGACGCGTCCTCTAAGACACTATAGGACACTGTACAGTTCTCTTCAGTTGAACGTCACTTAATCTGGGTTATATTCATTAGACACCAAACAGACTAAAACAGGGACTACCTGGTCCAATAAGAACCGCTCGTTTTTTGTTTTCCGTTGCACAATGTTTCAAAATGTTTTCTGTTGTGTGCCCTAATGAATACAGTTTATTGTACTCTATCACACTTTGGTTGTGCCAAATTGACCTGTGTCTGACCTGATGTTGTCGTGTATACTAGGGTATGGAGGAGCTGGTGGATGCTGGTCTGGTCAAGGCTATCGGTGTCTCCAACTTTAACAAAGACCAGATTGAATCCATCCTGAACAAGCCAGGCCTCAAGTATAAACCTGCCAACAACCAGGTACTGACTTTCCATCATTACTGAATGAGTGTTTTTCTGATAGTGCTAGTCACCGGAAAAGCTCACAAGCCTAGGATCAACACAAAACATTGTGACCTATCTATCTATCTATCTATCTATCTATCTATCTATCTATCTATCTATCTATCTATCTATCTATCTATCTATCTATCTATCTATCTATCTATCTATCTATCTATCTATCTATCTATCTATCTATCTATCTATCTATCTATCTAATACATTGTGAAGCACACAATACTAATCCTATATTCTTATGTGATGTTAGTTGTATCTTGTATTGCTCAACCTTCCTCTAAATTAGACTTTTCAGGACACTGAGCACCCAACGCTTGTTTTAAAGCCTCCCTCAAAGTGCCTCATTGTCAATATCGCTGTCCCAGTGTCTTATTCACAGTGACAGCTTGGTCAGATAAAGGCCGGTTAAGTGCCTTCTAGTCAGACTCTTTCCCTGAGGCAAGGCAGCAATGTTTTGGTGACCTTATATTCCTGCTGTATTCTAGGTACATCGATCCCAATAGGCATCCTGATTTAACGGGTACATATCAATCTGATTATTTGAGTGGACACACCCTCTTGTGCTTTCTACTGTCACCATACTGAACAACTTACCAGGCTTTACGAATAAACAGCACAACCTTATGGGGCTTATTTAACAGTAATACACATGGGTCTTAATTAAAATCCACCATGTTATTTATTTGTAATCCACCATACAATTTAATTCTGTGTGTTTTAACAATGTAAAATACCACCCCACTATTTCTCTAATACTACAGTAAATCCCATGTATTGTAATAAGAACTGTATGTGAAGTGTTTAACCTCACGAATGATTTCTACTGCCAGGTTGAATGCCACCCCTATCTGAACCAGGAGAAGTTGATTAACTACTGTCACTCTAAGGGCATCTCTGTGACAGCCTACAGCCCCTTGGGTTCCCCAGACAGACCATGGTGAGTATATACTTTAACTAATAATACCCAAGCGATATACACTGAGTATTCAAAACATTGGGCAAGACAAAAGATTGAAGTGCCTTTGAACAGGGTATGGTAGTCGGTGTTTTTCATGCTCAACAGCTTTCTGTGTGTATCAAGAATGGTCCACCACCCAAAAGACATCCAGCCAACATGGGCCAGTATCCCTGTGGAACAGTTTCGACACCTTGTAGGGGGCGGGGGGGGGTTGGCTGCTGCACAGCCATTTACAGTTCTTCCTGTGAAAATATTGTAACACTGTGTGACAATAACAGGGCCAAACCAGAGGACCCTTCTCTGCTGGAGGATCCCAACATTAAGGCCATCGCTGAGAAGCACAGGAAGACCTCTGCCCAGGTACAGTACTCTGATATTTACTGATGTTTTCTTTAACCTGGGATCACATTTACATGTCTGCATTTCTCTCTGTCATCCTCAATTCAGATCCTTATTCGCTTCCATATCCAACGGAACACGATTGTGATTCCAAAGTCTATCACCCCCACACGTATCCAAGAGAATTTCAAGGTATTATCTCCCAATTTATTTATTTGAAGAGATGTCATCTGATTTAGTTCACACGTGTGGCTTTGGGGTAATTATGTCTTTTTGAGCCATGCAGGTGTTTGAATTTGTGTTGAGCGACGAGGAAATGAAGACCATTCTGGGCTTCAACAGGAACTGGAGAGTCTGCCCAATGACAGGGTGAGACGCCATGTATATATTTTGTATATATTTTTTTTATCCATGTATTGTATTTTACTGTATACTTGTGGAGGCTCCTCAGAGGAGGAAGGGGAGGACCATCCTCCTTAGTGAATTTCATAAAAATTGTTAAACATATGCTTTTTAAATAAAACTATACTAAATATATTCACGTCACCAAATAATTGATTAAGACACACTGTTTAAAAAAAAAAAAGGATAAAAATATTGCAAATTGATATAGATAAATAAGGAATATTTGCATGGTTAACTATACTATATAGGTCGATGGCAGAGAAATACTTCAATAGCTAAATGTTCGTATGATATAAGTGAGGGTAATAATAGTTTACTTAATATACAGTCTGGTTAAATGAACAGGTAAGTGAATATTTTGCATGGTTAAATTAGCTGTACCGGTAAATATACAGTTCAATTTACATGTAAGTGAATATTTACATGGTTACATTAACTGTACAGGTAAATGACAGGAAGATATACTTAAATAGCTAAATGTGTGTATGATATAATTTGGGGTAATAATAGTAATTCCCTTAAAATACAGTCCTTAGTGCAGGGTTTAATTACAGATAAATGCACGTATTGCACATTCGATATACTAAAAGCAATGAAAAAAGATACAACTGACAGGATACTAATATGCATTCCTGAGTGAATGACTACGTAAGTTAAGTCCAAGTATGACTTACAATATTGCACGTGATATGATATAACAACTGTACATGAATATGTATATACAGTCCTGAATGAATAAGTCCTGAGTGAATGAGTGATTACAGACCAGAGTTACTCACGGATGGATGCCTAATTATTAAACTAGGTCCTAACACCCCAACAGTTCCAGGTCTATGTTGCCGACGGCACGGCAGGGCAGGAAGGACCTTGTGTAGCGCTCTCTGGCACACCGTGGCATGGCATGCAGAGGGTGGGTGACGTTATCCATGATGGCCAGCAGTTTGGCCAGGATCCGTCTCTCTGCCACCTCCTCTAAAGTGTCAAGGCTAATCCCCAAAACAGAGCTAGCCTTCCTGATCAGCTTATTTACCCGAGAAGCATCACCGGCCTTTATGTTGGTGCCCCAGCACACCACTGCAAAAAAGATGGCACTGGCCACCATAGACTGGTAGAAGGTATGCAGTAGTTTACTGCAGACGTTGAAGGACCTGAGCCTCCTCAGAAAGTAGAGTTGGCTCTGGCCCTTTTTGTACAGAGCCCCGGTGTTACCAGCCCATTCCAGCCTGTTGTCCATATGGACTCCCAGGAACTTGTATGACCCAACCATTTCCACATCCATCCCCTGTATAGGGACTGCAGTCAGTTGTGCCTCGGTTCTCCTGAAGTCCACCACCATCTCCTTTGTTTTGCTGATGTTGAGCTGAAGGTGGTTCTGCTCACACCACAACACAAAGTCACTGATTGCGCTCCTGTACTCCTCCTCCTGCCCACCCCTGATGCACCCTACAATTGCGGAGTCATCCGAGAACTTCTGTAGGTGGCATGTTTCAAAGTTATATCTGAAGTCCGAGGTGTAGAGGGTGAACAGGAAGGGGGACAGGACCGTTCCCTGGGGGGCCCCTGTGTCGCTCACTGCCCGTTTTGACACACAGCTCTGTAGTCGCACAAATTGTGGCCTACTGGTCAGGTAGTACGTGACCCAGGAGACTAAGGGTGCTTCCACTTTCATCCTCTTCTCACCCAGTAGCAGGGGCTGAATGGTGTTGAAGGCACTGGAGAAGTCAAAAAACATAACCCTCACAGTGCAACCTGCGTTGTCCAGGTGAGAGTAGGCCCTCTGCAGACCTCACCTCCACCCCGATGTTGCGCTGATATGCGAACTGCAGGGGACCAGTGATGTACACACCAGGGGTCTGAGGTGAGCGAGGACTAACCTTTCCAGGGTCTTCATGATGTGGGATGTTAGCGCTACAGGTCTGAAGTCATTCAGGACAGTGGGGTGTGCCTTCTTGGGCACTGGGACGAGGCAGGATGTTTTCCACAGCACAGGGACCCTTTCTAGGCTCAGGCTAAGGTTGAAGTGTCGCTGGAGTATTCCACACAGTTGGTCAGCCACCCTGGGGCTGATGCCATCAGGGCCCGCCGCTTTCCACTGATGTAGTCTCTCCAGCTCTCTCTTCACTTGGTTGGTGGTGAAAGCCAGCCCAGGTGGGGAGGTGGGGGGAAGGGGGGTGTTGAGGATCAGTCCAGAGGGAGCAGGGGCGGAGGTGGGGTCGCTGATCGTCTCAACAGAGGTGTTGTGAGCAAAGTGGGGGTGGGACAGCCGTGAGGGTGTGTGGCCTGGGGAGCTGGAGGGGAGGTGGACAGGGCCAGTATCGAACCTGTTTAAATAATTGGTTCAGCTCATTGGCTCTGTCCTGGGTCCCCTCCGTCTGCCCACTAAATAAACACCTGCTTTGCTTTAAATTGGTGCTTACAAGTCGTTCTCTATTGCCATAGACTTGGTGGGCACTGTCATCTGTGATCTTTGTGTATAGATCACTTTCTTTAATCACGTACTGAAGAAACTGTCACTTAATATTTTGTTCTTAAAGTCTACAAACGCTCTACATTCATTCACTGTGATAGGGTTGGATCCTATATGCTACTTTTATTATTCTCCTTAAAATGGCTCAGTGCCTATAATTTAGGCTGTGTGTAGAATGGGGCGTAAAGGATTTGATAGTTATATTTTCAGTATTGAATTGTTAGCTGTTATGTGACAATTAGGTCAAAAACTATTTATTTTTATTTTTTGGGTGTAGATGGCCAAGGAAGTTGGACAGAACTTCCCAAAACATTGATATAGAACCTTCATAAAAACACATGGAGCAACTGCAAATGGCTGAGGATATACTAAAAATGTCTGGTATGTAATGACATTTAATTCAAAGTAAATGTAAATTCTTTATTTGTATGTAGTTGTGTTGGACAACCATATGTTCCATTCATGCCTATGATTTCAGAGTTCAACACAACAAAGCCAACAACTGCTTCGTGTGTGCCACTGATAAAGAACCTGGATGTGTGTGATGAGGCACACATGTGGCAAAATAAAGAACCACACTAAACAGTTTTGTGAGATCTTTATTTGGTGTTTATTTTACTCTGGTGGCAGTCACATGAAAGGTGCACATTCCATGGTGACTGTAATCAAAGTGAAACATACAAGTTGAGGTTGAACAAACAATGTTTTAATATTAATATGCATGTCTCTTTGTCTTACCGGTTCCTGGAAATGCCTAGTAGGAGGGGCCGCGAACAGGAAACAGACTATATGACATCCTGAAGGGGAGGAGTTGGTCTATTAAGAGTTTTAGACTTAAAACTCAGGAATGTTTGTTTGAAGGTGTACTAATGGTAATGTAACTGGTTGAAGATTATCAATGTATAGTTGGGGAGCTTGCCAATGCTCTGTGAACTATGAACTGTATAGTAATTAACTAATGAAGAGTTATGATTGGTCAGTTTGAAAATGAAGGAGGAGATTAAAAACTATAAAAGAACAGATTCAATGTTTGGAAAGGGAGAAAGAAAAAGGGGCTGTTTGGTTGGATCAGTAGCCAACTGTGTAACTTATTATTATTTATTTTATTTTTTTTGTGATGAGCTGTACTCTGAACAAATTATTTTTGTTAGTATGTTTTCCTGCTGAATTTCTGAGTTAAACATGGACTTACAAAGGACATTTTGTTTTGGACCGTGTTGCATTTTTTGGAATTCGTGGCACCCTGAATTAAATGAGATTTGTTTCCATGGACATTTCTGAAGTTTTTCAATTTTTTTCTGCTGGTTTAGCCAACGCACTGACCACCTTACCATAATGTGGCCCAAAGACTGACTGGGTTAGTAACTTTATTTAACATGTTCATAATATTTTGACGGCATGTAAGACAATTTATGATATAACACAATGTATGGCTAATTCGTCATACTGCATTGATATTTTATATGATTTATAACGTGTTACGCTTTGTTTTGTTTTAGATTGAATGTTTCGCATGCCAACGGTGGTTCCATGCGCTGTGCCTAGGGATGGAGACAAGAGTTCAACAGAGGGAAGAACACAAACAGGAAGTGCCGTCTTTGTTGTTGAAAATGTATGCCACACCCCATCCACACTGAAGAGGCTCTGAAATGTACATCAACCAGGGATAAAGAGAACGTTAACACTGTGAAATGTTTTGTACTTATTTGAAGTAAACTGTCTGACATGTTGGAAAAGATTAAAGGTCTACAATTTCTGTTTAATTTGTCAATATTCCATTTCTATGAATTGATTATCTGGCCACCATTGTGGTTACATGTTCAGTATATGTATTGACCAGCAAACCCACTGCAGCCTACCTTAGTGGCCGTGCAGTTCACTCTCCATCCCTGCTTTGGACAATTAATAACATGACTCTCTCTCTTTGCCATTTTTCTTTATGGTTTGATATTAGCGATGAAAGGAGATTCTCTTTCTCTCCTATTGTGTACCGCTGTTGAATACTGTGGCAAAAAAAGACTTAAGGAAAGGGAAAAGAAGTACAACCAATTATTATAGATCAACATTAAAGAAAATGGTAAACACAACACTGGACTGAACCCCCTAATGGTCAAATTAATATTAATGTACAACCATATAGAAGATACATGACTAGAGGTTATGCAATATGGGTATACAGACAAATTTGTTGGTACCCCTCCACAAAAAACAAAGAATGCACAATTTTCTCTGAAATAACTTGAAACTGATTAAAGTAATTTGCATCCACCATTGTTTATTCCATATTTAATAGAAATCAGACTTTGCTTTTGATTTTTTTTATTCAACATAATATTGTAAATAATAAAACAAATGAAAATGGCATGGACAAAAATGATGGGACCCTTAACCTAATATTTTGTTGCACAACCTTTAGAGGCAATCACTGCAATCAAACGTTTTCTGTAGCTCTCAATGAGACTTCTGCACCTGTTAACAGGTAGTTTGGCCCACTCTTCCTGAGCAAACTGCTCCAGCTGTCTCAGGTTTGATGGGTGCCTTCTCCAGACTGCAAGTTTCAGTTTTTCCCATAGATGTTCGATAGGATTCATATCAGGACCACTTAATAATAGTCCAATGTTTTGTTCTTCTCCATTCTTGGGTGCTTTTAGCTGTGTGTTTTGGGTCATTATCCTGTTGGAGGACCTGCGACTGAGACAGAGCTTTCTGATACTGGGCAGTACGTTTCGCTCCAGAATGCCTTGATAGTCTTGAGATTTCATTGTGCCCTGCACAGATTCAAGGCACCCTGTGCCAGGCGCCGTAAAGCAGTCCCAAAACATAACCGAGCATCCTCCATGTTTCACAGTAGGTATGGTGTTCTTTTCTTTGAAAGCTTCATTCTTTTTGTCTGTGAACATAGAGCTGATGTGTCTTGCCAAAAATCTCCATCTCATCTGTCCAAAGTTCATTCTCCCAGAAGGATTGTGGCTTGTCAATATGCATTTTAGCCAATTCCAGTCTGGCTTTTTTATGTTTTTCTTTCAAAAGTAGAGTCCTCCTGGGTCTTCTCCCATGGAGTCCACTTTCGCTCAAAAAGCCACGGATGGTGTGATCAGAAACTGACTTAGCTTCACCTTGGAGTTCAGCTTGTATCTCTTTAGCAGTTATCCTTGGTTCTTTTTCTACCATTCGCACTATCCTTCTGTTCAATCTGGGGTCGATTTTCCTCTTGCGGCCGCGCCCAGGGAGGTTGGCTACAGTTCCATGGACATTAAACTTCTTCATAATATTTGCAACTGTTGTCACAGGAACATCAAGCTGCTTGGAGATGGTCTTGTAGCCTTTACCTTTACCGTGCTTGTCTATTATTTTCTTTCTGATCTCCTCAGACAAATCTCTCCTTTGCTTTCTCTGGTCCATGTTCAGTGTGGTGCAACAATGATACCAAACAGCACAGTGACTACTTTTCTCCATTTAAATAGGCTGAATGACTGATTACAAGATTGGAGACGTGATACAAATTAAAGAAACAAATTTGTTTGTAATATCACTATAATCCAATAATTTATTATCTTTTCTAAGGAGTACCAACAAATGTGTCCAGGACATTTTAGAATATCTCTGTAGAATAAGCAATAATTAATCTCTTTTCACAGCTTCTTTGCTTTATTCTATGACATACCAAAGGCATGCAAGTATACATGATAAAATAGCTTTTAATTTCATCACGTTTCAGGAGGAATGAAGCATTATTTCAATGAGCTGTAAGGGTACCAACAAATTTGAGAATGTATATCCACTGCACACTTCTTAGGTTGTGTAATTGACATGAACAAGGAGCTATTGAAATTCAAAACGATGAAAAATGTACGTAACACCACATGAGATTACAGTACACAAACAAGAGTGTGCAATATAGAAAGCTAGTCTGTGGACATTCCGAAGTTTGTTCGAGGTCAGTGGGTCACATGACCAAGGAGCTATTGAAATTAGAAAAGTCATGTAACTAATTGGGAGATGAAAATGGACAATCTAAAGGGTGTGCAATGTGTAGGCCCACTAGTTGTACATTCTGAACCTTGTTTGAGGCCAGTAGGTCACATGACCAATGAGCTATTGAAATTAGAATGTTTGAAAAATACATGTAAAAACAAGCTAAAGGGTGTGAAATATATAAGAGTAGTCAGTGGATGTTCTGAAAGTAGTTTGAGGGCTGTAGGTCACATGACCAAGGAGCTATTGAAATTAAAAATATTGAAAAATATTGAAAATGTATGTAAAATCGTGAGATCAAAAGTGACCAACTAAAGTTTGTGCTAAATATAAGGCTACTCAGTGGATATTCTGAAAGTTGTTTGAGGGTTGTAGGTTATAAGACTAAGGAGCTATTGAAATTTAAAACTTTTAAAAAATTATCGTAAATTCTCATGAGATGCAAATAGACAAACAAAACTGAGTGTACATTATGAACCCTGGTTGAGGTGTGTGGGTCACATGACCAATGTGTGTCTATGCCATCGGGTTAGCTAGAATCAGTTTTGAAAATGTTAGGAGTAATGGTTAACAAGCTATTGAAATGTGAAAAATGTGATTTGTCACTATGTTGAAGGTCCCTAACTGCTGTTGGTTGACGTAAGGAAAACCATAGGCGAATATACATTGAATATCCAACCTGAATCTGTCTTTACCTCGGTGGTCCCAGCCCATGTTGGGGTGGAGGGGAACGAGGAAGTTGATGTACTGGCTAAACAAACACATAGTAGTGGGGATGTTGATGTTGTAGTTTCAATGAGCAAGGCAGAGGCTAAAAGCCTGATATGGACAGCGATGGTGGAGAAATGGCTGGAGCAGTGGAATAGAGATACTAAGGGCAGGCATTTATTTACAGAGGAAAGGGGAGGATGGCAGGAAGGGAGAAGAGAGGAGGGTATTTTTTTTACAAGATTAAGGGTGGGACACACTGGTTGAATAAGACTTTAAATGTCATAGGAAAGCAACAAACAGGAAAGTGTGATTATTGCCAGGAAACAGAGACAGTGGAGCATGTATTGCTACAGTGTGGGCAGTATCAGAGGGAAAGATAGAGGCTGAGATCTAGTATGAGGGAGAAGGGGAGAGGTAATTCGTTTTAAAAGTAGATTGAGTAGAACGTCATTAGATATAGTCTTAAATATTATTTTTTAAGAGCAACGGAGCGTTTCTCCCTGTTTCTGGCCCACACTCCAGTACAGCAGGTGGCGGTAATGCACCAATAGGTGGCGGTAATGAACCAGAACGTTGGATGCCAACCGTCAATAAACCCCACCGAAGAAGAAGTATCTGTTTCCTTGCAGACAATGTTGGCCAATGAAAATGCTTTTTGAAGGCGACATGACATGCGCACTACACACTGTTGATTACATTGCTAGCTGGCTAGCTGTTTCGACCGAGCTTTGAAACTGTCAACTGGATTGCTAAAACACATAAAACACATCCTTCGTTAGACACGACCATGCTACAGTTTCTGGTGAGTTGATATCGAAATGAAAATGATATATTGCGAACTTTCTGCGTCTCTTTGTGATGTGTGTATTGATGATGGGCTTGCTAGATAGATAGATAGATAGATAGATAGATAGATAGATAGATAGATAGATAGATAGATAGATAGATACTTTATTGATCCCCCGGGGGGGGGGGGGGGAAATTTCATATTTAAACGTTGCTAGCTATCGTAACTATTTATTTTTTATTTATTTCACCTTTATTTAACCAGGTAGGTCAGTTGAGAACAAGTTCTCATTTGCAACTGCGACCTGGCAACTATGCTGTATGCTAGCTAGATAACCATGCGTTAACTAGGCAAGTCAGTTAAGAATTGGGCCAATTGTGCGCCGCCCTATGGGACTCCAGATCACGGCCGGTTGTGATACAGCCCGGGATCGAACCAGGGTCTGTAGTGACGCCTCTAGCGCTGAGACGCAGACCGCTGCGCTACTCGGGAGTCAATGTTGCTGAACCTAGTTAGTAAAAACAACAATATGTATTCCTTCTTGAATAACAATGTTTCTTTCTAATCTTGCAGGCTGGGTTTACCTTGGGAAACGTTGTTGGGATGTATCTCACTCAAAACTACGAGGTACTAAGAGGAACTACTAGCGCAGCAGACTAAACTCCACTACCAAGTGGAGTGGAGCAGAGATAAGGCTTTGTGGAGTCTTAACTACATCGACAAGGTCAATACTTATAATTTTATTTAAGTAGGCAAGTCAGTTATTAAGAACACATTCTTATTTACAATGACGGCCTACCTACAGGGTCAGCCCCTGGAGCAAATTAGGATTAAGTGCCTTGCTCAAGGACACATCGATAGGTTTTTCACCTTGTCGGCTCGGGTATTTTACCCAGCGGCCTGTCCTCTGTTAGTTGTGCCTTTTTTGTTTGCTGAAATTCCATACCTTTTTCATTAAACGTTAATCAAATACAACAGCTGTTTCTTTGTTGAGATTCAATTGGCGGAACATATGCGCTGTGTTGCCATCTTAGAGAAACAGCAATGAGCAAACAGACGGTGGTTGTATTTGATTTACTTTGATTGAAAACTTATGGATTTAAGCAAAAGAAAGGCGCGTAACTACAGAGGACAAACATTGGTACAAGGTAGGCGTTTCATAATTACATTTTTTGGAAGTATTGACCTTGGATTCCACATAGCCTGGTCTCTGCTCCACTTTGTTGGAGTCATCAGGAATAACAAGCACAATAGGCCTATGTCATTTGGCACTCTTCTCTGATTACTCCACCTCTGTTTAAGGTCCCCAACATTTCCAAAAAGATAGAAGCCTTCAAGAAGGATGTGGAGGCAAAGAAGAAACCTCCAGCGGAGTAAAGAGATTGTTTCTTTCTATCCATGTTGTTGATCAGAGGCAGATTGAAGAGATTGGGACTATTGGAACAAGAAGAGGATATATATTTTTTCATCTCATTTAATCTTTGCAATTAAAAGCAATATGTGTACTAAGGTTACCCTGGCAGAGTAATAAATGGTAAAACATGGATTATCTAAGCAGGTTTTTACAGTGCCTGGACTGAGCCAGGGTTATTGATTTCTTTATATATTTTTTGTATTCTTCAAAGTTCTTATCTACTTTAAGATAATATTATGAGGGTGCTATTTATGAGTGGATATGCAAAGATGACTAACAGCTGTGGGACCATCTAAACTTCAGAAACCTTGGCCTTATCCTCGCAAGAAGCTGGGCAGGGCAGGCCTTTAGGTGGGGCACTGGCAATATCATTTTTTGTCAAGTCTAAACATGTCATTTTTGCCAACTTACTGCTTTCGAGTGATATCTTATAAATTGAATTGGGAGGCCTGTTCTACGTAGGCCTAATTCAGCCTGCATTAATACATTTGGTTAATCAAGTGTCTGTGTCATAAATTTAAAGGAGAAAGGTGTTACATAAGAGTTTTGTCAAGCAAAGGACCTTGCTCAATACTTCATCACCATCCAGTAAAATAGATTATTTTGTAGGGCAGTTATTCTAACTCACCATGTTTATTCTTATCATCCATTATCCAGAGAAGCATTATTCTTCATACGTGTCACAGCAATTTTTCTTGAGAGCATCTGGGTATGGTATCACAATCAGACCGTGATTGGGAGTCCCATAGGGCTGCGCACAATTGGGCCAGCATTGTCCTGTTTGGCCGGGGTAGGTTGTCATTGTAAATAAGAATTTGTTCTTAACTGACTTCCCTATATATATATATATATATATATATTTTTTTTTTAAATAGACCAGCAGAGGTCAACATAGTTTGTTTTCTTTCCCTTGTACTCTGTAAATAACATCCAATCCACCAAAGTTATATTTTTTTAATTGAACAGAATGGATAAACTAAAATCTACATTATAATTAGGGCTCTATTCAATCTGTAAACCTGAAGCGTTACAGATTCTGCGTTAGACATTTAAAAGGTCATTTCCGATTTAGCCGGCAAAACGCATCGTTTAGAGTGAATGCCGTCTCTAAATCGGGAACAGTGGAGACTGCGGAGAGCTCATAATAATGTCTGGAATGGCATCAAACACGTGAAACAATTCCATTTACTCCATTCCGGACGTTATAAACCGTCCTCCCCCTCAGCAGCCTCACTGATCGGGTAACGTTGCCTTTAAATGTATATCACGCTGTAAAGCTGAATGTCCACCATGCGGATTGAAAATAGCCCATACTAAACTATGACAATGTTTGGTTTGGTCTTGGCACGGTTTATGGTAGAATCACTTTCTGTTTTTCGGTTTCTTGCCCTTCATTCCTCCGGTTTTCTTTTTTGTTGACTCAGACCATCCAAAGCCTCGGAACGCCAGACAGTCAACTGCATTGTGGGAAATGTAGTAAACATTCTGCATGGCTGCTGGACTGAGAATGTCCACTTCTGACTTGGTGGCTTTGGCACTGACTGATCTCTTCTTGGATGGCCTGCTCCTCCTCTCAGCCTTTTTGACAGGCCTGGCACTGTGTGACCTTGACTTTCTGGATTCTGTTGATTTTCTTAATTGTGTAGGCTGTGGACAGACCATTTGATAATCACTATAGATAACATAGAAAAGTTCAATTTAAGCAGTATGTTCAGTAATGTACACTACCATTCAAAAGTTTGGGGTTCCCTTGTTTTTGTCCATAAGTACAGTGTAGACATTGTTAATGTTGTAAATCACTTATCTACATAGGCGTACAGAGGCCCATTATCAGAAACCATCACTCCTGTGTTCCAATGGCACATTGTGTTTAGCTAATCCAAGTATCATTTTAAAAGGCTAATTTATCATTAGAAAACCCTTTTGCGATGGTTAGCACAGCTGAAAACTGTTGTGCTGATTAAAGAAACAATAAAACTGGCCTTCTTAAGACTAGTTGAGTATCTGGAGCATCGGCATTTGTGGGTTTGATTACAGGCTCAAAATGGCCAGAAACAGAACTTTCTTCTGAAACTCGTCAGTCTATTTTTGTTCTGAGAAATGAAGGCTATTCCATGTGAGAAATTGCCAAGAAACTGAAGGTCTTGTACAACACTGTGTACTACTCCCTTCACAGAACAGCTCAAACCAGAATAGAAAGAGGAGTTGGAGGCCCCGGTGCACAACTGAGCAAGAGGACAAGTACATTAGTGTCTAGTTTGAGAAACAGATGCCTCACAAGTCCTCAACTGGCAGCTTCATTAAATAGTTCCCACAAAACACCAGTCTCAATGTCAGCAGTGAAGAGGCGACTCCGAGGTGCTGGCCTTCTAGGCAGAGTTGCAAAGAAAAAGCCACATCTCAGACTGGCCAATAAAAAGA
This sequence comes from Thymallus thymallus, assembly GCA_023634145.1. Classification (NCBI taxonomy): domain Eukaryota; kingdom Metazoa; phylum Chordata; class Actinopteri; order Salmoniformes; family Salmonidae; genus Thymallus; species Thymallus thymallus. The sequence continues at coordinate 5,944,681 of CM042420.1, forward strand.
AAAGATTAAGATGGGCAAAAGAACACAGACACTGGACAGAGGAAGATTGGAAAAAAGTTTGAGTTTGAGGGGTTCGGATCACAAACAAGAACATTTGTGAGACGCAGACCAAATGAAAGATGCTGGAGGAGTGCTTGACGCCATCTGTCAAGCATGGTGGAGGCAATGTGATGGTCTGGGGGTGCTTTGGTGGTTACTCCATTTTGCAACGCCATACCCTGTGGACAGCGCTTAATTGGAGCCAATTTCCTCCTACAACATGACAATGACCCAAAGCACAGGTCCAAACTATGCAAGAACTATTTAGGGAAGAAGCAGTCAGCTGGTATTCTGTCTATAATGGAGTGGACAGCACAGTCACCGGATCTCAACCCTATTGAGCTGTTGTGGGAGCAGCTTGACCGTATGGTACGTAAGAAGTGCCCATCAAGCCAATCCAACGACTAGAATGCCAAAGGTCTGCAAGGCTGCAATTGCTGCAAATGGAGGATTCTTTGACGAAAGCAAAGTTTTGAAGGACACAATTATTATTATTTCAATTAAAAATCATTATAACCCTGTCAACGTCTTGACTATATTTCCTATTCATTTTGCAACTAATTTGATGTATGTTTTCAAGGAAATTTCTAAGTGTCCCCAAACTTTTGACCGGTAGCGTAGGCTACTAGCTCTACACTGCACCCTTGACCAGTGAGGTAATGCAACAACTGCAATAATGTTTCAAAAACTACATCAAATTTACTGTACCATTGTGTGGACATTCCTCTTCTATATGATTTGTGAGATCGACATTCATTCTCTGCTAATGTGTCGCCCTGGAAACATCAGGGACATCACACAATATAGGTTACTTTGACTTCTCAAGTAAAGGATGGATGCCCACATCAAACTTTACAAGTTGCAATATGCCATTTTTCTATTAGGTCCTTGTGAACAAGTGAAAGCTATTTTTATGTCAAATAAAAATCACACATATTGAAATAACCTAGAATTGTAATAAATAGTTACCAACCTTTCCGTGTTAAAGTCTGGCAGAGAGACTAGATACATCCCATGTGTTTGTATCCTGTTGTCGTAGAGACTATGCTTTTTCTTGGTGTTTGAGTAGGCAGCCGCTTTTACAAGGTTGTCCCTCTTCTCTGTGCTGCTGGGCATGGCGTTAGTTGCCGTCTCACATGTCCCTTGACTCCCACAAAGAACGTCTGTTTACATCACCATGGTAATCTGCTGATTATCTCCTGGCATCATGAATATTATATTACAAAAACATAATTCCTTATTCACAATTAATAAATAGAACCATTCCAGACTACTCTGATTCCCTTTTTAACTTTGTTTTTTTATCCCACTTTCAGACAAGAAATCACACATTCTCAAACTCTGATCTCCAGGGAAACCAGACAACACTTCCTAAACATTAGACATAGAACAATGTATACTAATTAAAAACCAGTGCTCTTTATTTTGAAAATACAGTATATTAAGGACAGATTAAGTTTCAACTCTATCATTATAATAGGTCTTTCAACAGAATAATGCCTCTGTACAGGACAGTGATTGCACATACCCCTGAACAAAATCTGTTATTATTATTATTATTATTACTACACTGTCCTAAAATAAAAACAGCAACATCCAAACACTGCAAAACACATCTAGGAACATCCTCCAACTGTGCCAGAACTCAAACATACATGTACTGTAGAGTATTTCCAGTGATTTGTACAATTTCAGGTAGAAAAAAAAAAGATATTGCATTGCTTTGAATGAGAGATGCTATGAGTAAGGCATTTATTTATACATCGAAACTGGCACTCATTACTTTGGCACATGAGGTTAGGGTTTCTGAAACAAAGTCGTGAGTAACTACAACAAAAAGTGTAAGGAAATTATTAAAACATTGTTACTGTATGTGCCAATCCAAGTGTAGACTACTTTTAAAGTTGTTATTGCAAGTCCACCAGTTGCATTCATCCTGTATAGGTAGTGAGGAGGAAGCCATAGTTGTACAACCTGAAATGTATCATTATTGTACATACTGAAAACCTGAGAACCTCAAGATAAGCAGTTATTTTGAAAGCTTTCACAATCAAGCAAACCTAGAAGTAAAAGGCCAAATGACTTTCTCTTCACCTGTGTGGGACTTTGTCTTTTGAGACATACTCGAGAAGCAGACAAGGTGCTGACTCAATAGACAACAAAGTAGGTGCATTTACCAAAACACCCTACATATACTAAATCGTGAGTGAAAGTACATTTTGAATTTGTGTTCTAAAAAACGGAATTTTAACAAAAAGTGACATTTCGAAATATTGCATAACATTTCAGAATACAGTTTTAAATGACATTCAAACAGAAAAGGAAACCCGCAGCAGCCATGCACACTTAGTTTCCACACAGAAGCACAATTCAGTTACATAATCATTACTCAATACAAAGATAATACACCAAAGTACATCTCAGCCGCCTACACAAATTCCCCCGGAGAGAGATAGTATGAAAAAGTGACCATGACCATGTCTTATAAGCTTGTGTCATCAGAGAATGTTCCATAACCTTAAGAGAAAAGTTAGAGAATACTTACTGGCCTTGACAGCCCAAGGTAGTCCTACTTTACAGTGAAAGAAAATGCCTGGACAAAAATCAGCACAATTGTGTGTGACAACTACTGTGTATTCGGCGAGGGGGAATCATAGCCTCACAAGGACACTTGTAGACCTTCAGCCGTTGTGCCGCTCTGTGGAAGCGGGGAGGTGGACTGAGGGCTGAACCAAGACAGCCATGACACCTTTGGGAGGACAGAGTGAAGCGGTCAGGAGTACTCCCAGAGGGAGTCGGGGACACTGCCCTGGATTTACCCAGAGATAGCCTTCCTACGTTGGACTGATGAACCCCCTCCAGCCTCCAAATCCCTGGTCAAACCCTTCCGATTAGCCTCAAAAGGTTTATAAAACACAAATTAACTAGCACATACTACTTACAGCAGGGTTCCCCAGCTGGAAATCAGCTCCAAGTGATTCCCACGAATAGAGAGACGTGATCGTATACAAATGTAAGAAAGTTTTAGTAATGTTTGTCAAATACTATATCTGCTTAGGCTCCCAAGTGGCGCAGTGGTTTATGTTTTATTTCCACACTATGAGGTTGGAATAATACTATGAAAATGATGATAATGCCCTTTAAAAATGTAAGACCTGTTCCTTCCTGTTTTGGTGGGTTGGAATTCTGGTCTTTCTGGTGACATCAGCAGGTGGTAAATGAGAGTTCCAAACCTGTCTGCCAATAACAGCTAGTTTTCCGCTCCCTAATCAGACCACTACCAAAGAGTCCTAGCCGAATTCTTGCTTGAGAAATTGCTTTTTGCTAAAAAGCAATGTGTTTTTTTTTGTACCATTTTAATTGAAAACAATCACAGTAAGGTACTTAATAGTTCGCCTGTTAGTACTGTACACAGTCGTTTCTTTCCAAAAAGGACTTTCTTCTAGAAATATATAATCAACCACAATATCATCTGAAGCTATGAGATTTACATACTAAAACATAATGGCTGTGATCATAAATAAATACACCTGTAAAACATTACAACAAACTAAAGACAGTGCCTGTACATCTTCATAAAAAAAAAAAAAAGGACATGCCATGGATACTGTATAAAATGAATTGTTCCACAAAGCACAAGAGAACCACATTTAGTGAGAATAAATAAACTGGTGGTTTGAACATAGTGGTTGGATTGGTTGTTGTGACTGACAGAATAGTGACAGTAGTCTACTTGCACTGTAAGAGCCTGCTCCTGCCAAGTTGCCATGACATCATTACCGTACAATTTCTACATGGATACAGGTGATTAGATGTTCTATTTCTGCCACATATTTACATGAAGATCACAGTAGTCGTAGGCTTGTGTTCCTGCTAAGTGTGTGTCCTCCCCCCTCACTGGGCCTGTTGTAGTAGGCCCTCCCATTGGATAGGCTGTGAGAATACCTCTCTCTCCAGCCACATTTCATAGCTGTAGTGGAAGTCCTCCGGCAGCTCAACACGCTGGCCCAGAACGCTTTGCAGGCAGTTGTCCACCGGGGCGAACTCTCCGTTCTGGTTCTTGTCGTAGCGGCGGCTGTTGAACTTCTCGATGCTCTCCCTCAGGGCGCACTCCTCCGCCTGGAAGTCCCACGGCCGCGCATCGATATCTGGAGGACAAAAGAACAGAGTTTTATTCTCAGGTCTATTAACTTGATGAATAACACCACACAACACTTGTGTCACAACACTTGTGTCTCCCTGTCAAAAGTCTGTTTGGAATATACAGTGGGGAGAACAAGTATTTGATACACTGCCGATTTTGCAGGTTTTCCTACTTACAAAGCATGTAGAAGTCAAATTTTTATCATAGGTACACTTCAACTGTGAGAGACGGAATCTAAAACAAAAATCCAGAAAATCACATTGTAAGTAATTAATTTGCATTTTATTGCATGACATAAGTATTTGATACATCAGAAAAAAAGAACTTAATATTTGGTACAGAAACCTTTGTTTGCAATTACAGAGACCATACGTTTCCTGTAGTTCTTGACCAGGTTTGCACACACTGCAGCAGGGAGTTTGGCCCACTCCTCCATACAGACCTTCTCCAGATCCTTCAGGTTTCGGGGCTGTCGCTGGGCAATACGGACTTTCAGCTCCCTCCAAAGATTTTCTATTGGGTTCAGGTCTGGAGACTGGCTAGGCCACTCCAGGACCTTGAGATGCTTCTTACGGAGCCACTCCTTAGTTGCCCTGGTTGTGTGTTTTGGGTCGTTGTCATGCTGGAAGACCCAGCCACGACCCATCTTCAATGCTCTTACTAAGGGAAGGAGGTTGCTGGCCAAGATCTCGCGATACATGGCCCCATCCATCCTCCCCTCAATACGGTGCAGTCGTCCTGTCCCCTTTGCAGAAAAGCATCCCCAAAGAATGATGTTTCCACCTCCATGCTTCACGGTTGGGATGGTGTTCTTGGGGTTGTACTCATCCTTCTTCTTCCTCCAAACACGGCGAGTGGAGTTTAGACCAAAAAGCTCTATTTTTGTCTCATCAGACCACATGACCTTCTCCCATTCCTCCTCTGGATCATCCAGATGGTCATTGGCAAACTTCAGACGGGCCTGGACATGCGCTGGCTTGAGCAGGGGGACCTTGCGTGCGCTGCAGGATTTTAATCCATGACGGCGTAGTGTGTTACTAATCGTTTTCTTTGAGACTGTGGCTCTCAGCTCTCTTCAGGTCATTGACCAGGTCCTGCCGTGTAGTTCTGGGCTGATCCCTCACCTTCCTCATGATCATTGATGCCCCACGAGGTGAGATCTTGCATGGTGCCCCAGACCGAGGGAGATTGACCGTCATCTTGAACTTCTTCCATTTTCTAATAATTGCGCCAACAGTTGTTGCCTTCTCACCAAGCTGCTTGCCTATTGTCCTGTAGCCCATCCCAGCCTTGTGCAGGTCTACAATTTTATCCCTGATGTCCTTACACAGCTCTCTGGCCTTGGCCATTGTGGAGAGGTTGGAGTCTGTTTGATTGAGCGTGTGGAGAGGTGTCTTTTATACAGGTAACAAGTTCAAACAGGTGCAGTTAATACAGGTAATGAGTGGAGAACAGGAGGGCTTCTTAAAGAAAAACTAACAGGTCTGTGAGAGCCGGAATTCTTACTGGTTGGTAGGTGATCAAATACTTATGTCATGCAATAAAATGCAAATAAATTATTTAAAAATCATACAATGTGATTTTCTGGATTGAAGTGTACCTATGATAAATATTACAGACCTCTACATGCTTTGTAAGTAGGAAAACCTGCAAAATCGGAAGTGTATCAAATACTTGTTCTCCCCACTGTACATATACTTTTCTTAAAGGACAACAGACCTCAATAATCAAGCAATACAGAAAAAACAGACATTGAAGTAGAGAGAAGAGACACTGGGATTGCAATTACAGCAGAGGGACATCTCTCTGTCTATCTGGTCCATTGAAAATAGAACCTGAAACACGTGATGACAGACAGTCATCTCTTTTTCCTCAGAGCCTCTCACCCCTAGCTGACCACTAGTTTGATTACTATGGCAACACCTCCTTAGTTACCGGCCTTCATCTTACAGTAGTTGGGTGACTGGACTTTCAGTTATGGAGATCCTAATCAAAGGCATATAGTATATAGAGTTGAAGTCGGAAGTTTACATACACCTTAGCCACATTTGAACTCAGTTTTTCACAATTCCAGACATTTAATCCTAGTAAAAATTCCCTGTCTTAGGTCAGTTAGGATCTAAGACAGATTTTAATAATGTGAAATGTCAGAATAAGAGTAGAGAGAATGATTTATTTCAGCTTTTATTTATTTCATCACATTCCCAGTGGGTCAGAAGTTTACATACACTCAATTAGTATTTGGTAGCATTGCATTTAAATTGTTTAACTTGTGTCAAACGTTTCGGGTAGCCTTCCACAAGCTTCCCACATAATGTTAGGTGAATTTTGTCCCATTCCTCCTGACAGAACTGGTGTAACTGAGTCAGGTTTGTAGGCCTCCTTGCTCGCACACGCTTTTTCAGTTCTGCCCACAAACTTTCTATAGGTTTGAGGTCAGGGCTTTGTGATGGTCACTCCAATACCTTGACTTTGTTGTACTTAAGCCATTTTGCCACAACTTTGGAAGTATGCTTGGGGTCATTGTCCATTTGGAACACCCATTTGCGACCAAGCTTTAACTTCCTGACTGATGTCTTGAGATGTTGCTTCAATATATCCACATCATTTTCCTTCCTCATGATGCCATCTATTTTGTGAACAGCAAAGCACCCACACAACATTTTATTTTTATTTTACCTTTATTTTACTAGGCAAGTCAGTTAAGAACAAATTCTTATTTTCAATGACGGCCTAGGAACAGTGGGTTAACTGCCTTGTTCAGGGGCAGAACGACAGATTTGTACCTTGCCAGCTCGGGGATTCGATCCAGCAACCTTTCGGTTACGGGCCCAACACTCTAACCACTGGGCTACCTGCCACCCCTGTGCTTCAAGGTTGGGATGGTGTTCTTCGGCTTGCAAGCCTCCCCCTTTTTCCTCCAAACATAACGATGGTCATTATGGCCAAACAGTTCTATTTTTGTTTCATCAGACCAGAGGACATTTCTCAAAAAAGTACCATCTTTGTCCCCATGTGCAGTTGCAAACCGTAGTCTGGCTTTTTTATGGCGGTTTTGGAGCAGTGGCTTCTTCCTTGCTGAGCGGCCTTTCAGGTTATGTTGATATAGGACTTGTTTTACTGTGGATATAGATACTTTTGTACCCGTTTCCTCCACCATCTTCACAAGGTCCTTTGCTGTTGTTCTGGGATTGATTTGCACTTTTCACACCAATAAAAGTACCTACCTATCTATCTATCCATCTATCTATCTCCATATCCATCCACCCATCTATATATCCATCTATCTATACTTGGGTACTATTGTTTGTACAGATGAATGTGGTACCTTCAGGCGTTTGGAAATTGCTCCCTAGGATGAACCAGACTTGTGGAGGTCTACATTTCTTCCCATGATGATCTTCCCTCCTTCACTCATGCTGCCAAACATGCCCTTGTAAAACTGACTATCCTACCGATCCTTGATTTCGGCGACGTCATTTACAAACTAGCCTCCAATACTCTACTTAGCAAATTGGATGTAGTCTATCACAGTGCCATCCGTTTTGTCACCAAAGCCCCATACACTACCCACCACTGCGACCTGTATGCTCTCGTTGGCTGGCCTTCATTATATATTCGTCGCCAAACCCACTGGCTCCAGGTCATCTATAAGTCTTTATTAGGTAAATCCCCGCCCTATCTCAGCTCACTGGTCACTATAGCAACACCCACCCGTAGCATGCGCTCCAGCAGATATATCTCACTGGTCACCCCCAAAGCCAACACCTCCTTTGGCCGCCATTCCTTCCAGTTCGCTGCTGCCAATGACTGGAACGAATTGCAAAAATCATTGAAGCTAGAGGTTCCTATCTCCCTCAATAACTTTAAGCATCAGTTGTCAAAGCTGCTTATCGATCACTGCATCTGTATATAGCCCTTCTGTAAATAGCCCACACTACTACCTCATCCCCATATTTATTTTTGTTTATTTTCACTAATCTTGCACTCCAGTATCTCTATTTGCACATCATAATTTGCACATTTTTCATTCCTGTGTTAATAATGATAATTCTGTAATTTATGTCACCACTATAGTCTATTTATTGTTCTACCTCCTAACCTTACTGCATTTTTGCACTACATTTTGCACTCTGTATATAGATTTTTCTATTGTGTTTTTGACTGTTTGTTTAATGTGTAACTCTGTGTTGTTATTTGTCACACTGCTTTGCTTTGTCTTGGCCAGGTCGCAGTTGCAAATGAGAACTTGTTCTCAACTGACCTACCTGGTTAAATAAAGGTGAAAAAAAAAAAAAAAAAAATGTTGAGCAAAGAGGCACTGAGTTTGAAGGTAGGCCTTGAAATACATCCACAGGTACACCTCCAATTGACTCAAATTATGTCAATTAGCCTATCAGAAGCTTCTAAAGCCATGACAATTTTCTGGAATTTTCCAAGCTGTTTAAATGCACAACCAACTTATTGTATGTAATCTTCTGACCCACCAGAATTGTGATATTGTGAATTATAAGTGAAATAATCTGTCTGTAAACAATTGTTGGAAGAATTACTTACTCAAAAGTTAATTTCCTTTGCATCTTACCGTTGCCATAGGCCCAGTCGTCATTGAGCCGGTGTCGGACTTTCTGGTAGATGGCCGACATGGTCTTCATGTTGCTCTTCCTCCATTGGCGGCCCAGGTACTTGGTCTGGATCTTGAGCAGCTTGAGGACGTACAGCTGCATCATGGCCTGTTTGACCTTCAGTGCCCTCTTCAGGATGGGAGCAGACTTGAACACCACCAGCATCTGAGAGAGTAGGAGGAGGAGGAGGTGGAAGAGAAGGACACAGTGCATCTCAAAAGTGTCCCGTCACAAATCTTTGAATTCCAAACTGACCGCTAGCCTGTACTCCCTGCACACTCTTGTAGATCTGAAAGGATTTGATAGGTTCTACAAGTGGGCATTGAATAAGGGACATACTATATACTGATAGAGAAAGGCAAGACCAGTTCTCTCTCACCATGGTCCTGGAGTGTTTCCACTTGGTCAGCTTGTTGAGGATCCTCACCAGGTTGATGCAGGAGAAGAGATTCCGCCAGCAGAACTGATTACTGTCTCCAGCTTCCTACAATCACAGGAAACGACAGGGTTAGGAGAATTGAAACGGCCACAAAGAAGACATATATAAACGGCCTACTATTTAGGAGGGTATCCGAACACGGCAAGTGTCAAATCACAGCCAACAGATAAACCAAACCCATAGCCATGTCTTTAACATTTTAACAGTCTGATGTAAACACATGGGTTTGTAATCTGGACTCACCAAGCTCTCGGCTGTGAGCTCAGGCATCTCGTGGACCACACAGTGAGGGAAGTCCAGCACGCATATGCTACAATGAGAGCACACAGAGGAGATTACACACACACACACACCAGAGATTATTACAGTCCATCTTTCTGTCAACAGTGGTGTTACACCCGTCATTGAGGTGAGAGAGACATTTACCATCCACACCTGAACCCCCTTGTGTTTTGGCACCTCCTCCTCTACCCTGCAGCCGCCTGTGTCTTTTATGAGCAGGAAACAAATACCTGGCAGACATACACCAGGCCTTTATGTGGGTGCAGATGCACCTCTGGCACTGTGGCAGAAACTAAGTGGTAGTCAGTTCTAGTCAGTGAGTCCTACCTGTTTTTGGCACTGATGTAAGACATTATGTTCTGGTTGAAGAACTTGAGGATGAGAGGGATGCAGTTAGCGAACACCAGGTGTTGAGAGACAATCTCAAACTGGAAAGAGAGAGAGAGAAAGAGACAGGAAGTACAAGGTCACTGCAAAGTCACTAACTGTCTTTAATGACCAGGAACCATGGAGGACAAGATAAAGCACCAAGTCTAGCCTTTTAATTCCTAATAAGGAAAACGTCATAGCTATTAAAACATTAAAGATGAATCCTTCAAACCCCCCAGTCTTTCCATCTTTTATGAGTAGGATTTCTCCTTTTATACATTCTATGCAATCATTTACTGTCAAAAGATAGTTCAAGACCACCTTTAATTAGCACACCTACTGTCATTGCTAGTATGACGAGCATTCCATCATCCGATGTTCGGGGGTAGAAAAACTCTAAATAAGGGGGGGGTTCCAATACGAGGATTTAGCCAACGTGCTCTCCCTAGGAGGTACTCAGCTCTGCGCCACGGCTGTCTAAGAGCCAGTAGAATAAGAGTCATAGGCAGACTCATTTAACCCTTTCAGTCAGCTGGGTTCTGCAGTTGCATTAAATGAGTCTTTGTAACGAGCTTCATTTGAAAGTTGGTACTGAAAGTGAAAGTGACCCTTTTGGGCAGTAGGCAACTATCATTTTTACATCCAGCTATGTTCTTCATCTTAATCATTTAGGATTTGACAGAACAGTCCTGACATGCTGCCAGGTATGGGATGCCCCCTCTCTGGCTCTCTCTGGCTCTCTCTGGCTCTCTCTGGCTCTCTCTGGCTCTCTCTGGCTCTCTCTGGCTCTCTCTCGCTCTCTCTCAATAAATGAAGCTAATCTCCCCAAAATAAGAATTATAATCCTCCTTTACAAGAACAGATTTCGGAAGGAGCTCAGCTTTGCATTTTGGGAGATGGATGGTACTGCTATGTACCCGTTTCTTTTCTGATGGTACTTCTCCAACTCTCCTTCTCCTCTCTCTATTCTGCCTCCCTCTGTCAATCGGCCTCTCTTGGTGCGGGGAGATGTATGAACCTTTGACTGTGTGCCCATCATTCCAGTGCAGGATCTGTGTTGTCGGCTGCCAGGAGCCAAAGGGGTGGGGGCAGGAGGGGAAGAGAGAGAGAGACATGTGGTGGTGAATGTGAGGGGGCAGGGAGATGAGTGAACATAGGCTGACCTGGTTGAGGTGGGGGTGGGGGGCAGAGAGAAAGAGAGCGGGACAGAGAGTGGAGGCTGACCTAGTGTGTGAGGGTGGGAAAGGTGTGGGGGAGAAGAGATCAGTGATGTAGTGGTTAAAAAAAATATTAAAATGGGTGGGTAAACTGATCGCCGGTTGTGCTGGGAAAAAAAGTACCGCCTCCTATACTTTCAATACATTTATCCGCAAAACGTGGTTAAACTGCGTTTACCCTCAAATACGCCATTGGAAGAGATATGAGAACGAGAGCAGCGGCAGACCTGAGGAAGGGATGAAGAGCGAGAGAGAGAGAGGCTGACCTGGTGTGTGAGGGTGGGAAACAGAAGGAGCGAGACAGAGAGAAAGAAAGAAAGCGGTAGAAGGTGGCTTACTTGGTAGATGTGATTGAGTTTGAGGTGCTTGAGCAGCAGCAGCAGGAGTGCAGAGATGGCCTTGACGATGATCTCCTTATGCCTGTTCACGTCAATACCCAGCTTCATGCTCTGGAGGACCGTGATTCTGCCAACACACACACACACAAACACACCTTCTATGTGATTCACTGCAACAATTTCCCTAGTCATTCACTTCATTTCTGAACAAACAAAAGGATTTCCCTTCCGTATTTCCATCACTCAACTTAAGCCTGAACACACTTACGGCATCTTCTCTGGCAGCACATCAGCCAGTATATTGATGGAGTCCGTCTTGGCCTTGGAGGTAGGTGCTGCAGCCAGCAGTAGCTTCAGAAGGGCAATCTGATAAAAACACCATGGGTGTTTTAGCTTTCAACCTCTCAGCTCTGAAACATGACAGGCCTATACAGAAAATACGTAGTACAAATCTACAGTGCAAGCACGATGTTCGAGACGCCATGTTAAGTGTCTTGGTGGAGCAGAACATAAATGGTGGATGTCCTCACCACATACTGAGACAGGTTAGGAAGCATGCCCAGATACAGGACCTCTGTTGGGGTCTCGTCCACATCCTCTTCTCCCTGACCAACACAACACCACACAATACGAGTTAGTCATCGTTTCCATTCACAAAGCCATGTTCCAACACTTAGGAAATGGATCATATTTTTATGTTACCAGGTTAGTCTCATTGAGATTAAAAATCTATTTTACAAGAGGAATTACAGAGACACATTTACTACATAAAGCACCACAGTTTAAAAATATAGATTTACACATTGAGCAGACAAGATGACTTGGTGTGGTGTGGTGCAACTAGGGGTCAAAACATTGACAGCACCCCACTTTATTGTCCAGTCTAGGTTTAACCTATCGTTAAACTCATTCAAATAGAGGAGCTCCTGTAATTTCATGTAAAGTAAACAGTAAGAAGAGTCACTGACCAGCGTCATGGGGCACTGCTGAAGCTCCTCTTCCCGCTTGATCTGCATCTCGGCTATGGAGACATATTTGTGCTGGAGGGAAAAGAGAGCACGGGGTTGGATATGGTGAGTTAGCCTATACTCCACCCCCACACAATATAAAGCACTATGATAATTAGCATGGTGTAGGATACGGTGAGTTAGCCTATACTCCACCCCTACACAATATAAAGCACTATGATAATTAGCATGGTGTTGGATAGGGTGAGTTAGCCTATACTCCACCCCCACACAATATAAAGCACTATGATAATTAGCATGGTGTTGGATAGGGTGAGTTAGCCTATACTCCACCCCCAACACAATATAAAGCCCTATGATAATTAGCATGGTGTTGGATACGGTGAGTTAGCCTATACTCCACCCCTACACAATATAAAGCACTATGATAATTAGCATGGTGTAGGATACGGTGAGTTAGCCTATACTCCACCCCCCACACAATATAAAGCCCTATGATAATTAGCATGGTGTTGGATACGGTGAGTTAGCCTATACTGGTGGAGTATAGGCTATGATAATTAGTGCAAAGCCCTTCATAACCACAATCCATTCCACTTCACACCTTTTCAATGAGACATCACCATGGCGACATACTATAGTATTCTGACATTATCACTTGTCAGGCAGCACCCGATGTGTAAACAGAAGAGGCTTTTAAAACGGGCGTTAATTAGACTTTACAGAAGGGCATTCCTCAGTGTAAGGGTGTTTCACAGTCCGTTCAATCACACAATTGATTTCTAAGTGGAATGTCAATGTCCAGGGATATTGACTAGCTGGTCAAATAAACGTCAATACCTCATCACCAGTGTAACACTCGATCCTGGTAGAGAGAGGAATTCAGAGGAGCAATGGTAAGAGGGACTTCTTTCCTCCTTACCTGTTTAAGGGTCTTCACACTCTCGTGTATGGGTCTAGGAAGACCGACCAGTGTCTCTGTGTCACTAGGAAACACACACAGCACCACGCAGCACAGCAACAGAGAGAGAACATTCACTGGCACTGCAATAACTATGACCACACGTGGCGGTGTACTACATGGAGCGAGCCTTTCAGAGAGAACACAGTGATAGTGACACTCACTTTCCCAGAGTGAAGCCGATGAACTTGTTCCTGCTGGTCTCCAGGAAGTGCTCTATGTCTTTCTCTCTGTGGAGACAGGCAGAGACATAGAGAGAGCGACAGACAGAGAGAGCGACAGACAGAGAGCGAGGAGGAGCTGGTCAAATCATCTGAAGCCTGCTGCCTCTCACTAACACCCAGTCTGAGATCCACCTTCTCACTGATCACACTACTAGACTGTGTTTCCTGGTCTGGCTTCCCAGGCTTGTAGCGATACCATCCAAACAGACTGATCAAAGACATACGGCTGCTAACCAGATGATGCATCTCCTCACACTTTGCCGAAATGCTACCCACGGGCATTAATCTTAGAGTGTTTCCACACACACACACACACACACTTTAGTGTTCTGTGTTGGCTGCTTAAGGCCTCAGTCACGCTCGATGCTGCCGCTGTACTCTGTGGGATACGCCAAATCAGCCCAGCACTACACTATGGTTCAAGGGTACACACACACACACGTCTGTTGGGGTGAATAATGCATGAGTTTAGAGATAATGAGTAGAGGATGATAAGCACAGACTGGATCACTCACGGTCCTCCTTGCGTCTCCCTCTCCCCTCTCCGTCTTATCCATACATTTGCATTATTTATGTCCCCAAGTCTACACACACGAAAGAGAGGCCACTTTCACTAATGTGTAGACGGAGGCCATATTGCGATGGGGAGCAGGCTGTTACTGTATGAATGACTGAGGTGAGTCCTCCTGAACAGAAGAGGCACTATCAGCAGCAGGAGTGTGTAGAATAACAAAACTAGAAACCAGTCTAAACATTTTTTTGCAGATCTGAGGTAAGCTATAAGGTGATAGATCCACCCTGCCTTCCGATGGTTTTTGGGGAGCTTCAGCTGTATTACACCTATCCAATCCCTTCAGATCTGCAAACACAGAAGGGTTAAGAGTAACGGCGAGGGGCTAGAGGTTTGTTTGGAACTGTGTCTCCCAGTCTTACCGGACTTTGGGCGCCCAGGGCAGACCCTTGGGGAGGGACGTCCTCTCCGTGGGGGGTCTGAGTGGCGGCGGTGGGGGTGGTGGCTGGATGATGACATCACGGTCCAGGGGGTCCACCTCGCCCTCGATGCTACCGTCGGCTTCCTCTCCATCCTCCTCCTCGTCGCGTGCGTCGTCGTTCTTAAAGGGGTCGCGCTCGTTGTACGTGTCTAGGCTGTCCTGCTTTACCAGGGGCTGGAACCCAGAACAACCAGCAGGGGGCATGAAAGAGGCCGTCCCCTCACACACACAGGGTTAGGCCCTGGCTTTCCACTTCAAGCACAAGCAATACTCGGACTTACCTACCGTAAGGCTGCACTTCAAGACAAAAAGGTCACAGAAACACCGCTAAAAGACCTGAGGAACGTTTGGGCCCGACTCCATATTCAAGTAATAAACATTTCACTTACAACCATAATCAGTCATACAGCACAAACCCAGTAATCTCAAACCATTTCTATAGTTTTAAATGAATGACTGAGGCATCGTCAATGCAACAAGCATCAGGCAGGGGGGCGGGGGCATTTAATAGCAGCGAAACGCCAGCGCAATGTAACGTATGGTGGTGGTAGTAACTACTTGTCAGGTAGAGCGTGTGGCGGTGAGGAGAGCAACAGAGGTGACGGAAGCAGTGTGACCAGCATAGACATGTATGACTCAAATCCCCATGGAGAACAAGCCATTCAGCTATGTGGAGGGAAAGAAGCTGCAGTGAACTGTTGTCTACAGTGATACTGAGGCGGCTAAACAACCCAGTGGAGATGAGGAAAAGTCCGCAGTGACCTCAACGACCACAGCCAGCCCCGTCTCCCTGTACCCACCCGTACAGCGCAGAACGCAGTGGAGGAGGAAGAAAGAGGAGGAGGAAGAAAGAGGTAGAGGAATAGAAGGCGCGAGAACCAGCCCAAGGACGAGAAAATGCAGAGGGAAAGTAGTTTAAGACCTGCTTCTTGGGAAAGGGACTGTCTCCTTCCAAGCTATCAACAAAGGCACTCTGCAGGGACACAAGGAAGAGGAGGGAAGGTTGACAGCCTGATGAAGTCAGAGCTCTAGTCTAAAAACAGCACAGTTAGGAGTAGAGGAAGAAGCTAAAGCAAAAGTGTCATTCATTCCACCGTCAGGGGAATACAGTGTTACAGTATACTGATGGTTCCTGTTCACACTCTCTACTGCTATAGCCAGGCTGAGCAATCAATGCTGGTTAGCCTCGCGCACCATGCCCTCTGTGACTGCAAGGGGTTTTAGTCAGGCTCACTGTTAGAACACATCAGGTGTGTATTCAGTCAAGTGGGAGTCTATGTGAAAAGCTCCAGGAACAGTGTGTGTGTGTGTGTACAGTATGTGCATAATATAATGCATAATGTAATATAATACGTACCCTGCGGCTACGGCGTCCTCTCTTGGCCTGCTGTTGCTGTTCTATGAGCTCAATGGCCGAGGCCGGAGGAGAGGCTGCTCTCATGCTCCGGACCACCTTGATGCTGTCCTCAGGTAGGGGGGGCAGGCTCAGCCTCGCTCTGCCTCGAACCTTCATCTCCTGGAGCTCCTCGAAGCCCCCCATGGTGAACTGTAACACACACACAGTTTGAGATGCACACAGAGACGGATAGAAAGCCATAGAGATGTACATGAACACACACACGCACAGCGCTCTATGCAGATATTAGAAAATCAAATTTTCCCATTGTGGAACTAGTCTAGCCTGACTCTGCTTTAGCATTCTAACAAGCGTTTTGAATTTACAATAGATTATAACATACTGGTGGATGAATCTCTCTGTTACGAAGCTGCTAGCCCACTAAACGGGCAGATATCGGCGTCTGTGCTGTAGCTTACTGACCAGGATGGTCTTCCAGAGCAGCAGCAGGACCTTCTTCATGGGAAAGTGTGGAGCGTTCATACTGCAGAACTTGGTCACCATGGTGAAGAGCAGCAGGGCAAATGGCTCTCCGTTGTACAGAGGAGAACCTGAGGTTAGAGGAAACAGCCAGCACACACACACACCAAAACATTTCCTGTATAATTTACAGTAACTTACTTGCAGCAATTGGTCAGTAAGTTACTGTACTTTCCGTTACTGAAAATATTGTTGTAGTTAAGGATACACTGGTCTTCAAAATAATTTTAATTAAAACAAGAGATTATATATCTCTGACTTTCTCTGGATAGTGGCAATACATTACTGAGATACTCAGGGTAACTTGATACCAGCTTCCTGTAATTGACTATAATGTCAAAGAAATGAAACAGTACAATACTGTAAAAGTTGTTTTAAACTGTAAGAAAATAATTTCACTGTAATTACAGGGGATTGGAGCAAGATGGTTGGCCGCTAGGCATTTGTATATTACAGCATATTAATGAATACTAGGTGTATCACTTTCACTTCAAGAGGCCTAAAACAAAGGCTTCCAAACTGGCTGTGATTACAGGGCAAAACAGTGATAAACACTGATCTAGTCTGGCTATCACCAGCTCTTGAGCTGTGTAGTCACGTGGGTCACGTCAGCCAGGCTAACTCTGATCTGTTCCCTATATACATTAAATTGTTAGGGAACCACTATCACATATCAGTTACATTCGTACAGCATTCTCACTAACGGGCACAACAAATATAGCCTCTTAAAAGACACAACAATACCATGCACCCACTACGTTAGTGTAGATTTTCAGGACAAGGTTTGTAGAATTTCTAAAATACAGTATATTTCTGTATTCTGGGGGGTACAGCATTCTCACTCACGGGTGCAACAAATATAGCCTCTTACAAGGCACACATTAACATACAGCTCACAACATTAACCCAAAATGCACCATAATTAATTCTGTAAAACACAGTGTTTTACTGTTGAAATTACAGAAATGTCTTCTAATGCACACGCGCACACACACACACAAACACACACTCTCTCTCTCTCTCTAACACTAACCCAGTTCAGTCTTGAAGGCCTCTCTGGCAGTTCTCCACTCTGGCCTGTCGTCCCCTGTCTGCAGACGGATGGTCTCCACCATCAGGTACATGATGCTTAGCAAGACCCTAGTAGAACACAAGAGGTCAGAGGTCAGAATTAACAGGTGTGTGCATGCACGCATCAAGACAAATAGTCTGTAAGCTACTGAGGTAGAACAGCTCTCCCCTCCAAAAACATAACTATGTGTGCCTGTGCATACATTATGTCTGCCTATGTGTAGTTTGTATGTGTGAATCTGTACGTGTGTGTGTGCATACGTAATACTCCTGTACACGTTTCCACATTCACTTGCCTAGCTAATGCATCAGCCTAAATCACCCTACGGTAATTAAACAATGTTAGCGAGGCACTGTCCTGTGCATTAACCGCCTTCATTCAAGATGGAATACAAGTCATAAAGGCCTCCATTTTCTACAAGCTATTATCATCATATCAGATAATTACTGGAGGAGGCACACTTAGAGTGGTAGAGATGGAATGGGAGGAACAGGTGAGGGTGGTAGGTAATTATCGGTCTATGGAGGTCGGTGAGGGACTGGTACTTTAGAGTCCGGGCTGAACTGGTACTCGAGACTCTGGGCTGGGGGGTGTAAAGTGTCAAGTGGTTGCTGGAGTAGTGGGGTCGAAGACCACTCCTTGGCTTGGCTGATTGGGAGACTGCTGTAAACATCAGTGAGGTGGAAAGATGCTCACCTGAGTTCTGTGCTGTCCGCCAGAGAGATGGCAGGTTTCCTCAGTGCACTGCTGCAGGCTTGGTTGTTACTGCAGAATCGAACACAGAAGCAGTTTAGCATACATACAGTACAAATCATACAACACCACAGCTAAAAACAACAGACTAGAGATATCGCTAATGACTAGGACCTGGATAGGTCATGGGGTCAGGAAGTTTCCTATAACTGCTGTGAAAAAGACTAAAATGGTTTCCTATGGCTGAAAAAAAGCTTCTGGACATCAGAACAGCGATCACTAACCTCGATTTGGATGAAGATTCTACTTCAACGAGTCGGCTCAGGACATATTACTCACCCCAGACCAGGCCTTAATCCCCCACACTCGGAAGAGGAAGAGACCGCGATATAGAGGCAGACGTGCCGGCACCCTGATGAAACTACCACAGCAAATAAATAAACTGCCCTCCGTTTTATTGGCGAATGTACAATCACTGGAGAACAAACTGGACTATCCCATCAACGGGACCTGAAGAATTGTAATATCCTATGTTTCTCAGAAACTTGGCTGAACAAGGACATGGATGACATAAATCTAGCTGGCTTTTCTATTAAATCAGCAGGACAGAACGGCAGCGTCGGGTAAACTCTCGTGTGTCTCTTTGTTAACAGCTGTTGCACAATCTCTAATATTAAAGGAATTCTCGAGGTTCTGCTCGCCCGAGTTAGAATACCTCATGAGAAAATGAAGACCATACTATTTACCAAGAGTTTTCATATATATTTTTCGTAATGTCTATTTATCCCCACAAACCAATGCTGGCGCTAAAACCGCAGTCAACGAGCTGTATAGATCCATAAGCCAACAAGTAAATGCTCATCCAGAGGTGGCGCTCCTAGTGGCCGGAGATTTTAATGCAGGAGAACTCAAATCTATTTTCTCTCATTTCTACCAGCATGACACCTGTGCAACTAGCGGAGAAAAAAAACCTCTAGATTACCTTTACTCCACACACAGAGATGCATACAAAGCTCTCCCTCACCCTCCATTTTGCAAATCTGACAATAACTCTATCCTCCCGACTCCTGCTTACAAGCTAAAACTCGAACAGGAAGTACCAGTGACGGAAGTGGTCCGATGAAGCGAATGCTAAGTTACAGAACTGTTTCGCTAGCACAGACTGGAATTTGTTCCGGGACTCATCCGATGGCATTTTCAGAGTTTACCACATCAATCACCGGCTTCATTAATAAGTGCATCAACGACGTCGCCCCCACAGTGACTGTACGCACATATCCTAACCAGAAGCCATGGATTACAGGCAATATCCGGACTGCGCTAAAGGCCAGAGCTGACACTTTTAAGGAGCGGGACAATAACTCGGACGGTTATAAGAAATCGTGCTAAGCCCTCAGACGCCCCTTCAAACAGGCAAAATGTCAATACAGGGCAAAGATTGAATCCCATTACACCGGCTCTGACACTCGTCGGATGTGGCAGGGCTCGCAAACTATCATGAATCACAAAGGGAACAAGCTGTCCAGTGACACGAGCCTACCAGAAAAGCTTAATGCCTTCTATGCTCGCTTTGAGGTAACACTGAACCATGCATGAGAGCACCAGCTGTTCTAGACGACTGTGTGATCACCCTCTCCGTAGCCGACGTGAGTAAGACCTTTAAACAGGTTAACATTCAAAAGGCCACAGGGCCAGATGGATTACCATGACACATACTCAAAGCATGTGCTGACCAGCTGGAAAGTGTTTTCACTGACATTTTAAACTTCTTCCTGATCAAGTCTGTAATACCTACATGCTTTAAGCAGACCACCCTAGCTCCTGTGCCAAAGAATGCCAAGGTAACCTGTCTAAATGACTATTGCCTCATAGCACTCACATCTACAGCCGTGAAATACAGCACCTTTGGAAATATATTTACTGAGAAAAATGGTGACGTGTTCAATACTTATTTCACCCGCTGTACTTTGAAAGGCTGGTCATAGCTCACATCAACACCATCATCCCAGACACCCTGGACCCACTTCAATTCGCATACCACCCCAACAGATCCACAGTTGACGCAATCTCTATTGCACTCCACACTGCTTTCCCACTTGGACAAAAGGAACACCTACGTGAGAATGCGGTTCATTGTTCAATACCATAGTGCCCTTCAAGCTCATTCTTTTTTGTAATTTTGCAGATGCTCTTATCAAGAGTGACTTACAGTAGTGAGTGCATACATTTTCATAGTGGTAGCATATAGAGAGGAGGCCAGGAAAACAACCTCTCCCTCAACGTCAGCAATACAAAGGATCTGATCCTTGACTGCAGGAAACGGATGACCGAGCACGCCCCCATTCACATCGCATGGGCCCTCAGATCCTCAAAAAAGTTCTACAGCGACACCGCTGAGAGCATCTTGACTGGCTGCATCCCCACTTGGTATGGCAACGGCAAAGACTCCAGCCACCCCAGTCATAGCCTGTTCTCTCTGCTACCGCACAGCAAGCGGTACCGAAGCACCAAGTCTGGAACCAACAGGCCCTTGAACAGGCCCCAAGCCATAAGACTGCTAAATAGTTAAGTTAGTCCAGGTAGCTATTTGGTTAAATATCTGCATTGACCGTTTTTGCATTCATTTTTCCGACTCATCAGATACGCTGCTGCTACTACGGTCCTTCACTTTATTCCTAATGTATAGGTACTTATTACCTCAATTACCTCGTATCCCTGCACATCAACTTGATACTGTAACTGGTACCCCTTGTATATAACCAAGTTATCGTTACTCATTGTGTATCTATTATTACATGTAATACTTTTCTATTATTTCTCAATTTTCTCTCTCTGCATAGTTGGGAGGGCCCGTAAGCATTTCACTGTTAATCCACACCTGTTGTTTACGAAGCATGTGACAAATACATTTGTATTTGATTTGAAGTGAGAAAAACAGCATAAAATCACAACTGAGAATGAACACCAGTACAGCCAGGAGAAATGGCAGAGGAGAAATACAGACATTTCTCTGCGTGTTCTCTGCAGTTTAACAGGAGGTGGTTGCCTGCCTGCTAAGCCGTAGAATCCGAGGTCAATAAGAGACCAAGACTAGAGGCAGTAGGAGCAGACAGACTAAAAGGAAGGAAACAAAGCCTTGAAGGCTCTGCCGCCTCGCCAGTGAGCTGTTTGAAGTGTGAATCGTAGAGGCCGGTGCTCTGTATCTCTCTCTGCTCTCATCCGGTTCTCTCTGCTCTCACCCCCCTCTCCTACGCTGAGGTGAAGAGGGATGGAAGTGGATGGTAGGAAGGAAATGAGAAAGAGATGGGTGTATTCATGAATTAACATTTCGGGTGAAAGTGTCTGTGCGTCTCTCTGCCTGTCCGTGAATGTGCGTGTGCATGTACGTGCCTGTGTATGTTTAACTCCACACTATTCAGGGTCCCTCAGCAACACTCAGCAGGGATTAGTCTGGCCTGGCGGTGACTCTCATTAAAGAGGAGCCAGGGGGATGGACAGAAATAACCAACAGAAGAAACAGAACAGGAAGCCATTACTGGGCACTGAGTCATGATGGAGCGGTCTGTCTCCTCACCACACACACATAAACCCAGCGACCATGGCCTGTACCACCTCCCACCTCCCCTAGGCACTCCCACCAGGATAATAATTAAAAATACATGTTCAGTTCAGTTCTGTGGCTGCTTTCCACTTCTGCCCTTCCTCACCCTGCCCGTTTGTATCAAGAATGGTCCTCCACCCAAAGGACATCCAGCCAACTTGACACAACTGGGTGAAGCATTGGAGTCAACATGGGCCAGCATCCCTGTGGAACGTTTGACACCTTGTAAAGACAATGCCCTGTTCTTAATGTATTGTACACTCAGTGTACATGACTTATTGATGATGCACATACATTTAGGCAGATCTTGTATTTTTACCTGTATTGTATGACGACGCAATTTATGTATGTTTCTGAAAATGTAGCTACTAAGATGTTCTACTAAATGTAGCTACTAAGATGTTCTACTAAATGTAGCTACTAAGATGTTCTACTAAATGTAGCTACTAAGATGTTCTACTAAATGTAGCTACTAAGATGTTCTACTAAATGTAGCTACTAAGATGTTCTACTAAATGTAGCTACTAAGATGTTCTACTAAATGTAGCTTCTAAGATGTTCTACTAAATGTAGCTTCTAAGATGTTCTATTAAATGTAGCTTCTAAGATGTTCTACTAAATGTAGCTTCTAAGATGTTCTACTAAATGTAGCTAAGATGTTCTAATAAACATAAACCTACAGAGCAGTACATAACTTTCCTCTACTAATTTCTCCTGCTGTATCTTTCTCCTACTGCATCTCTTTCCCCTGCTGTATCTTTCTCCTACTGCATCTCTTTCCCCTGCTGTATCTTTCTCCTACTGCATCTCTTTCCCCTGCTGTATCTTTCTCCTACTGCATCTCTTTCCCTTGCTGTATCTTTCCCTTGCTGTATCTTTCCCTTGCTGCATCTTTCTCCTACTGCATCTCTTTCCCCTGCTGTATCTTTCTCCTACTGCATCTCTTTCCCCTGCTGTAACTTCTCCTACTGCATCTCTTTCCCCAGCTGTATCCGGGGAACAACTAGTGAGAGTGAATGCTACTCTGTACCATCTCTGGGGCATTAAAGGCCCACTGCAGTCAAACACGTGTTTTTCCTGTGTTTTAAATACGTTTCCACACTATGAGGAAGTTGGAATAATAATGTAAAAAAATATCATAATTAACTTTTAGTACAAGGAGTTTTGGCCTGCCTGGTGACCAATAAGAAATAGTTCCAAACCTCTCTGCCAATAACAGCTAGTTTTCATTTTTCCCTTCCCCACACAGACCTAACAAAATTCTTGCTTGAGAAATTGCTTTTTGCTAAGAGACAATGTTTCTTTTTGACCATTTACATTAAAAACAGCGAGGTACTTTATTGTTACCCAGAAATGATTTGACATTGAGATAAAAGCAGCTGGATTGGACCATTAATCAAGGGGGAAGTAAGCGCTAACTACAGTGGTGCTAACCCTTGTTGAGAAACATAATAATACTACAGTAATTACGAGACATTGTGGCTGTCGTGGCAGCGTTACAGTGAAATTGGAGGGGTGTTGGGATGCAGTCCTACTCACTCTATCTCCATACTCAGCAGCTCCAGGAGAGCGGTGAAGATGCCCATGTCATACAGCAGGAACACGTTGTGGCGAGACCAGTGGATCACGTCCGCGTCCGCGCCACACTCATCAAACACCCCTGGGGAACACCACACGACAGACACGCACATAGGCTTCAACAGACGCTCACTCACCACCCAACACTCTCAAAAAGGACTGAAGGACTCAAGTATGTCCTCTGTTTCGTAAGATGTTGGTCAGAGAAATCGCAAGTTGAATATTTATAGATTCACTTAAATCTCCTAGGTGCATGTCAAAATATGTTACAACCAAAGCAAATTATCTGGTAGTGTGCAGAGACGGTGATGATGATTACCCTGCGCCAGGTAGAGTATGGCCCGGGCCACCTTCAACCTCTTGTCCCGGTCAGTGACCTCAAGAGCATCTAGTAGTGTCATTACATAGGCCCTCTGCTGCTCCTGACCCAGCTCAATCCACCTCCTCCCCCGCACTGCACACAGAGAGAGAGACAGGGACAGAGTGAAAGAGACCAGGTGAGTCATGTCACTTTGTATGTCTGTGTGACCATGTGATTCCGAGCTTGTACGTCATTCGCTCTATTATTCTCTTACTTCTCCCTTTCCCTCTCTCTACGTCTTTCTCTTTTCAAGTATCTTTTCTTCTTTCATTCCCTTCCTCTCCCACCTTCACTCTCAATCGCAATCTTATTCCCTTCCTTCCTTCCTTCCTTCCTTTCCTTTCCACATGGGAGAAAGATTAGTAGGGATCAGCTCTGGTCATTGAACTCCCACTGACCCAGGAGCAGCTAGCGGTCTCAGAGTCAAAGTGACCCGGCCTCAGCTCACATACATGGTCAGGGCAGGCTATTTCAGCCCTGGCAAGGTACAGCAGTACACACACTGATCACGGATTACCCACTGTGAACGCTCACTAAAGAGAAAAGATATTGGCAGGATCCAACATCAAGGCAACAATGCCTTTTACTTCTAGGTTACGAGCGATTGATTCCTAAAAAGTATATTGTATAAAAATAGGAATGTTTCTGTACTTTATTATTTATCTAAACTCTTGGGATTCTTGTAGGACATCATGATCAATGGAATTCAAATAGCTAGTCAGTTCATCTTTTTCAGTAGAAATTCTGACATAGTGCTTTCAGACAGTATTCATACTTATTCCATATTTTGTTGTGTTACAGCCTGAATCCAAAATGTATTAAAGAGATTATTTCCCCCTCACCCATCTACACACAATACGCCATAACGACAAAGTGAAAACATGTTTTTAGAAATGTTTGCAAATGTATCGAAAGTGAAATACAGAGGTCTCATTTAAATATGTATTCACACCCTTCAATACGTTAGAATACCCTTTGGCAGCGGTTACAGCTGTGAGTCTTTCTGGGTAAGTCTTTAAGAGATTGTACATTCTTGAAAAAATTATTCAAGCTCTGTCAAGTTGGTTGTTGATCATAGCTAGACAGCCAGTCTTGCCATAGATTTTCAAGTTGATTTAAGGCAAAACTGTAACGAGGTTATTGTCCTGCTGAATTTGTCTCCCAGTGTCTGTTGTAAAGCAGACTGAACCAGGTTTTCCTCTAGGACTTTGACTGTGCTTAGCTCTTTCTTTATACCCCCCCCCCCCCCCCACAAAAAAAAACCCCTAGTACTTGCAGATGACAAGCATACCCATAACATTAAGCAGCCACCACTATGCTTGAAAATATGAAGAGTGATGTGTTCATCCATCCTCAGTTCTCAAGGTCACACAGACTTTAATCTCTGTAACTGTTTTAAAGTCACCATTGGCCTCACGGTGAAATCCCTGAGCGGTTTCCTTCCTCTCTGGAAACTGAGTTAGGAAGGGCGCCTGTATCTTTGTAGTGACTGGGTGTATTGATACACCATCCAAAGTAATGTAATTATTAACTTCACCATGTTCAAAGGGATATTCAATGTCTGATTTTTTTTTTTTTTTTTTTTTTTTTTACATATCTACCAATAGGTGCCCTTCTTTGTGAGGCATTGGAAAACCTCCCTGGTCTTTGTGGTTGAATCTGTGTTTGAAATTCACTGCTCATCTGAGGGACCTTACAGATAATTGTATGCGTGGGGTACAGAGGTGAGGTAGTCATTCAAAAAAAATCACATTAAAACACTATTATTGTTAACTACTATTATACATAAAACTTGTGACTTGTTAAGCAAATTTAGGTTTGCCATAACAAAGGGCATGTTGAATACTTATTAACTCAAGACATTTCAGCATTTCATTTTTAAATCATTTGTAAAAATGCCTAAAAACATAATTCCACTTTGACATGATGGAATATTGTGTTTAGGCCTGTGACACAAAATCTCAATTTAATCCATTTTAAATTCAGGCTGTAACACAACAAAATGTGGAAAAAAAAGTGAAGGGGTGTGAATATTTGCTGAAAGCACTGTAACTCTTTGACAAAAGTTCATCCCATGTCACTTTTATGAGCAGCTCTGATAAGTGCTCTGATAATGTCATTATGAGTGCTTGGAGAGTAGCGACGCAGAGGACACGGGTGCATAACAGATTTAGCAGTGATGGAGAGTACCAGTCTGGCAGATGTATTAAAACATTGATGAGGTCCCAGTCACCATTTTACATATTTAAAACCCAGATACAGAGAGAAAGCACATCTCCTATCTCTCTCTCTGCAGCGCAGACAGCAAATGAGTAGATAAAGCATGTCTGGTTGGAGTGGTGTATGCTGGGCGAAGAACATTCAGAAATCTCTTCCAATACACATTGCCTGTGAGCATCAGAGGTGAACCAGTTGCATACACAGCTCGAGGAAGACATTCATCAGCATTTCTCTGACTACGACCATGAGCTGTTGCTATCAATAAGGTGTCTGATTAATAATTTATAATACGTTTCCAACCCTTTGCAACCCTACTACACATTAAGTAGTATTACTCATTATGAGTAAGAATACAACCACATTTACCGTACAGCAACGAACTGAGCAGAGTTTCAGTGAATATGAGAGGGGTCGAATGAGTATGGAGATTAGATCAGCAAAATGGACACAGTCCAATTCATCTGGTCAATATGATTCACATTAGGAGAGAAAACGGCATCAACCAGCTGTTTTATAACCATGCTCATGATATGGAACCGTTGGTCTCAGCAGCAGGCTGCGGACCGTTGGTCTCAGCAGCAGGCTGCGGACCGTTGGTCTCAGCAGCAGGCTGCGGACCGTTGGTCTCAGCAGCAGGCTGCGGACCGTTGGTCTCAGCAGCAGGCTGCGGACCGTTGGTCTCAGCAGCAGGCTGCGGACCGTTGGTCTCAGCAGCAGGCTGCGGACCGTTGGTCTCAGCAGCAGGCTGCGGACCGTTGGTCTCAGCAGCAGGCTGCGGACCGTTGGTCTCAGCAGCAGGCTGCGGACCGTTGGTCTCAGCAGCAGGCTGCGGACCGTTGGTCTCAGCAGCAGGCTGCGGACCGTTGGTCTCAGCAGCAGGCTGCGGACCGTTGGTCTCAGCAGCAGGCTGCGGACCGTTGGTCTCAGCAGCAGGCTGCGGACCGTTGGTCTCAGCAGCAGGCTGCGGACCGTTGGTCTCAGCAGCAGGCTGCGGACCGTTGGTCTCAGCAGCAGGCTGCGGACCGTTGGTCTCAGCAGCAGGCTGCGGACCGTTGGTCTCAGCAGCAGGCTGCGGACCGTTGGTCTCAGCAGCAGGCTGCGGACCGTTGGTCTTTTGGCTTTACAGGGTATAGATAAGGCAGCTCTGTTTGTCACGGTGCTAAGAGAGGCAGTGGCTGCAGAGCAGAGTTTGGCAAGGTGTGAGTGTTCCTGTGTGTGTGTCACCTTCTCCCAAAACCTCCTGCTGAAAGTGTCAGGTTAGAGTGAACAATCAGACACACACCACTGTGCAGAACACATGCTGACAGTTCACCTTTATACCCTCGCTCGTTTTCTACCTCTGAACCACTCACAGAAAAAAGGAAACGTTACACCTGAGAGCCGTCAATTAATCAGCTCCCTCGACCCTGTCTTTCACCCCCTCTCTCCCCCACACTTTCTCTCTCCAGATAACTACCAGGCAGGGAATCCATTCCAATACACTTCTACATATGCCCTCTATCCACCCCTCTCTCCGTAAACGCTAGAATAACAGGCAAACAGAGGATATGCAAACAAACAGCGTGTTCAAGGTGAGTCAGAAAGCCTGTTGGCACACATACTGCTTTAGAAAAAAATAAACACACACACACACACACACACACAGACAGACAGAGAGAGAAACTAATGACAGGCATGTAGCGCTGGCTGGAAAGTCAAAACCACCACTGACAGACAAGAAGGTAACAGTACCATGGCTCCTGAAGTCCTCCTCAAAGTAGTCCCTGTTGAGGGCGAACTCAGGCTCCTCTGTGTAACTGTATATCTCTGTGGACAAACAGGAGAGACAGGGAAACCATGAGACAGACAGGATGGCATACAGTACTGTACTGAAGGATTCAACAGAGGTGATGTCATGAAAGACATCACAGGGTATACCATGGTGGAAGCCCTGTATGGCTCAGAGGATTGTGGGTTTGATTCCTGGGGCCACACATTTGTCAAATTTATCGACGCAATGTGACTATGTCACTTTGGATAAAAGTATCTGCTAAATTGCATATATTATAAGTCATTAATGTTTCATTGAGTACTTTTCATTAAAAAAACTATTTTGGCTCCCACCAATTCTTTCTGTAGAGTCTTTTTATGAGATTCATGACATTGTTGACAGACAGACAGAGTCTGGAGTGCAAAAAGCTATAAAAAAAAGGAATTTCATAGTATGAGTAATCCCTCTTCAGCGAGTACACATTAGTTAAATCCCAATTGTCACTCCAGCCTGAGGAACAGTCACAAGAGACCAACTGTAGTGTCTGTGTTTGTGTAAGCTAATGTCTCAGCAGGACTAGCTACCTAACCAATGCAGCTGCATTCAACAAGGGACAACTATGATCTTGCCTTCAAGCAATCTGCTGACAGCGCAGCACTGTACTACACTGTGGCACAGTGTTGCAGTGACTAGCTTCTCATCATCATTCAGGGCGGCAGGTAGCCAAGTGGTTAGAGCGTTGGGCCAGTAACTGAAAGGTTGCTGGATCGAAAACAAATCTGTCGAGGTGTCCTTGAGCAAGGCACTTAACCCTAATTTGCCGTACTACTATGGCTGTCCCTGTATGTAGGCCGTCATTGTAAATAAGAATTTTGTTCTTAACTGACTTGCCTAGTTAAATAAAGGTTAAATAAAATGAAATAATAATACAATGACTAGAGCATAAGACAGAGCATACCCCTTGTGGATATACTGGAACAGCAGTGATCACCAATTCTCCTGGAAAGCTACAGGGGTTGCCTTGCATGTTGACTTGATGATTAGTTGAATAAGGTGTTTTTGTGGTTGGAACAAAAGGCCTGCCCAGTAGCAGCCCAGGTCTAATGTTGGTGACCGCTGTGTTAGAGTTTAAAAGTCCTTACCTGAGAGTTCAGCAGTCAGGCTGTCTGTATCCCCATACTCAAACTCCAGGTTGGGAGACTCCATGGAGCTCTGAAAACACAAAACACTGAAGTCTAGGCAGAACCACAAAGAGAAATTAAGACATATCACACACACACAAAGAGTACATCCTTGAATTCCTTTATAACCACAGAAATCACTCAGTTCAGGTTCTTCCTCCTCAGATGGGGAACCACATTTGGCTACGCAAACACAGGCAACAGTCAGAGTGGAGGGACGCAGGAGTCAACATGACCTACATTTCAGAGCAGATTAACGTACGTATCCAGTTAAGGGTCTTTGGTGCCGCTCTGACATTAGCCTCACCCCATGATTACTGCATTCCCTCTGGGCATTTTACTACAGGACACCATAGTACACAAACACACACATAACGTACACATGTACACACACACACACACACACCCCCCGGCAGGAATAAGGACAGAGACAGAGCCCACTTCTGTTAGCCGTCATAGTTGCTAAAGGCATTATTTTCCCAGGTTGAGACAGACTGATACAGTATGCATGATCTCACCAGTTATCAAAGCACCACAAAACAACAACGTTCACATACTGCCAGCCAATACAAAAGACTGTAGCACTTGGATAGAGACAGCCTAGACTTTGAGATAGGTTAAGGACTGCCGTTAGTAAAGCCTTGAGCGAGTGTCTCGGCAGCAATTTAGTGAGAGAGAAAACTACAGCTAATCACGGTCCTTAAATGGCATGTGTCAGTGGCTGAGCCTTTGCTGAAGCGCGAGGACTGTCTGTAGTTGTTTTTAACTAGAACCTGAAGCACCCAAAGCCTCAGAGCCCCAAACTGTCTGTCAGATTAGGGGGAGATTCAATAGGAGGGATTGAAAATGTAAGAATCGTTTGGCCTAATGATTTGTTCATTTCAAATACATTGGGCACAGATCCCACTCCAGATGGAGACTTGTGTCTTATGAGATGGTTTTCAGTTACAAACACCATCTGAGAGCTAAGACATTCTGAGTCAGTGGAACAAGTCCAAATAAGTCATTCAGAAACTGGTCCCCCCCCCCTCAGGATTGTTTGGTTGCTATTTTTCACACGCCACTTCTGTCCATTCCTCTGCATCCAGATTAGATGCTTGGGCTGGACTCAGAAAGACTCACAAACACTGACTCCTGTTTGAGCCAAATGGCTGAGAGAGCAGGAGTCACAGCATGCTGAGGAGAGAAGATGATGGTGGTCCCTCTGCCAGGGTGATTGCTACATCCCAGAAGATGAGCCCGGGCTTCAGGGGCCAATAGTCTCACAGTGTGACAGGTAGACAATGGAGGTATAGGCTTTTGGGGGGGGGTATTTTGGTCTACAGAGAAAATTTACCAGTTACGGTCTGATCTTCTACATCAGAAATATCATCTACTTAGGTGTTCAAACTGTAGGTTAATTACACACTAAACCACTGGGGTCTGCAGGGTGGAGGCTTTTTGTTCGAGCCCAGCACAGTATCATCATCACTAGAGATAATCAGTAGCATATTTCGCTCTAGTTAAATCCATGTCATGCCAGTCAAGTTAGTCTAACCACTGCCACCAATGTCACTGTGATGTTTATCAGAGACCAAGCTAAACCCACAACCACATTTTAATTTCAGCTCACGATTGGTTGATTGGGATACTAATTAAACACAGGCATCAATCCTAGTGTCGGATTGGCTGAGTCCCCCACCAGAGGAGATGAGAGGATGCCAGAAGGTTCTGTCTGTTGCACCGGAAACTAAGGTTTGTGTTGTTATTGCTCTCAATAGAACACTTTCATGTTTGTCTGAAGGAGAGTGGGGAATTTGGTCTCGTACTCAGCTACCCATGGGCATCAACAATTCTCTATCTAACCCCCCCCCCCCCCCTCGCTAGCTTGCTATGAACACTACCCTTCCTTCCAACCCTGTCCTGCGCTCCACCGTCAGTGTGTGCAAACACTGGCCATCACCTCAAAATACCCACCAGCCCCCATCCCCCCTCCTCATATAAGCATATGTTAAAAATAACCTATGACCGAAGTCAGCCAGCAAAACCAATGGGCCACTGCAATAATCAACTCTAACACAGATCAAATGAGGAATAGCCTGGACAAAGAAATAGAATGATCATATCGGCTAAGATGACTTAGGCGTGCATTGTGTGGCTTGAGCACGGAATGTAGTCTTAGCTACACCAAGTTTTGTTTACAGACGCTTTAGCCTGCTTAAAAGAAGCCATTGGTAAATAAATTATCCAATTGGATCCTTCTTTAGATTCCACCAGTGTGGAGATGAAGTTTCATGTGTTTATGTCATGCCCATCATCCAAGCCGACCCAACCCACCCACCATCTCAATTTAGTAGTAATAGCATATGCCTTACTCTATCAATTTCTCTCTATCACCTCTTCTGCACGGACAAAAAATGCAATTCAAAAGCATATTGAATCACACACTGACAAATCTACATATAGGCTGCTGCTCGAGCATTTGGGACAAATAAACACACACACCAAATTATTATATGCCCAACATTAATACCGTGTACATAAACCTCCTGTATATTTGCCAATCTGACACAGGTCTATGATATCATGCACAAATTCACTGGCGGCGGCACCAAGACAAGATTCGACCACAAAACGTCCTGGACATTAACAGTCACATTAGCTACCTGTATTTGCCACGTTCAGAATTAACCATAAGCTTACAGTATTTATAGCATCCCAATGCCCTGTCACCAAAAAACAACCTGGCCTGCATGCATTCAAAAGCGTCTCTGTAGCAAAAGGGCATTTAAAGCTCCCCAGCAACAACAAACCACACGGACACGGACCCCTCTATACTGCCTCAACGATTAGCTACAAACTGGCTTTACCTCCCAATCCTTCAGCAGATTCTCGAACACATCTCTCCCATTCGGCAGAGGCCTTTGTTTGTTGCAGTTATTGTTAATATTTTGAATGGTAGGTACCTCCATTTCGTCTGCCTGCATCTTTCTGCGTCGGTTTGCTCACTTTCTCCGCAGCTCGTGCATTCCGGTAAGGTTCGAGGCCGTCAAATTGTAACAGATTTTCAGTATTCCAAATTCAGAAAACCCGTCCCCGTTGGTGTGATTGGTTGACTGGACGCCAGAGAGGGCGGGGTTAACTTCTACTGTAAATGGTGAATGGCCGGTTGGTCTTGCCCACGAGTGAATCGGTAAAGTAGAGGATGCGAGTATTCTATGCGTTCAATGAATTGGTGCTGATGCTGAGTATTCCATAATGGCACCTACATTAGAAACACATTGTCCGATTTTGTGGATTAAATGGAAAAATGGCTATTGTAGCTTAGTATTGATAGGCTATTCAATTGTATCTATTGCTTCAATATAACCATATCGTGTTCACACAGCTGTTTAATCCGTCTTGTTCTGTCAGAATGACTGGATCGTGCATAGATTATCTGTCATATACTGATATC
Source organism: Thymallus thymallus (assembly GCA_023634145.1). Classification (NCBI taxonomy): domain Eukaryota; kingdom Metazoa; phylum Chordata; class Actinopteri; order Salmoniformes; family Salmonidae; genus Thymallus; species Thymallus thymallus. Next base: position 5,977,047 of record CM042420.1, read on the forward strand.
CTCTACACTTTAGTCAGAGTGGGCATTTCAATCAATCCAGACCCGAGACAAGACACAAAACCTATGAGTTAATAAATTATTTTATACCAGCCTAGTAACAAACCAAATTAAACTAATCAAGAGCTTGATGAATATTTGGTTGAATCAATGTTATTGCTGGGCCGGAGCAAAAGCCTGCACACCCTGTGCCATGGCTTCCAGGATCATGACTGAAGAACACTGCTCTAGAGGGAATTGAAATATTCCCCCAAAACATCCATCCCTTGAGGCAGGCTGCCACATTGAGTGTTGGTAATGTAGGGGTCAGAGAGGGGTGACGTTGGGCTATAGACCTAGAACCCTCGACTGTCACTCTCCTCCAAAACACCGCCACGGTGAACTGAGTGAATTATTTATTAGTGACTGTAGCAGGGGGCTGCTTGATTGTCTGGCTCACGCTCAGCCCCCGTCCCCCTGACTGAGAAAAGCACTTAACATGATCTGATTGGAGTGTACAGGTTAATGAGAGCGCAAAGGAGGTCATATCTGTTTCACATATGTTAGCTTGACACATGGCGGCTGGTTTGGTGCTAGGTTGTTTATACTGGGATTTATTGATAATGAACACGTCAAAACAAACATGATTATGATGTGAAACACACAGTAATGTAATTCTACAGTTGCTGTTCAGGCCACCTTTATTTTGATACTATTTCCTTTCTTATTAGCAAGTCTTACATTTTAACTCTGGGCAACGGCGCAGAGGAAGGCTCCGGCTATGGAGCTGGGCTAGATGCCGGTCCTGGACTGGGCAACGGCACAGAGGAAGGCTCCGGCTATGGAGCTGGGCTAGATGCCGGTCCTGGACTGGGCAACGGCACAGAGGAAGGCTCCGGCTATGGAGCTGGGCTAGATGCCGGACCAGCACGTTGGGAAAGAACTCATAAGTATTTCACAGTAAAGTCTACACCTTTTGTATTCTGCGTGTGTGACAAATACATTTGATTTCATTACATTGTTAATATTGGTGGCTGTTAGAGAATTAATTATTGAACTGTTTTGGTCCCTATCTTGCGTTTAACTTCTGTTTTTGTGTGACAAATCTTTCACGTTAACTGAATGAAAATCGGTGTGATTATGTGTAGCATGAACTGGGATAATAGGCAGTCAACCTCTGATTATGTGTGCCTTAGCAGAGTGGGTGCACTCTGAATAGGTCACTTACCACGACCGTGACTGAGTGGCAACAACTGCTGCTGCTTTCAACTGCTCGACACACCCAGTGACACCCCCTATCATTGTGTCATGTGGCAGTTCAGCAATCAATTTACTCTGAGAGCATACCCCAATTCTAGCCCCATGACAGAGTAAGTATCCAAACTTATTCGAGTTCTGAGAACATAATTAAAATGGACACACGGACACAGAATATATCATTTGATGAGTCACTGAATAACCAGTGTTAATGTTAGAAGCATAGAACGTTCTTCACAACTTAACTGCAGTCATAAGTAATTATAGGACAGCTGGCTTGTAAATATGACAGTGAACATAACCTAAAGCCTTCCTGTAAAACTTGGCCAAACACTGGTACCAGTGCCCAATGATCAAAACATCCAAGTTGTAGTGAAACGCCCTAGATCACAACGATAATACTTTGTTTCTATCACGTCACATAACATCCTCTCTTCCTCTCTCAAGTGGTGTCATTATTGATGTCTATCTTTCTTTGAGCTCCCAGCAGCAGGCAGTTATCCTCTCATCAACCAGATCAGGCGGAGTCTAGAGATGCTCTCCTCAAGGCCATGGGAAATCAGTTTACACAGGCAGCCCAATACGATAATTGGCAAAAGATCTAATCGGTTAAAAGCATTGTGTCAAAAGATCAGAATTGGGCTAACTGTGTAAACGCAGCCATAGATGCCTAATAGGCATTGGTACTGTAGCAATCTTTCTATCTAACTGTAGGTATATTCTAAATGTAGATACAGTTGAAGTCGGAAGTTTACATAGACTTAGGTGATGTCATTAAAACTCATTTTTCAACCACTCCACAGATTTCATGTTAACAAACTATAGGTTTGGCAAGTCAGTTAGGACATCTACTTTGTGCATGACACAAGTAATTCTTCCAACAATTGTTCACAGACAGATTATTTCACATATAATTCATTATATCACAATTCCAGTATATCAGAAGTTTACATACACTAAATTGACTGTGCCTTTAAACAGCTTGGAAAATTCCAGAAAATTATATCATGGCTTTAGAAGCTTCTGATAGGCTAATTGACATAATTTGAGCCAATTGGAGGTGTAACTGTGGATGTATTTCAAGGCCAACCTTCAAACTCAGTGCCTCTTTGCTCAACATCATGGGAAAATCAAAAGAAATCAGCCAAGACCTCCGAAAACAAAATTGTAGACCTCCACAAGTCTGGTTAATCCTTGGAAGCAATTTCCAAACTCCTGAAGGTACCACGTTCAGCTGTACAAACAATAGTACGCAAGTATAAACACCATGGGACCACGCAGCCGTCATACCGCTCAGGAAGGAGACGCGTTCTGTCTCCTAGAGATGAACGTACTTTGGTGTGAAAAGTGCAAATCAATCCCAGAACAACAGCAAAGGACCTTGTGAAGATGCTGGAGGACACCGGTACAAAAGTATCTATATCCACAGTAAAACAAGTCCTATATCGACATAACCTGAAAGGCCGCCCAGCAAGGAAGAAGTCACTGCTCCAAAACCGCCATAAAAAAGCCAGACTACGGTTTTCAACTGCACATGGGGACAAAGATGGTACTTTTTGGAGAAATGTCCTCTGGTCTGATGAAAAATAGAACTGTTTGGCCATAATGACCATTGTTATGTTTGGAGGAAAAAGGGGGAGGCTTGCAAGCCGAAGAAATCCATCCCAACCGTGAAGCGCGGGTTGGCAGCATCATGTTGTGGGGGTGCTTTGCTGCAGGAGGGACTGGTGCACTTCACAAAATAGATGGCATCATGAGGAAGGAAAATGATGTTGATATATTGAAGCAACATCTCAAGACATCAGTCAGGAAGTTAAAGCGTGGTTGCAAATGAGTCTTCCAAATGGACAATGATCCCAAGCATACTTCCAAAGTTGTGGAAAAATGGCTTAAGTACAACAAAGTCAAGGTATTGGAGTGCCATCACAAAGCCCTGACCTCAATCCTATAGAAAATTTGTGGGCAGAACTGAAAAAGCGTGTGCGAGCAAGGCCTACAAACCTGACTCAGTTACACCAGTTCTGTCCAAAGGAATGGGCCAAAATTCACCCAATTTATTGTGGAAAGCTTGTGGAAGGCTACTCGAAACGTTTGACCCAAGTTAAACAATTTAAAGGCAATGCTACCAAATACTAATTCAGCGTATGTAAACTTCTGACCCACTGGGAATGTGATGAAATAAAGAAAAGCTGAAATAAATCATTCTCTCTACTATTATTCTGACATTTCACATTCTTAAAATAAAGTGGTGATCCTAACTGACCTAAAACAGGGACTTTTTACTAGGATTAAAATGTCAGGAATTGTGAAAAACTGAGTTTAAATGTATTTTGCTAAGGTGTATGTAAACACCCAACTTCAACTGTATATTCTAAATGTAGGTATATTCTCAATGTAGGTATATTCTCAATGTAGGTACAGCGGGTGAAATAAGTATTGAACATGTCACCATTTTTCTCAGTAAATATATTTTCAAAGGTGCTATTGACATGAACGTTTCACCAGATGTTGGTAACAACCCAAGTAATCCATACATACAAAGAAACCAAAACAAATAAGTTCAGAAATTAAGTTGTGTAATAATGCGAAATGACACAGGGAAAAAGTATTGAACACATGAAGAAAAGGAGGTTCAAAAAGGCATGGAAAGCCAAGACAACAGCTGAATACTATCAGTAATTAAAAAGCAATCCAGCCCCCTGTCAGTGCAAATTAATATCAGCTGGTTCAGTCCCAACTGATGGCCTACAAAAAGGTCTCATTGCCAAGGTGTCACACAAGACACATCTCATCATGGGTAAAAGCAAAGAGCTGTCTCAAGACATTCGCAACCTAATTGTTGCAAAACATAATGATGGCATTGGTTATAGGCGCATTTCTAAGCTTCTGAATGTTCCAGTGAGCACTGTTGGGGCCATAATACGGAAGTGGAAAGACAATCATTTCACCATAAATTTGGTGCTCACTGGAACATTCAGAAGCTTAGAAATGCGCCTATAACCAATGCCATCATTATGTTTTGCAACAACTAGGTTGCGAATGTCTTGAGACAGCTCTTTGCTTTTACCCATCATGAGAGGTCTTGTGTGACACCTTGGCAATGAGACCTTTTTGTAGGCCATCAGTTGGGACTGAACCAGCTGATAATAATTTGCACTGACAGGGGGCTGGATTGCTTTTTAATTACTGATAGTTTTCAGCTTTTGTCTTGGCTTTCCATGCCTTTTTGAACCTCCCTTTCTTCATGTGTTCAATACTTTTTCCCTGTGTCATTTCACATTATTACACATAACTTAATTTCTGAACTTATTTGTTTTGGTTTCTTTGTATGTATGGATTACTTGGGTTGTTACCAACATCTGGTGAAACGTTCATGTCAATAGCACCTTTGGAAATATATTTACTGAGAAAAATGGTGACGTGTTCAATACTTATTTCACCCGCTGTATATTCTAAAATGTAGATGGTATATTCTCAATGTAGATGGTATATTCTCAATGTAGATGGTATTCTCAATGTAGATGGTATATTCTAAATGTAGATGGTATATTCTAAATGTAGATGGTATATTCTAAATGTAGATGGTATATTCTAAATGTAGATGGTATATTCTAAATGTAGATATATTCTAAATGTAGGTATATTCAAGAAAATACATGAAAATTAATAAATATAAGACAAAGGTTGATACAATATTTTACATTTTTATTCTTTAAGATTACAGATGTATTATTGCTCATCTATCATTATCACTTGCAATATTTAAACATTGTTTTCGACAACTTAAAACATTTGAGAATAACTGACTGAGGATTTACAACAATAAATACAAGAGTTGATAGGCTGTAATTCCTATACTTTTGAGTTAACCATACAAGATGCTGGTGTTAACCCTGCCCATGTGATGCAGCTATTGGACCGACGAATGTTCTTTCACCACCGGATCGCACAGGCTATGATCCTGAGCTAACCGCATCGAAGCAACAAGCACGCACAGGCTCACTCTCACACAACCGTTTACTCACACATTCATACACTCACTCAGAACCACACACACATGAAACACATATGAAACATAATCAGCCCTTCTAACAGATGAGATAAATCAGCACAAGGATAATGTTCTAAAACTCAGACAGACGTATGGGCCGGTTGGATGGTCACACAGACGGGGCCTCTGACGTGGAAGATGTTATTATGGAGGCTGGGGGGGGGGGTCACGAGTATGACATGAACACAGTGACATTTTAGAATGTATAGTATGGGCATAATTAACATGAGAGCATATGGCCGTATGTTCTCATGGATTTAAGTCCATTCTATGCAATGCCAAAAAAATTAAGCTGGTTCCTCCCAGCTGGCTTTATCTAAAATGTTGAAGAAATTAAGTCGGGCCTAATAATCGTACCAGAGGAGTTCGGCCCTCAACAGATAAACTCACCAAAACGAACGATGACACCAAATCGTGGACATTTATAAGGTGACTAATACCTTATCATAAATACGTGAGAAATCAAAACGAGGTAAACTAAGTGACCATTTTTTGGAACGTGTGAAATGTAGGTCCCCAACTAATTACAAGCGTATGTAATGATCCAGTCATCAAGCTATCGCCTCACTGCAGTTAAAATCACAACTAACCCCTGACAACGGCTATGTGTACCAATTGGTTCTAGCGGCTGTAAGCACTGTACAGGTTTGCTTACAGCCGCTTATCATTGAGGACCTGGCCAACGGAACTACTACCAGCCTGGCTGTACATTTGGTATCTCACTGAAATAGTCTCTCTGTCACAGTATTCAAAAAATTAAGATAGAGCATTTAATTAATTAGTAATTATCTCCCATACCGGTCATGCTTCTATTTAAGCAATAAGGCGCGAGGGGATTTGTGGTATATGTCCAATATACCACTGCTAAGGGCAACGCGGAGTGCCTGGATACAGCCTTCAGCCGTGGTATATTGTCCACATACCACAAAGCCTTGAGGTGCCTTATTGCTATTATAAACTGGTTATCAACATAATTAGAACAGTAAAAATAAAATGTTTAGTCATGGTGTTATACGGTCTGATATAACACGGCTTTCAGCCAATCAGCATTCAGGGCTCGAACTACCCCGTTTATAATACAGGATAATGCTTTGAAAAGAGAATCTTTCTCCGGACATCGTGGATGGATGTCAAACTCTGGTTTGCGGAATACTTTTCATAGAACTTCAACACTAGCATCATCACGTGAGCAGTTTGGGAGCTGAGCAACAGTTTATTATAGAGAGGCGTGGTACAGGCAGCTGAGATGGATTCACTGTGTTTGAGTGACAGGTGGGAGAGAGGGGTCCCAACCAATCACAGGGAAAGACCCTGCCCCCACGCCTGTCACTGTCCAGTTCAATTGAGAGAATAGGAGAACCAACGCATAAAAAAAATACTTAAAAACAAGAAATACTAAATAAAAGATAGGATATGATTGGACCCAATGACATCCCCCTCCCCCCTCATCTAATCCCTTTAAATTTATCTTTGAAAACAAAACAAACAAAAAAAAGAGTAGAAAATAAAGACAATTTGACATCACTAAATCTGCAGAGGTCATCTTTTGTTCACACAGATTTTTAGTACATTTATTTTTTTCCTTCTAGTTTTTCCATCTTTAGGTTTTAAAATGAACAATAAAAATATCTCGTAATGGTGTTTTTTTTTTCTTTTTTCTTTTTTACGTACCTAAGACTGACTGACAGACACACAAGTGGCTAAGAGAAGATGGTGACATGGTGAAATCTCCAGGAGACGCTTGCTAAGGAGCGCAAAATGGCAGGAGCAGCTCCAAAAAGGTTAGAGTTACGTTATTCTAGCGTAAATAAATAAACACTGCCAACGCGCAGGTAAAGCCATGCCCTCCACTCTGAGCAATTAGCACAGAGCTCCTCCCCTCTCCTGTTAAAAAGCAGGTGTGCAACTATTCCGTCCTCCTCTCTCCTTCTGGGTTCTGTACGATTTATGGGACCTTGGTATTTTCTTCATTTCAGAGTTGGTTTAATACCTTGGGGAGAAAAAAATAAATGGCAAATCATGTCGTTACAGTTACTGTTATGTAACAATCTTGCACTGTGGAGATCTCTCCACCAGCATAGCCGTCTTATTTCTCATTATAACTCTCACACGCTGCATTTATAACATTACACCTTTGCAGTATAACACCACGAAACTGAGTACACAAAACATTAAGAACACCGTGACCAGGTGAAAGCCATGATCCCTTATTGATGCCACCTGTTAAATACCACTTCAAATCAGTGTAGATGAAGGGGAGGAGTCAGGTTAAAGAAGGACGTTTAAGCCTTGAGACAATTGAGACATGGACTGTGTACGTGTGCCACTCAGAGGGTGAACGGGCAAGACAAAAGATTTCAGTGCCTTTGAACGGGGTATGGTAGTAGGTGCCAGGCTCACTGGTTTGTGTCAAGAGCTGCAATGTTGCTGGGTTTTTCCACGTTCAACAGTTTCAAAAAATGGTCTACCACTCAAAGGACATCCAGCCAACTTGACACAACCGTGGGACGCATTGGAGTCAACATGGGCCAGCGTCCCTGTGGACCGCTTCGAACATTAGGAAGGTGTTCCCAATGTTTGGCATACTCGGTGTAATGTGACGAACAGTATTAGCAGGCAATCTAAGCGTTCAGACGTTGCCGTTTACCTGTAGTAGTTGGGCTTGAAGGGTCCGTTCTTGTTCAAGCCCAGGTACTTGGCCTGCTCATCACTCAGCTCTGTGAGGTGGGCATCGAACGTAGGGAGGTGAAGGCTGGCCACGTACTCATCTGGAATAACACAGAGGGAGAGAGAAGAGAGGGAGGAGAGAGAGAGAGAGGGGAGAGAGCCAAGTTACTCTAGCTAGCAGGGACACGGGGCTGTTGGATATTTATGAATTTATTTGTTTGTGAGGGGTTAGCTGAGCACACTGGGGCTGCTTCCCTCGTCTCCGTCTCTCCCTCCCTCCGTCTCTCTCGTTCAGTGATGGTGCAGTGAGCTTAGCAGCAGGCTCTGACAGGCTGACCTATATTGAGCCCCTTTGCCAGTCTGCTTTTACTCGTTGGAGGAGCAGAGACCCGGCTACACACACACACACACCAACGCATGCACACTCAGACTCTAGTGGGAATGAAGAACACGCTAGCACGAATGCACCCAGACACACACACACACACACACACACACACTCTCTCTAAATAGGATGCGTTCTACTGTGAATTATATATTTCCCAGACAGTGCAATGACCGTAAATGAATAGGAAACCAAAAATGACTAAGCTCGCGCAAACATACCCTGATATACATAGAACATAAACAACCCAATCCAAGACATGGCTGCCGGGGATGAGACGGCACAGAGCTGCTTCGAAAAATACATAGGAGGGATGAAGGAGTATGTGTGTGTGTGTGTGTGTGTGTGTGTGTGTGTGTGTATGTAGAGTGCGGTCTCTTACCCATCTTCTTGGGCAGCAGGTAGACATCCTGTTTGTAGCGTCCCTCTGGGGCGTTGTACAGCTCTATCAGAGCCAGGGCCTGAGGTGTGAGACAAGACCCGGATGTCAAAACACACACACACACACACACACACACACGCGCACGTTACCATGGCAACGCCAAGGTCGCTCTCATGACGCACAGCGGCAGAGCAATGACAGGACCCTAATCTCTAGTCTCACACCCCGTCGCGGATCCATCCAAATCACAAACACACACAAACACACACACACACACACGTGACCTGGGTGGTGGCGGTGATGGATAGGACAAAGGTGGGGACCGTAGAGCAGCTCAGGTTCAGCAGACGACCCTGAGGACAGAGAGAGAGAGAGAGAGAGAGAGAGACACACACACACACATTGGGTTAACAACCAGTTAACGGCACACAGAATCAGAAAAAACTGCCTACACCTCCATCTCAATGATACGATACAGTGTGTGTGTGTGTCGACATCGTCAAATGTCAAAAACAGCGTTGTTGAGTCCAAGATCAGAATAACGGAAGAGTTGCCTGTTATCTCAGACAGATACGGCGTAAACGGAAAGATACTGAGCTCGGACTGCTAAGGAGGCAGCATTCACAGACGAGGAGGAAATGATCTGGCCTACATTTACTACTGCCATCATACACTCCTAAGTGACACGCCTGCAATAATAGTATTTTTACCCAGAGAGCTGCGACGTGTTGTGTTAGTATGTAGAGATTAAGCTTTGGTGGTGGTGCGAGTAGCAGTAACAGTACAAAAAGGGGCGTACTGTTCCTTTACGCACACACTTCCTGGTTGAACTGAGGCAGCACACACTTCCTGGTTGAACTGAGGCAGCACACACTTCCTGGTTGAACTGAGGCAGCACACACTTCCTGGTTGAACTGAGGCAGCACACACTTCCTGGTTGAACTGAGGCAGCACACACTTCCCTGTTCTCTAGAGAGTGGAGAGCGTCAGGAGAACAGAACACCGACTACAGATGAGCTCTGGACAACCAAACTAACAAAACAGCCACTTGGTCTTTGAAATTGCCTTCTCAGATTGACAACAGAGAGGAGAAGTCAGAGAGTCCAGGAGTGAGGACGGAGAGAATAGAGTCAGACAGAGGGAAGAGTGAGAGTGTCCAAACAAACAGCAGAGGAGAGGGGGGGTTATATTCTCTGATTAAAGCCTGGAGGAGACCAGCAGACGCACTGAATCACCTGGCCTGCCCCTCTTTCTACCTGGCTGTCTCTCACGGTGGTTTCATTCTGTCAGAGACAGCTGCACACACACACACACACACACACAGAGCCTCTGTGTCTCTCTGCTATGAGAGAGGGAGTGCTGCAGACACACACACACACAGAGGCTCTGTGTCTCTCTCTGCTATGAGAGAGGGAGTGTGGTGTAGACGTACTGCTTGTTTACCAGGCTCAGCCTCAGATAGGGGATGTTGCACAATTACATATGGATCATTTTGATCTATTCACGCCCAGTTATTTGGAAGTTGAGAGGCTTTATAGATCAGATCATTGACCCTTGTGATTGAGCAGTGCTTTGAGGCAGTACCGCCTTGTATTAATGTGACGATGATGAAGAATCACCTCAGCCAGCAGCACTATCCTCTTGCCGTCGGGCCAGATGACGTGGTCCACCTGTGACCTCACTCTCTCCCAGGTCAGTTCCGGGGTACGGAGGCTCGCCTGGAGGAGAGGACAACAAACGGACAGGAAACAGTTACCATGAGAACAGTTTCACTATGACAACCAGGTCCTAAAAGTAACACCCGCCAAATGCGGGTAGATTTTGGCATTGGTGGGTAAGATGTCCATTTCACCAGGCAGGTTGGCGGGTGGTCAGGGCGCCACAGTGCAATTTCACTCCCATTTGCGAATAAAAATGGAGTTAAAAATCAAGTATGAGCTCGGAAGTTGACATACACCTTAGCCAAATACATTTAAACTCATTTAACATGAACATTTCACATCAAATTCCCAGTCTCAGGTCAGTTAGGATCACCACTTTATTTTAAGAATGTGAAATGTCAGAATAATAGTAGAGAGAATGATTTATTTCAGCTTTTATTTCTTTCATCACATTCCCAGTGGGTCAGAAGTTTACGTACACTCAATTAGTATTTGGTAGCATTGCCTTTAAATTGTTTAACTTGGGTGAAACGTTTCGGGTAGACTTCCACAAGCTTCCCACAATAAATTGGGTGAATTTTGGCCCATTCCTTCGGACAGAACTGGTGTAACTGAGTCAGGTTTGTAGGCCTCCTTGCTCGCACACGCTTTTTCAGTTCTGCCCACAAATGTTCTATAGGATTGAGGTCAGGGCTTTGTGATGGCCACTCCAATACCTTGACTTTGTTGTCCTTAAGCCATTTTGCCACAACTTTGGAAGTATGCTTGGCGTCATTGTCCATTTGGAAGAGCCATTTGCGAACAAGCTTTAACTTCCTGACTGATGTCTTGAGATGTTGCTTCAATATATCCACATAAGTGTCCTTCCTCATGATGCTATCTATTTTGTGAAGTGCACCAGTCCCTCCTGCAGCAAAGCACCCCCACAACATGATGCTGCCAACCCCGTGCTTCAAGGTTGGGATGGTGTTCTTCGGCTTGCAAGCCTCCCCCTTTTTCCTCCAAACATAACGATGGTCATTATGGCCAAACAGTTCTATTTTTGTTTCATCAGACCAGAGGACATTTCTCCAAAAAGTACAATCTTTGTCCCCATGTGCAGTTGCAAACCGTAGTCTGGCTTTTTTATGGCGGTTTTGGAGCAGTGACTTCTTCCTTGCTGAGCGGCCTTTCAGGTTATGTCAATATAGGACTTGTTTTACTGTGGATATAGATACTTTTGTAACCGTTTCCTCCAGCATCTTCACAAGGTCCTTTTCTGTTGTTCTGGGATTGATTTGCACTTTTCGCACCTCCTTCTAGCAGACAGAAGGCGTCTCCTTCCTGAGCGGTACGATGGCTGCGTGGTCCCATGGTGTTTATACTTGCGTACTATTGCTTGTACAGATGAACTTGGTACCTTCAGGCGTTTAGAAATTGCTCCCAAGGATGAACCAAAAAATCAAAAAAATAAATATTCTGAGGTCTTGGCTGATTTCTTTAGATTTTCCCATGATGTCGAGCAAAAAGGCACTGAGTTTGAAGGTAGGCCTTGAAATACATCCACAGGTACACCTCCAATTGACTCAAATGATGTCAATTAGCCTATCAGAAGCTTCTAAAGCATTACATAATTTTCTGGAATTTTCCAAGCTGTTTAAAGGCACAGTCAACTTAGTGTATGTAAACTTCTGACCCACTGGAATTCTGATATAGTGAATTATAAGTGAAATAATCTGTCTGTAAACAATTGTTGGAAGAATTACTTGTGTCATGCACAAAGTAGATGTCCTAACCGACTTGACAAAACTATAGTGTGTTAACATGAAATCTGTGGAGTGGTTGAAAAATGAGTTTTAATGACTTCAACCTAAGTGTATGTAAACTTCCGACATTAAACTCATTTTAGAACCGGTGCGCACAAGTATAAAAGTGAATTTACTTTAAAAGTAAATTCAAGTAATTGAGACTTTGTCGTCATGTTTCTATGGCTATTTACATCGTTTTGTTCACAAGCTAGGTTGTTTTTCAATGTTTGAGTTTGCTTCAACTGCTAGCAAAGACACATTGGCTACTGGTCAGATTCTCTATATTACGGGCACACTGTCACTGACTACTCCAGCTGCTCAACTCCAGCAGCTCAGTGTCCTCATTGCCACAGTAACCTCCCGCCCTTAAAGGGGCAGCTGAACATTTTTATTATTTAAAAAAAAAATTAGCACATTGAGCAATATACCACATCACTTCTTACTAGTAATACATGTATTGTTTTAGAAACATAAAGCATGCTCATATGTTTTCTAAAAATTATTATGGCCAACAAATATTTTGGCTGGTAAGAAATCGGAGTGGTTGGTCGATTTTAAAATCTATCTGCCGCAGTGGCTTGTGGACCAAAAAGTTAGTTTCAAACAGTCACTATGAAAATGGTTCCACTATGACCCTGAGGATGTCACCGTAACAGTGATAACAACTGACAGGCATAATCCTCAGCGGGTCAACCCGTCAGGGACGTTGTCGTATCACAGCTTCCCCCGCAGTGACAATCACTTGACAAGCACTGGTGACAGCGGTGTCTTCCACCCACAGTTAAGCTGTCGCAGTCACAATAACACACCCACGCGTACATACAACCCCCCCACCTCCCACCAATATGCACACACACACACACACACACTTTACTCACCACGTCGATCTCGGTGTTTGAGTGTCCCATGTTACAGACGATACAGCCGTTCTTCATACGGTCCAAGTATTCTCTCATCACCACATTCTTATTTCCTGGAGTGGAGGGAACATCATAAACACAACATCGATACTACACTCTCACAATCGTGTTCACTACTGTACACGTAAGTGGGCAGAGGAGAGAGGTGAATACTACTCCTAGCTGGGCAGATCCATGTTGCCGTCTATGCTACACACAATAAATCTCCTGCGCTAGACAAAAAAGAAAATCTGCTCAAAATGCACCATAGCTCTCCACATCCACTCTCCACATAGACCTACAGTATGAATAAGTGTCTAAATTGCATTGTGCGCATCAAAGTAAGTATGAGTGTGTGTGTGTGTGTGTTTACACAGTACATGCATGCGTTAGTCCGCACTCGTACACATTCGTATGAGTGATTAAGGTTGTCTATGCTTCTTTTTCAATTAACGTTGATGAGGACTGCAGCTTGTCAACAGGCTTAATTAACTAGGGAGGTAGGCAGTCCGTCGCAATTAACTCTTCACTGATTGAATCTGAATGTGGAGCACTGACTGACTGGCTACACACACGGCTGACTGACTGGCTACACACATGGCTGCTAGGTCCGAGTGATTGAGAGGACTCCTGTCATGTCTATACCAGGGGTCACCAACCTTTTCTGAGGCAAGATCACTTCCTGAGTGAAAATGCAAGCTGAGATATACCTTTCAGAGTATTATTTTTAATGATAATATAAGCCGATGCAACATTAACCAATTAAAAACAGTTCTGTAGCAATGAGGTTTGTTCAGTAGGCTATAGGCCTAATACATTATCACTGCATATTGGCTATTCTTAAATTGCCCTGCCAATGTTGTTCTTCTCAGACCATTTTGAATTTATATTTTAAAAATGTAGGTATATTATCACACTGGTAATATATATTTTGTTGTATTACTTGTGAGGCACAGCGGAGTGAGCATAATAATGAACTTTTTTTTTTTTCTTCACTGGACTGATGGCCTGCATCTGATGGTCAGTCTGAGGAGAGGGAGGGAGCAGCGGTGAGGTCTCCTCTCACCCGACTCACCGTCCCTCCTCTCTCCCTCCCTCCTCTGAGAAAAGGGGACACAGTTCCAGCTGGTGGAGAAACTCAAGTTGCACTGCATTATTTCTGCCTCATGTTGTTACACCTATGACCAGAGAAAGTGAAATATTTATTGATATTAAACAGAAAAATCCGCTAATATTAACAACGCAAACATATCGAAACACTTTGCTATACTCATTCATTGCAGCGCTGGTTGTAGTGTGAGTGGAAGTAGGGAGAATGTTCAACACTTTTGTAAGCCATAAAATGTTGACAGTGCTGAATAACAACATAAAAACGTACTCAGAAAAACAGCAACGCTTTGCTGTATTCATGGAGTCTCTCTCTAGTCATGGTTTTAAACATTTTGAAATCTCACAGAAACTGCAGACACAGTGATCTGAACTATCTGATTGGCCAGTGGTAGGCCTATAGGTGCACTTGATTTGATCTCTGGGCCTTCCGGGTAGGCAGAGTTCTACCTTCAGATACATTAAATGGTTCAGAATGGGTACTTCCCAGCTCTAGGGCTGCTGAATCAAGTGCACCTACTGCCAACAACTCGCAACGAAAAATAGGAACGCAAGGATTTATCTGTTTTTACAGAAATGTTTGGTGATCGCGATTGACCGATTGGTGACCACTGATCTATACCCTACAAACTACTCACCCCCTTTATTTAGAAAAATATGTTTATTTAACTAGGCCAGTCAGTTAAGAACAAATTGTTATTTACAATGACGGCCTACTCCGGCCAAACCCCGTCGACGCTGGGCCAATTGTTCGCCGCCCTGCGGGACTCCTAATCCCGGCCAGATGTGATACATGTGTGTGTGTGTGTGTGTGTAGAGTGGTGCAGGCTGAATCAGTCGAGCAGTTAAGCTGTAGGGAGGCTGCGATTGTTGTTGCTATGCCCATGCTGGAAAGGATGGGAGTATAGTGGTTTCTAACCACAAATGTGATTTTACAAAAGAAAATCAAAACCCTAATCCTGACTTAAACCCCAAACAGCTCATGTACTTTCACTTGGTTGTTACTTTTGACACTGTTGCCACTAATCGGTTCTAAAGCGGGCCATCTAGTGCTGACCGAGGGGACAAGGTGGAGTTGTTCACCTGTGCACGTGATGACAATGTCCACTTGTCTGATGACTTCATTCAGCTTCACCAGTCTGAAGCCATCCATGCTGAACAGGGACGGGAAACAAACGCATTACTTCCTCGTTCACCCTGCTGCCGTTGACCAATTAGTTCATGTACCAGGCCTGAACTTACCAGGCCTGCAAGGCACAGATGGGGTCGATCTCTGTGACGTACACAATGGAGCCCATGGCCTTAAGAGCAGCACAGCAGCCCTTCCCCACCTATGGATACACAAAATAAAAACACATGAGCATAGGGCTGATGGAGGCTTTACTACAAACTTGGATGGTAAATAGTGTCCTCTGGTGGTCCATTTTGATATAATAAGGTGTCGAGATTGGGATGCAGGGTGGCATGCTGCTGGCACTGCTGGCTCGTCTCTGAAGCTGAGCAGGGTTGGTCCTGGTCGGTCCCTGGATGGGAGACCAGATGCTACTGGAAGTGGTGTTGGAGGGCCAGTAGGAGGCACTCTTTCCTCTGGTCTAGAAAAATATCCCATTGCCCTGTGTAGGGTCCCATCTTCTGGATGGGATGTTAAACAGGTGTCCTGACTCTCTGTGGTCACTAAAGATCCCATGGCACTGGTAAGAGTAGGTAACTCCAGTGTCCTGGTTAAATTCCCAATCTGGCCATCTAATCATCCCCAGCTTCCAATTGGCTCATTCATCTCTCGCCTGTAACCATTCCCCAGGTCGATGCTGTAAATGAGAATGTGTCAAATTACCTGATAAAATTAGGTAATTTGACATGACACGATATTATCACGACACTTAGGTGCCGATACAATGCGTATTGCGATTTGACGTTCCAAACATATTGCTCACCATATGTCCGCTGCAGAGAGACAACGGAGAGCACGAGAAAACGAGTTCTGATCACGCGGGGAAAGAAAAGAGCTGAACACATGTTGGCTATTTAAAAAGAAGATTTGGTGCAGCTAGCTAGAAACATTCGTAGTATTATTTTATCGATACTTGGGAGTCAAATATCAATATAATATCGTCCACAAATGACACTATCAATTTTTTCCCCCACCACACCATCACTAACATACAGCAGGTAAGACAGACTCCTACCTCTCCATATCCACACACCACCACCTGTTTTCCCCCAAACATCACATCAGTGGTCCTCTTCAGACTGGAGGGAGAGTGAAGAAACAAGAAGTTAGCATGACAAATGTCATCCGTGGACAACGGGATTACTCCTGGCCGTTAGCACCCAAAGACAATTATATGTGACAGACAATAAAGTCATCGTCTTCTGTCCTTCTGCTTAGAGTAGGGCATGTCAGAGTTGTCCTACCCGTCCAGGATGGACTCCCTGCAGCAGTAGAGGTTGTCAAACTTCTGCTTGGTCACAGAGTCGTTGACATTCATGGCCGGGACACACAGCTTCCCCGCCTTGGACAGCTGGTACAACCTATACACAGAGTAGCAACAAGAGGGGCATCGTTACCAAGCAGTGAAACCTGACACTACCTGTTATGGCCACTAGATGGAGACATGGCTATAGAAGAACTTACTTACTTCAAAACAAAGCCCAAGTCTAGACAATGATTCAACT
Source organism: Thymallus thymallus (assembly GCA_023634145.1). Taxonomy (NCBI): domain Eukaryota; kingdom Metazoa; phylum Chordata; class Actinopteri; order Salmoniformes; family Salmonidae; genus Thymallus; species Thymallus thymallus. The sequence continues at coordinate 5,993,895 of CM042420.1, forward strand.
CATAATGAAGTTGTGCGGTGAGTAGTGATCCACCCACCTGTGTACTCCAGTGACGCTCTCCTCCACGATGCCCTTGATCTTCTTGAACATGTTGGGGTATTTCTTATAGATCCAGTGGGTCAGGTCTCCGCCGTCATCGAGGATCTGGAACAGGACATGCATTTGTATTTCTACCTGATCAGGGTAAATTACACCGTAATAGAGTCTGGGTGCCAGTCTGTTACTGAGAGATTGAAGGGTCCAGACAGACGTACCATGTTAGGCTGCCAGCCCTCCAGGTTGACACAGCGATCGATGCACCACCAGAAGTCATCCTCCGACTCGCCCTTCCACGCGAAAACAGAGAACCCTGGGAGAGAGAGAGAGATGTGAAATAGATGGAGAGGGAGGAGAGTAAGAGAGAAATTTGGCAAAGCAGCATGTTCTTATGAATATCATCCCATCGAACTGATTTGATGGGCACTGAGAGCCAGAGGTCGTGACAGGGAAAGAGCTCCCACACGACACTCAAATGAAGCAGCCCTGTTCCCACTCACCTCCCTCAGCCAGGGCAGCTGCCACCTCATTCTGAGTGGAGTAGATGTTACAGGCAGCCCACCTGCACTGAGCCCCCAGGGCAGACAGAGTCTCCATCAACACCTGCACAACACACACAGACCAGAACGCAAGTTCAGTTAGGACACAGCCAATGGAGACAAAGTCAGCATTGCCAGCACTGCCGCCAAAAGATGTGTAAAGCTGGCTTAAGACTAGTGCCATACAGTACGCCTGTGAGTTGTGGTTCTGAGCAGAACCGGCAGACTCACAGAGGGCTGAGCGGTGTGTGTGTGTGTGTGTGTGTGTGTGTGTGTGTGTGTGTGTGTGTGTGTGTGTGTGTGTAACTCACGGCTGTCTGAGCTGTGATGTGGGTGCAGCCCACCACTTTGGCTCCAGCCAGAGGCTTCTCTCCCTGGGCTCTCTTCCTCAGTGCCATGAGGGCTGGCATCTCTGTGTGGAGGAGACGAGACAACACAACCAACATTACAACGTTACTACAAAAGTTTCAATACTTTAAAAAAGGCATCCTTCTCTGTATAATCATTCAAATACCAAATTAAAGAAATCTTTATAAAATGCATCTTTCTTTGATCCCCTTGCGTGGTTTTAATCAAAGTAAGCTGGCCAACGTGCTTTGGGAACCCTCCCAGATGGTGGCATCTTTCCCCTCTGGGTTCTGTCGTGCTGTCAATGGTCTGTCACCTAGACATTCCGAGCTCGAGCCATGTGTGATAAGGCCTACCGGGCCAGGGCTATCTGGGGTCAGCTGAACAGACAGTGCTGGGGTTGTGTTGAGTAGTAGACAAGGCTATGTATGATAAGCAGTACAGACACTTGGGATTATGTGTAACCAGTGGTGCAGTACAGACACGTAGGACTGTGAGTGGTCAGTGGTGTGTAATGCTGGGTTTCAGCAGAGGGTGAGTGTCCCATCACAGTGTGCTTGATTTGGCCCCCTGCTGTTTATCTCACAGGCTGGGAACATATGGCCACTGAGCACACAGCCCTGGTGGAGAAGGCCTGTCAGCATGGCACACACACACACACACACAACTAACACACACACGCGCAATCACACCGTAACACTCTCCCTCTCACACACACACACACACAAACACCTTGCTCAGCGATCTCGATCTCCCTGCGTCCGAAGTCGGCCTGCTTGATGTTCTTGATGCAGAAGTCTCCGTTGCCCTTGGAGTTCTTCTGCTGCTTGTCCCGAGGAGAGGTCTCATCGTCAGAGCTGTCCGTGTACGACGCAGCTAAAAGAGAGGGCAGGACATAGAAGAGAGAGGTCAGAGGACAGGACACACACACACACACACACACACACACATAGGATATAGACATTACACTAACAACATTCGTGACACGACCACACACTAGGCCACCATCTACTCTGATGTCCAAAACAACTGCATAGCTCACATTATGAGCCTATATATAGGGAGTGAGCCCCGGGGCAGGTCAGAACACACCCGCAGAGCATGGGCGTCTCGGTTCGGATTGTGAACATCGGTGTCTCGCATACTCCCTTAAAATAAAAGACGCCATAGATTCCTCAAAATAGTCCGAATTAATGTAAGATAACTCAAGAAATCTGTCATAAATTTGTACGTTTTTTGCCGAAGAGATCTTAGTTACGCAATATTACTTCTAACCTTTGGTTAGATGCAGTAGATCTCAAGTGAAACAATGTGTGTGAAAATGAGTTGTATCTCGTTGAACGACAACAAACAATTCACTGAAGAATCCCTACTGTTGACCAATCACAGACGAAGGGGCGTAGACGTCGGCTTGCCTCGAGAATATATTTGCACACGAACAGCAGAGAGAGCCAACGTAATCATAATAAATCCACGAACACAGAGAGAGAGACAGAGACAGAGAGACCGACAGAGAGAGAAAGAGACAGACAGATACAGAGACAGAGAGAGAGACAGATACAGAGAGACAGACACAGACAGAGAGACAGACAGATAGATACAGAGAAACAGACAGACAGACAGAGATGCAGAGCCAGAGAGACCGACAGAGAACCAGACAGAGAGCCAGACAGACATAGGAGAGAGAGAAGCCAGTGGGGGGAGGGGGGGGGAGTGAAAGGAAGACAGAATGCAATGAGGTACAGTGAGAGGACAGAGGAGAAAGGATGGAGATTGGACTTTGGTTGAAGCGGCCGGTGAGTGTCTCTGTGCGTGACATTCAAATAGACGAGGGACCGCCAGATAGGCTGTGAGTGACATCTCAAAATGACTTCACAAGTGGGAGAATGAGAGGCCACATAGGGGATGCCAGTCGCGCCAGGGACGGGCCAATTCACACTACGTCTTTCACACATCTATCACCCTGGCAGATTAACTCCGGCCGCTTCAGTGGAAGTGTCGCCTCTCCTCTCTCTTTCTCCCTCCCACTCCTTTCCCTGTTTTTCTCCCCCTCTCTTGCAGAAGTACTAGGATAGTGGGAGTGCGGCCTCTCCTCTACCTCTCTCTCACCCCCTCTTTTCTTGACCCCCAACCTTAAAAATCGGCTTACACTGTCCTGACTGCCAGAAAGAAATAGGGATCTCAAATGTTTACAAGGACATTGGTGTGTGTGTGTGTGTGGCTGCAGTCATTATTCAGTGGAGCACCGTGTTGGAAACTAGAGAGAACACTAGCAGCTCTCTGTGGCCCTGTATCGTCTCATCTTAATCCAGTTCTAGGTTACAGAGAACGTTCCTGCTCCCTACCTGTCTGGGATGTGAGAGTTAGGAACAGGGTGTGTGTGTGTGTGTGTGTGTGTGTGGAGGCTTGTGAGTGTGTCAGTGCTCACGTGTCAGGTGTGCGTGTGTGTGTGTGTGTGTGTATTCTCGGTACCTGAGCCGTAGCTGTCTGTGGAGGACTGGGAGATGGACCGGGACAGAGAGCGGCGGCCGATCTTGGTGGGGCGTTTGTTAAACTCTTGTTTCTGGTCCGCAAACTGGATCTGCTGGCAGAGAGGGAGGAATGAGACCGCAAGGTCCAACCTCCAACACCCGGTCAAAAAAAAAAACGACACCATGCGGTAACTCCTTCCCTGATAGACGTTTTTCTTGGTGGACCCTTGTATATCTTAAGGAAGTATCAGATGGGTATAGCCTAAACAATATGATCATTGTAACACTCAAGGCTATGTAGTTCCCACATCAGGTCAGATCTATAAGGGGTATGGAGGCATCAAGTGTCTAGGGGTTAGGGGCTAGTGATCGATTTAGCAGTTAAGGTCTGAACTGAGCCTAGTCAGCTCACCACTAGACTACTTACAGTGAACAACCACTGGTTTATTATCGATTTACCTGCAGTAACGTTATGTTAGACCTACATTCTACTCAGAGTCCACAGCCAGAGGCAGCTTTGGTTTGGATGGAATATGACGTTAGTCCTGCTGCTGGTAATATTGATGGATAACTTACCACAAAAATCAGGCAACGATGACACAATAACTTAATGGAAAAACAATTACGTGATCGTGATAAAATGGGATGTGAAACCTATCCATCTCAGGGATGTAGAGCGGTTGTCGTTGAAAGATTATGTAACGCTATACAATCGGGTCAAAAATCACTGCCAAATATGGGCCCAGAGATGTCACAGATGAAAATAGGATTTTGCAACACCAAAAAGAGTGAGATCGAGAGCAAACAGTCCAGCGAGTGTGTTTACGCACAAACACTGACAGAGGACACAGTCACGCTGAAATAAACCCACAGAGTACCAGACGCATCTGTTCACCTCTATATACAGGAAGCTACGGACGTGACTACTGAGAGACGAGAGTGGAGAGGAAGTCACTCATGGTTGTGCGAGCTTGAGTGACACCACCAACCAGACAAATGGATCGGAGTCATGGGAGAGGACAAACGTCTAGTGAGTCTGGTTTTTCCAAGTATCCACTTGGTTCCCTTATCATGGCTTCGTTCTTCTTTACCCAGAGGGAGAGGCATGGCAGCAGCTACTCTTCCTGGGGTCCACACCTGGTGTTATATTAATACTGGCATGGAACTAGAAAGGAGAGTTAGCCAGTCACTGAGTCGCACTGACCAAACTTAAATAAGTCCTCAAACGTCTCTTCTTCTTCTTCTCCCTTACACACAAGCCTGCATCTCCCAACCAAATGCTAAACAATTGCATTGAGGCCCAAGACAATGAAATCCATAAACGCCTGTACACACACACACACGTAGATAGAATTTCATTCGTCTTCTACGGAAGCCCGTCAGTCCTAATCCATCCTCCCGCCTTACCTTTCTCCTACTGGGTTCACCTCCACTGTCATCACCCTTCTTCTTCGACAACATGACTCGGTGGACTGGTGTGAGGTGAGAAACTGTTTGCGCACTAGAGGGTGTGGGTCTGGAACACTAGAAGTTATGGGCCTGGTCCATTTATACCCTCTCTTTACCCAGGCTGCTTTACCCCGATCCAGCCCTAACTGGTCCGACTGTCACCCATGTGCCTCAGAAACAATGCAGAATTGTTCCCCACTTTTGTTTTTTTTCTCTCTCTCTCTCTCTCTCTCTCTCCCTCTCTCTACTCATTTAATTGTTAAATTGTTCACAGGCTGGATTGGATTGGGGATTCTTTATCACGGCCAACAACTGTGTGACCCTGAATGGCTCTTGGCTGGGGACTATTGAGGTCATCCACAGTAGACTTGTGGACCCATGGTGAAATGGTAGGAAGGAGGGCTGCAGAGCTGTATTTTGAGTCTGTGTTACCTCAGAGAGAGAGATCCTGGGCTGCCACCACTGGGATGGACAATGGAGTCTTTGTGTAACTAATTAAGACCATTGTTTTGGAGTGTTTGTGTGAAACCAAGGCTGTTGAACTAGAAAATGTAGACTGTAGTCCTAGGAGATATACATGTCTACAGGATCTCTATGGTGGTAGTTTACTACAGCCAAATCCCACTTGCCCAGCAGTGAGGTCACATAACATCAAAGGTTTGGCTTAACGTCTTGCTAAACATTTTGAATCTGTGACTTTAAATCAAAGTTCAAACCAAGGGTCACCGAGGGGCAACGACGGGAAACTGATTTCAAATTCGGCCATCCGACTTGCCAGATCATCATGCAAGGCTGTGACGGGAACGGACTGCGATATCCGACACACACACACACTATCATGACACCTGGGTCTAAGCGGTTTCATAGGGCAGGAGGACAGGACCCAGGGTCAGTAAACAAAGCATTCATCCAACAGACTTAAACCAAGGATTTAGATCTGTGCAATCAGACACACTGGCTGACTGCTGCCACATTCCAGGAGAACGAACTGTCTTGGTTATAAAAATAAATAGGCGATAAAACGCCAAGAATGGGCACAGTGGCAATTGATCATTTCCATTTCGTCATATGTGTTAGACAAGGTCAGTGCCAGAATATAAGTGAGACTGACATGCATGATCAATGTCAGGAAATTCAATGAATGCGTGAGCAAACGCCGGCTTATGAATGAGATCCATTCAGAATGTTAATATCCATCCACCACTACATTGAGGAGACCACGTTGTTATTATTGCAGATAATGTAAACAGATTATATGCTATTCAAATAAACTCTCCTTGTTTGCTGAATGACCATATGTTGCTCTAGATATGGTCCGAAGCTTCGTATATAGAGGGTGTGGAACATTTGCAGAGATTCTGGAGGCGTGTCCAAATCAAGCTCCGCAACCACGCCTCTCAAATTTTGTAACAAATGTGGAGGGCTCCGTATAGCTCCGCAATGACATGATTGGTTGACGGTAGATGGGGGCGGTGCGTCCTGTATAACACAAACTCACTTCCTTGACAACTTCCTTCGCAACAGCTAAGCGCAAGAAGTATGAAAGCCCTGGCGTCTGCATCGCCGTAATCGCTGGACGGCCCCTTCAGGCGTCGGATTGACCACGCTCACCGCTGCGTGCATAGCATTAGCGTAACATGGGAGTGAGAGATGACGGTTATGCAAGAAAGAGATAGAGGTCGCAGAGACTGCTAGCAGGGTACAGGGTAAACTGCTAGCAGGGTACAGGGTAGACTGCTAGCAGGGTACAGGGTAGACTGCTAGCAGGGTACAGGGTAGACTGCTAGCAGGGTACAGGGTAGACTGCTAGCAGGGTACAGGGTAGACTGCTAGCAGGGTACAGGGTAAACTGCCTGCCTGCCCTATAGCAGCATTCAGACCCTGCACTAGAGTTACCGAACCTGGTTAAACCAGACTGAACGCTGTGCCCACCATTGTAGTGAAACAACAGTGAAACGTAGGGAAAACAGTTTTATCGTGATCACTGACAAGATGATCAACACCATGTTGATCGCTCACCAATGCAGCTAAGGGAATACTCATAGCTAGGCCATATTAGTGCATGAACTAGTCTGATTCATCCATTTCTATACCACCAGTAATGATTGAAGTAGGATTGGGATTGGACTGGACCAATAATTCCTCTTAATCCCGCATCCAGGATGAGACAGGTCCCAGAGAGAGAGAGAGATTCAAGCCTTCTGGGGTGCACTACCACTGCTGCATAGCAGTGAACACTAGCCTGGCCTTCTCTCTCGCCGCATCCTACTGCAGAGTCTGCACAGCACCACAGCACATAATACATACATTATGCATGTTCAGTGATCGCAAGGCTAATGAGATGTGAATAATAGATGCTAACCCAACACTGCTAAAACAGAGCCCGCTGTCACCCAAGCCTGCCACCTCTCACTGGAGCTGGGCATGGCTGGTTGACTGTAGCGTAGGGAGGAACCAGGCCAATGTTGGCCAGCCAGGCAGAATCACAGGCACACCCATGGCTCAAACGACCATCCCGATCAGCCCAGACAGAGAGGTATGTGTAGTGGCAAGGTTGCGTCACCAGGTGGCAGTGCATTCGCCTGGCAATTCGGGCTGACTGGCCAAGACCACCAATGGTGAGGTCTAATTAAGCAACAAGGCCTTAGGCGGTGTGGTGTATGGCCAATATACCATGGCTAAGGGCTGTGGAGTGCCTGGATACAGCCCTTAGCCGTGGTATATTGGCCATATACCACACACCACTGAGGTGCCTTATTGCTATTATAAGCTGCTTACCAATGCAATTAGAACAGTAAAAACTTTTTTTTTTTGGTATACGGTCTGATATACCACAGCTTTCAGCCAATCAGCGCTTGAACCACCCGGTGTATAATTGTGGTTATACTTAATTATTATTGTTATTATACACTCAGTGGCCAGTTTATTAGATACGCCCATCTAGTACCAAGTCGGACCCCCCTGTAGCAATGAAGGAATGTACCTGGTCAGCAACAATGTTCAGATATGCTCTGGCTTTCAAACATTGCTCAATTGGTATCAAGGGACCTAACGTGTACCAGTAAAACATTCCCCACACCAGTACACAACCTGCCTGTACCGTTACGCCGAATCCTGACTCTACCATCAGCATGACGCAACAGGAACCGGGATGCGTTGGAGCAGGACATTTTTCTCCACTCAATTGTCCAGTGGCCTGCCCGTTAGCTTGCACTATTCTTGCCATTCTCCCATCAACGAGCTGTTTTCACCCACAGGACTTCATGTTTTTTTGTTTATCGCACCATTCTCTGTAAAAACCCTAGACAATGTCGTGCGTGAAAAGACCAGGAATGCCGCCAGTTTCTGAGATACTGGAACCGGCGCGCCTGGATCCGACAATCGTACCTCGCTCAAAGTAGCTTAGGCCACTTGTTTCGCCCATTCTAAAATTCAAATCGAACAGTAACTGAATGCCTCGATGCCTGTCTGCCTGCTTTATATAGCAAGCTACGGACACGTGACTGTCTGTAGGTGCGAACCATTTTGTACCTAATAAACTGGCAGCTGTGTGTATATTAGTTATATTACTATAGTGCCTTGAGCTAAAACTGGGAGAGCCTGAGGTCGGCGTGTGTGTTGCTCCAGGCCCAGCCTCACTAGGGTCGGCTGCAGGGTAAGCTGTTCCAGGGCAGAGTAACACCCACTGAGCAGCCAGCCACCATGGGGTGTGAAGCTCTGGAAAGAGTTCCAGGATAACCGCGAGAAGAGGGCCTTCAAAAGAGCGCAGAGCACTAGGGCTACAGTCCTTGAGAAAAATAAACAGGCACAGATGTGATAGAGATTGTGATCAGATCTGATACTGTGGAATCACACCAGGCAGAGTCCGTGGTTCAACAGAGAGAATGAAAAACAGACCGGGAGGGAGGTGCCGGAGGCACACGGGCCCAGGGTTGGAGGACTATGAGAAAAGGAGAGGGAACATGTGAGAGAACGCGGAAGAACGAAGACAGGAGAGGAAGAGGAATTCAACGTTTGAGAGGGGGGAGTGAAAGGAGGAGAGTGAGAACGTGAAAATAAAATAAAAATGGAGGGGGAGAGAAACGGAGAGAAATAGTGAGTACAATATACTAGATCAATGTACTAGAAGACTATGTACTAGGACACCAGCCTGTGCAAATTCTCTGTACACGCAGTTGGAGTATGTGCGTGAGAGGCATCCATCCCTGCAGCTGACAGGCAGGCGGGCCCTGCTGTACAGTACGCTCTGTGATGTTCTTCCAACACTAGTTACAAACTGTGCTCTGCTCTGGCTGGAGGGCTCATAGCTGGATGGGGAGAAGTGCAGTCTCAGGCCATCCTGATTCCGGACATGACAGCACATCAGCTGGATCAGACCAGGAAAAATACACAAACCCCTTGAAGCAATAAAAGGGAGGCCAGGACATGCTGAGGGAAAATATTTGCACAATATTAAGAACTGCCTTTGCATTGACACATAAATGTATTTGTTTTTCCACTATAGGAAAAAAAAATGACTCCTCTTTCATGAGGGGAAAACCCCTCCATGAATGAAAATGTGATACAAATCTAGCCATCCGGTCAGCAGGGATAGATCCACTTTGTGACAAAAATCAAACAAGTTGGTAAAGTGCTTTTTCCCCCCAGGACAGGAATAAATTGATGTTCCTGGGAGAAGGATTCTCTCTCTCTAGCAGCAGCAACAGCTTTCATTAGGTCAGAGTACAGCCCCGAGTCATTCTGTATCAGAAAGGAGGCTGGCCCTCTGAAGGCTCATAGATCGATGCCTTACGCTATTTTTGTTTGTAAATCCATCCTGCATAAACTTCCACCGCACCTTTCTTCATTGTTAACTTAGCCGTGCGAGATAACAGATAACAGAGATAACAGATATCAGGGATGGCTATCCCTTCGATCTCCACTGAGTTTGCTTAGGTAAATTAGCTTTTAGCACCCTTACTTGTGGAACAATCTCCAAGGTACTCTAAAAATGTGATTAATTGGTGCCTCCAGGAGGATTGAGGACCTTTTTACTGAAGAATGTGTTTGTTTTCTATGTCTGTGTTTTGCTTTTCGTGTATTGATGTGAATATTGATGCGTATATTGGTGTGTACAGTGTATGATGTGTATTGACGTAAAAAAAAAAAAACAAAGACCATGGTCTCAGCATGACTCCCTGTCAAAAAAAAACAAAAGATTCTACACATTCTGATTCTGGTTCCCACCAACACCTAGGTATTATCTAAGACAACTTTAGAGCTACAATTTTAGGTTAGCCTACCTTATCTTTACCCCACATTACGTCATCCTATTTTTTCCTTAAAGAAAGTGTTTTTCCTCAACATAGGAAGGATATGCAAGATACCGTTTGGCCAAATCCCCAGACTATCCCACCTGCGGGCAAACACTAGTCCGACTAAGATCACTTCCAATTCCCTTTACTCATCCACAACCAGAACTAACTATGCATTCAGAGAGGTACCAAAAAACAACGCACCCAGAAGCATTGAAATGAATAATGCACCAGAAATGTGGGCAGATGACAGTGATAAGCATGCATGTGGAGCCCACACTGGCATGGCAAGCAATATAACCGAGTCAGTGTAACGTGATGCCCTGATGGAAGTTTGAGCACTGAGGAGCAGGCCTTTGTAACAGGAGCTTGGAAACTAGCCTACCCCAGACAGAGCAGGGTGGAGCCCACACTGGCAGACATGAGACGGGGGAATGCACACAAAGGGGGTCTGGAGTTTGATGATAGACCAGCTTCATTCACGTCGCTTTTCAAAATACTTTTGAGAAGAGGTGCCTGCAATGTAACGATTGACTGCATAAGACATCTGTCCACTGAAACCGACCAGATCCCAGATCCCAAGATGCTCTGTCATATAGGTGGTGGCATGCACTGCTATTATTGAGTGAGTGAGGCATTTAAAATATATCTCCCAACATCCTCTGCCAATCTCCCCCTCCATATCATATTGCCAAACTTAAAAAACGTGGGAAGACGAAACCCAGGGATTTTTTTTTTTATCAGTTACCGCCCTCGGTGAAGAAGTTTGACCTTTGATGAGGTGGGGTTTTTCCCGCTTCGGAGACACGAAGGTGAAGTAATTTGACGAGCTGAAGGGAAGGGAAAACTCACTCCCTAACAGACTGTTAAGTTAACAGAGGATAGTCCAATGGGCCGCCGCGGAGAGTGACACGTCTTTGAGAGAGATGACATGGATTGCGTTCCCTATGGCATCGCACAGCCAGAACAGTCAATCCTTGGGCCATGCCAACTGGAGCAGCCAGGACAGGCCATTCCTCAGAGTCCTTATCCTCTCAGAGAGCTCACAGATGAGTTTGTTGCAGCAGAGGAGCATTGTGCCTTTTGAAATCCAGGGAAGACACAGTAGAGGGGAGTGAGAGAGAGACGGAAAGGAGGTTTATTGTCTTTGATTCCAGGGGAGGTAGGATAACACTGTGTGGGTGGGTGTGTGTGTGTGTGTGTGTGTGTAAACTGATCCTTGCGTGTGAAGTGTACATACTCCATTGTGACCCTTGAGCTGTACAGAGACACATCCAGAGCAGGCCCTACGTGTGTGAACTCAGCAGTAGCGACAGGGGTTGGAGCCTGGACTTGCAACGATGTGGACGGTTAAGGAGTGGTTGCTTCAACAAATAAAACCAGACCCAGTCTTAACTGGGCTATAAGAGGAACACAGGTATGTGATTAAGCTGTGCTTTGCGTTTAAGAGATCCCAAATCTGTCTTTAGGACATGTTTATCACATTAGGCTGGATCTTTTGTGCGTGTAAAATCTGACTGTGAAAGGTAATGAAGGGTGAGAGAATTATGCCTACTGAGAAGAGATTGTCGACACCATAAGTCTCTCTGGCACAGTTCAGGAGAGTCTTGGCAGGGTGGGCTGAGGACAGCCTGGCATGAGTGTCCCATTGGCTCAATCATTTGAGGACTGTTCTGATGAGAACAATCTGCCTCTTACTGCCATTTTAAATGATTACTGGTCAAAACTAACCATAATGCTACATCCCGCCACGGAATTTACCCATTAACTATAAGTTACTGAGTTTCCTTCGAGATAAACATCTCACCAACGTACTGCTGCAGACTCCTGCAGAGTCTTATTGGCGGGCGGTGGTTTCGTTAGAGAACCTTTGAAACCTAGAACCACAACAAACTAGGCTATCTAGAGCCAATCTGGTAGCTTCTGTTTTCTTCCTCAAAGTTGTGCCAGCTGCTGAAACCCACGTACAATGCACTCCCGGAAAAAAGGGTTCCAAAAAGGGTTCTTCGGCTGTCCCCGTAGGAGAACCCTTTGAAGAACCCTTTTTGGTTCAAGGTAGTACCAAAAAGGGTTCTCCTATGGGGACAGCCGAAGAACTCTTCTAGGTTATAGATAGCTTTGTTTCTAAGAGTGTGTGCGCATCCAACAAGTCTGATCCATTCATGAGACTGACCTGACACCTCGGCTTGGGCACGTGGGTTCTTACACAATCTTTTTATGAACTATGCCTATTATTGAAAGGGTTTTAATGGAGATGAGAAGAACACTGGGACAAGCCAACAATATAGCTTCAGGCTTCAATAGAAGAGTCATACAGTACATCTCTATCGGTACTGGAGTTGAATTGAAGTTATGATGTTAGAGCTTATGTAATTTTTATGTAATTATATAGGCTACAGCTCTGTGCATGCTCCACTTTTCCACTGATTCTGACAAAATCTCAAAGTTACCCCGGTCAGTCTTCATTAGAATATTGTTTCAAGAGACCCATGGTTCATGAAACCTACCATCATCATCCACCCAATACTTAATTGACTTGAGTCAGTCAAGCAAACTGATGCAAGGTTGTCAGTAGTCAGCCAGAGGAAGGATTGAAGTGTCTCTATATGGGAGTGACCACAAGCTGTTAATCCTCTCAGACCTCACTCAGGCTCTCCTCACATGGGAGTTGGCTGCCCACAGCCAAACAAGTTCTTAGAACGGACCGTCCAGGAGCCAGACGCTTTGCTGTTGGCCGAGATAAATAAATAAAATAAATAAATCAGGTCACTGTCACATGGTGGTGGCAGCTTTCGACAGCACAGAGATTGATGGGCGATTTTATGAATTCAGCTTCTAAATGTTAAACAAAAACAAATGGACTGGCGAAAGATCAGGGTCATATTAAATGGAGGAAAGGTTCACGGTGGAATTCCGGATTGTTCAGAGAGAACAATCCGTGTCAGACCTCACTTCTGCAACCAACACATCTAATGTGTTGGTTGCAGAAGTGAGGTCTGACACGTCTGAGTTTTATGACTCCAGTTATTACAGACACACTCTACTTTGTTGTGTCAACATCTCATGTTACCAGCCGCCACGCCATATCACTGGCAAGACAGGGAAGGCACCAAACCAATCACTAGCTGGCAGCGAGGTTTGTGACAGCGAGGTTACGGTCTGTCAACAAACTGGGGAAACAGAGGAACAGGGCACCACACACTACTCTATAGAGACCGGGTATTGAACAGCCTACTCAGCGATCCTGAAAAGACAGCTTTCTAAAAACTAGGCTAGGCTTAACAGGACAAGAGCAGAGCACAGGCCAGGTCAACAACTTAGTTTCCAAACGGAGTCCTTTTTCGGAGGGTAATTGAGGGAGAAACATTGCTCCCCTTTGGGACCAGCTGGCCGGGGTGAGGGGGCAGAGAACTCCCACACACTGGCGGCTCTCAGTGAGGAGGGAGAATGGCTTCAGTGAAGGGAACCAGCGTGCTTACCCCTTACAGGAGGGAGTTCTCAGAATGTGACATTGTTCTAAGAATATATGAATCTCCAATGTGTAGAAATAGAATTTCCATGAGTCCGCGGGGTAAGCAGCACTCGCTCACATAGGACGTGTTCCTCCACTCAGCGATCGCTCCTTTGTCCTACAGGATCTTCAGAGCAACTGAAGAGGCTGTTCTTGGAACTCTCCCCCACGAACACTGTGCCTCGTATACACTCGTTCATACACTCCCTTTCCCTCGTTCGCTCGCTTCCGCCCAGCCACGACTCGCCTAACACAACAGACGAGCGAAAGGCCACACAGCAGTCGAAACCCTTTTATTAAGCCTGCCCAGCCCTGCTGTCACGGAGGTGCACTCCATTAGAGGTCGACTGAATCAAAACAGACCCAGATAATGGAGGACAAAGTGCCCTCTGATTATACTGAGACGAGATACAAATTGCAAAAAAAAAGGTACATGGTGTGCTATATAGAGGCTGGGTGAACAGATTTGTTAACAGAAATATCAAAGTATATACATGTTTTCAGCGGAAAATCCTCACAAGAAAACAAGATGTGCTTATAGCATCTTCTGATGGTCTTTGGTACACTATTTTAATCTTTAAAATATGGTTCTCACACTTCAAATAAAAAGGTACCACTAGAAATTAAAGTTAACGTTGAAATTCTGGACAGACAGCCAGAGGCTCACGCCTGCTCAGCTGCCATTTAGGGACAGCCAGCACGGCCAGACGGGACCCGGGGTCGGAATCTGTGTGAGCTGGATTGCCCTCAGTATTCCTGGACACTAAAACCCACCTTCACCCTGAGAGAGCCATCATCTCTTTCTCCCCACCCACTTCTCACCGATCCAATAGCAGAAACCCACACAATGACCATGCCAGAGAACAAGGGTAGGAACCAAAATAGGCTCGAAAATATTGCGCATTCACAAGATTGTAACAAACAATTGTTATATTAAAACAGTGTATTTGGAGCCCTAAAAAGGTGGTAGGCTTCTCTAGCCGCCACACCATTGACTGTAGAGGTCTGTCCACGGCCAGGCAGATATTGAGTAGCCCTGATAGATGAGCGCTGCAGCGCCAGTACATCTAAGTTCATTCTAATTTATGAAGTTCAGTGCTGCTTGAATCCTCCATGCCTCTATGTCAACGGCAACTTGGTTTGCACTGCTGCTGTGCTGCTGCTCGGGCTGTGCGTGAGCAGAGCAGCGCGGTGGTAAATGGGTGCCTGTAGATTTGACCTTGAGGACATTTTCAAAGCAGGAAGAGTACTGGTCGAGGAGTTTAAAAAAAAGAGACTGCACATTTCGTTATGTAAGGTTCGGGGGGGGGGGGGGGGGAAATACAAAGATGCCCTCTGTTGCGTCACTGGCCACATTTCATCCATTCACCAAACTCTGAGCAAGCATCCACTGGATGAACGGAGAAAAAACAGAGATACAACAGGTTTCCTACCCGTCAATGACGGATATGAAGAGGGTAGTTTATGCACACAGAACCATGCACCCACAGCGATGATGCAGAGAACCCTTCAAAAAAAATAAAATAAAAAAATAAAGTGACTGGTCCATCCAATGGCTTCTGGGAAGTGTCTCGTGCCCTCTTCCAATGGCTGCTGAGGAGGCTGGCTACGTGAGCCTGGGCGCGAGTCAGAGGAGAGGGCAGCGCCGCACGGCTGCCCTCGGGGGTGTGATGTAAGAAAAACAAAAAACGGTGCCCGGCTGATTTATCCACAGACAAGTGTTCCCATAAAAGGACAGTTAAGACACACAGCCTGGTGCCTTCAGAAATACACCCATTAGCACATAAAGTGCAGTATAGCTGCTATACTGTAGCACCAGCAGTTGACTTCTCTTCACCCATTTCAACACGTAGTCGTGAGAATGGACTCGGTGACACTGTAAAACTAAGCATGTAAGTCGCTGTAAAACCAAGAAGGGAATGCCAAGGCTTAGCAGGGATTAGAGATGAAAAGGTATGAACATTTCATATCACTATTATAGTGGCCAAAATGATCGCGGTATTGTTAAAATGTGTTGGAAATGTTCAAAAAGGTACTGAGACACACACTGAAATCATTTCACCAAGTTTGATATTGAAAACCAACAAACGAAATTAGCAGCACTATGCACTTTTTGTGTACATAAACATTAAAATAATAACATTAGCGTTAAAGATGGCACCATGTGGCCATGAGAGGTAAAGGTTTCCCTAGTGCAGGTTTTAATGAACACAACCTTAAGTAAGCAAATCAAATGTCCATATAAAAGCAACACAAGTAAAGCAATGTGCCTGTAAGAGCAATACAACCATATTGAAACAAATCCAATGAACAGCACTGATTGTCCGTTCTCTCCTTCATAAAGAAATAAGGTGCTGCTGGCCTAACATCTTTGTTCACTTGATTGAAATGTAAACATGTCAGCATATTTATTTTGTCCGGTTTAAGTAGTGATCTGTGAGGGTGATGTTACAATATTATAATAATTATCACACACACACACACAGTCTATCTTCTGTGTTGCATTTGAGTATATGCAATGACCCCATGCACAATTTACATAAATACAAATTATTCTAAAGAAGACAGTGATAGTAATTGCAATGAGCCCAACAATTGACACAAATACATGAGTCTTGTATTGGAGTCTATAGTGTTTCTCCTGTTGGAACACCTTTACTACCAAGTCGACGATTTTAAATGAACAAAATATGTTGGTTGGGTGACTAAACTACATACCGTGTTATCGTGTGCAATGGGCGAATAGAGTCTGCAGGCACACGACGCATACAGCGGCAGAACAACGTGTAGTGTTTTTACAAGAGTAGGTAACACTGAAAGCTTCAGTTTACATTATTGACAAGCTATTAGCAAGTTAGACAGACAAACCATGACATTCCCCCCATTCTGAAGACCCCACATCACGCATTGAGCTAAAGGTTAACGTACCTTGGATTTGCTATAAAGTAGTTGGTGGTGGTCACGAAGATGACTCAAGAGACTTGAAGGGTTGCCCCCTTTCGCAGCGATTTATTTTTTGCATGTTCTGCAGACAGGGGGACCATCTTCGATTTAAGTTTCCCTTAGCACTCTTGTTAAACCCAAAATATGACCACACTTAGAAGGCAGAAAATCTTCTGAGCGCTGTCACTGCCTTCCGCCATGTTTTCACACAAAACAAAACCCACGTTGCATGCTGCGCCTGCGTCAGACTGTTAATAACTTTGGTTGATGCTGGACAGTATTTACCGTGAGTTTTTCAAACCGCGGTAATCAAAACACGGTTTTAATGATAATTAAAATTTGAAACGGTAATACTAACCGTCAGGAATTTTACTGTGGTTTATCGTGAAACCGGTAACCGTTTCATCCCTAGCGGGGATTAAGTGGGGCTGCATGCTACCTACCTGCACATTCAGGAGCAGATATATGTTTGGGTCAGGCAGGATCACTGCCAAAAAAAGGGGCTTTCCCATAGCCACACACATATTGCCAAGGCTCTAAAAGCTGCAGATGAAAAGTCTGACAATCGATGTAAGAAAATACCAAACATATGAGAACAACGTTCCAACTTAACTGTTGTAGGGTCTGTGTCACTTAGATCAAGGTCACTGTCCCAATCTCTCAGGGTTGTTTTGTGAAACCAATCAGTCTAACCAAACTTACATTGGCAGCGACACCACCAACCAATCCCAATGACTATTGATAATGGGATCTAGTGCTTTTCAATCATTTCCCTGATCAGAGAAACATGATCAATATACTTGATTGCCCCATTCCAGCCACACATTCATTGATGTTGCCTCTCCCTCCAGTGTCTTTAAATACAGCAGGATTCATTCTGCAACAGTTCTGCCATTGATGCTTTTTTGTGAATAAAGATTTAGGCATTTTAGCTTTTTTGAAATTTCGCATAAACACAAAGAAACTGATACTCAAGGTCTAGGGGTCAGTGACATTTGCCCGAAAAAGTAACAGACGGCTAGGCCTGCATCTAGCCTAAGCCTGAGAGAGTGACAGAAAACAACATTTATACAGACTGGCGGCAATTTAGGGATTACTTGTCCCACAAAAAAGCAAGGGGGGGAGCTGGGGATTGTGGAATTATATGTTTGTAAGAAGTGCTCTGAAAATAGTATTGTCTCAATGGAAATGTACAATTACATAAAATGTACGGAGGGCAGTTAAGTCATTTTTAGGGTCATGCTATTCTGAGTCTACTCTGTTTATTTGCGACCGTGGAAGGGAACCAACCATCTGTGAGCTCTGAACAAATTACAAAATGTCTGCTCACGCTTTTGCCCGCCTGACAGTAATGT
The DNA here is from genome assembly GCA_023634145.1 of Thymallus thymallus. Classification (NCBI taxonomy): domain Eukaryota; kingdom Metazoa; phylum Chordata; class Actinopteri; order Salmoniformes; family Salmonidae; genus Thymallus; species Thymallus thymallus. The sequence goes on from CM042420.1 coordinate 6,011,841, forward strand.
AGCTTGCCCTCGCAAAAGTCAGTGGCAGTGTAATCTGGGCGGGAAAACCAGGCGGTGTCAGCAGAAGCTGGCGGTGTCAGTGGAAGCAGGCGGTGTCAGAGGAAGGCCCTAAAAACTGTCAAAGACTCCAGCCACCCAAGTCACTGACTGTTCTCTCTGCTACTGCACGGCAAGCGGTACCGAAGTCTGGAACCAACGGGACCCTGAACAGCTTCTGCACCCAAGCCATAAGACTGCTAAATAGTTAACCAAATAGCTACCTGGACTATCTGCATTGAATATTTTGACTCATTGCATACGTTTCAGCAACAATTTATTATATATCCTGTGGCCTAGTCACTTCACCCCTACTTATGCTATATGTACATATCTACCTCAATTACCTCATACCCCAGCACATGTTTCTCTGCATTATTGGCAAGGGCCCGTAAGTAAGCATTTCACTGTTAGTCTACATCGGTTGTTTACGAAGGGGAAAGAGGGATACCTAGTCAGTTGCACAACTGAATGCATTCAACCGAAATGTGTCTTCCACGTTTAACCCAACCCCTGACTCAAAGAGGTGCGGGGGGGGGCTGCCTTAAATCGACGTCCATGTCTCAGGGAGCAGTTGTTGTTCGGGGTTAATATTTCCCCACCTTGCCGGCTCTGGGTTTCAAACCAGCGACCTTTCTGTTACTGGCCCAATGCTCTTAACCGCTAGGCTACCTGCCACAACAGCGGTCCATGTATTACAACCCAACACATGCCAATAGTCAAAGCCAGAGCAACAGAGGCTGCAGGTTGAAACCAATGCAACAGAGCTGATTGTACATTGTCAGACTAATCCAAAATTCTACCCCCTCGCCACGGGAATGGTCTCTCCCAGTGCTGGATTAACCTACCTCTGCTCGTGGCTCATGCCTTTTTAGCTCTGGCGGGGAGGAAACCGGACAGACAGAACAGTGCTTTTTCCTTTGTGAGGCCGCACTTTTTGAACACAATGCTGGCTCTTTGTACAGGGGCCTGGTGTCAGAATCTGAATGGAATTCCTTCCCTGTGGGGAGGCCTTTGTCAGAGAGATGTACTGTCTGGGGACTGTCCAACTGAACACTCAGCACTCTGACTCCATCTAGCCCCCCTCCAATGGTTCTTAATCTTCAAATTTTTATTCTTCAACTTCTCCTTAATCATTCAAAATGTTAATCTTCTTCAGCTAACGCATAACTGCCAGAATATTATACTGCATTCACTTACTGAGGCTGTGGAAACCAGTTCTGACGACTTCAGAGAAGCTCCATTGGTTACATTTCTACCTGGGTCGTACTGAATGTTTCACCTCATGGAATAAACCCTCCAGGGCTATAGTACAAAATGAGGTCAGGAGGGAAAATGGACTGAAGGTGGAATCCCAGACACTGACACAAGGCACACATGCACCTGACAACTTTGTGAGAAAGTCTGTCTGTTTGCAGCACGGAGATATCCCAGGCCAGATCCAGCTGTAATATGCTTTAAATATCTGTCCTTGTGTGTGTGTCTAGGACTAATTTGGAGTAGCTAGCCTACATTTTTCACTTTGAAAGCATATTTGTGTGAGAGAAGAATTACAAACATATTGATGAATGGACTCAACCAGAGTCCATTCAGGGTGTGGAGCAGTGGTGCGAACAGCCCATTTCCCTGGTTATAATCACAACACCACAGATGAAGGAGACGGAAGGTGCAGTAGCACTCCAGTATTGTGCTGTAATTTCATTGTAAGAAAAGGGAGAGTGAATTAACACCTTTACAGAACACAATGAATATCAACCCACACAGGAAGCGCTGTGAGACGTCTTTGTTTGCTTGGTTTACGCCATCGTTCTCCTACAGCACTGAGGTAACGAGAGAGTGGGGTGACTTCGGGTGAACACAGCGTGTGTGTGAACAAGTGTGTGAGAGAATTTTTCCCAAGGCCATTAAAAACCACAGCGATAATCAGTCAGACTTGAGTGCACTGGTTGGGCACCATGCCAAAAATACAATCACATCCCATTCCATTCCCTTCTGCGTGTCCAAGGCAGGCTGAGAAGCACGAAGGTCAACATGAACGCTGGACATTCATATCGGTATGATATCTACTTTGGAAAATATATCTGCATTGGTGAGAAGATGCGAGTTGTCTTATTGTGTGTGGAGGACAAAATAAAAAGTGTGTTGGTCAGAAACTGGTGCTTGCCAGCTCTCAACACAACACAAAGAACACAAAAGGGCAGAATAGACTAGGCCTCGAGTGACGGCTATCCTAGTGGTTTGGCCGACTTACATCAACAAACTAGTTCCAGGAGCTCCCGTAGACCGGCCTGGAGCGAGGCAGTAAGGCCCAGGCACAGAGGGATCTTTCAAGCTCAGTGGGCTGACGTGAACACTACACCAACAGATCTTGTCCCCATCCCCCCGCCATTCCTCTTCTTCCTCCAACCATCCTCCGTGTTAATAAACACCGCATCACATGCACGGCTCTCCTTGAAGCCCCACTGGAGCGTGTCTTTCTCAACTGGGCTCTGTTGTTGACATAGGCCTCAATCTCTTGTTTCTTGGGGTGACCCTGGCCAGATACCTTTGCAGATGTAAGCCAACAGTTAATAGCTAAAGTAGAACCAAGCACAAGTGATTTTTCTTTAACCTCTTTTACACTAAAAAGGCCACGACAAAGAGATCAATCCATCCTAGTTTGAGGCATAAGTAAGTCTATGCCTTTACTGTCAAATGGACACCCATGAGTAGGAGAGTAACATCCTAACAGAAAGACAGTCTCTCATGAGGCATGCCATACGAGTCAGCTTCAAACTTCACGCTACAGTGCTACCAAAGACAGTACAGTATGAAGATAGGCAGAAACTGCTTCTCCAATGGAAATCCCCATACGCATTGTCATGGCAATTTTGGCTAGCTAAGCTCATGCACAGAAAACATTAAAAAAAAAAAAAATCGGGGTCTAACGGTCTTCTCGCACCGAACTGCGCAAAAAGGGGACTCCGATATAAACAAAACAACCTCTCCCTCAACGTAAGCAAGACAAAGGAGCTGATCGTGGACTAGAGGAAATGGAGGGCCGAGCACGCCCCCATCCACATTGACGGGGGCTGTAGTGGAGCGGGTTCGAAAGCTTCCAAACTTCTCGGTGTCCACATCACTAAGGAATTATCATGGTCCACACACACACACACACACACACACACACACACACCAAAACAGTTGTGAAGGAGGGCTCGACAACGCCTCTTCCCCTCAGGAGGCTGAAAAGATGTGGCATGAGCCCTCAGATACTGCTGCACCACTGAGAGCAACTTGACTGGCTGCATCACCGCTTGGTATGGCAACTGCTTGGCATCCGACCGCAAGGCGCTACAGAGGGTAGTGCATACGGCCCAGTACATCACTTGGGCCGAGCTCCTGCCATTCAGGACCTCTCTACCAGGTGGTGTCAGAGGAAGGCCCTAAAAATTGAATTGTCAAATACTCCAGCCACCAAAGTCAGACTGCTCCCTCTGCTACCGCACAGCAAGCGGTACCGATGGACCAAGTCTGGAACCAACAGGACCCTGAACAGCTCCTACACCCAAGCCATAAGACAGCTAAATAGTTAGTTCAACAATTAACCAACAGCTACTAAGGCTATCTCTGCATTGACCCTTTTTTGCAATAACTCTTGACTCATCACATACGCTGCTGTTACTGTTTATTATGCATCTTGTTACCTATTCACTTCATCACTACCTATATGTACATATCTACTTCTACCTGGTACTCCTGCACATCGACTTGGTACTGGTACCTTGTGTATAGAGCCAAGTTAACGTTACTCATTGTGTATTTATTCCTTGTGTTAATATTTCTCTCTGTGCATTGTTGAGAAGGGCCCGTAAGTAAGCATTTCACTGTTGTTTACGAAGCATGTGACAAAACAAATTCAAAGTTGTTTTTGACGAAAATGTAAAATGTCACGAGGTTGGAGTAACATGTGCAACTACTTAAGACATTGGCTTGAATCTAGGTTGTGCCTTTAGATTGAGAAAGTTAACTACTAAGGGGGGGAAAAAGTACACTTTTCTCATCAACTTCTTGCTTCGCAAGCGTTCTCGGAAGTCTCGTGATGTTGCGCCCCTGGGTTTAGAAACTCTGTGGTGCTACATTTTCCCCATCAACACAGGACCCAGCTCTCAGGTGATGAAATCCCAGCAGGGAATGAGGCCTTCATGGACCCAGAGTAGAGCACAGGAGCTGATTGAACACAGAGATCAATGGTTCTGCTACTCCTTGACCTTGAGCAAGGAGAAAAACAAGAGGCAGGCCTTTCCATATTACAGCTAAGATAGGCTACAGTACAGATGGTATATAGGCCCAGAGTCCTGCTTTATTGTAGGCTACATTTGGGAATAATGGTTGAATAAAAGGGCAATGTCAAAAATGTGATTGTTGTACTGTAGCCAGCTAACCTTCTTTTATGTTAGCGTAATAAAGCATCTGCCAAGATATCTGCATTTTTATGACACAGGATGACACCGGTCGGCTGCTGCCCTTTCAAGGTTGTTGTGATAATCCTCATTCTGGTTGTTCCTCCTGAATCACTTGCTACATCATTGGAGCAGGCACTCAAGGCTGTTAATCTGATGGAGGAGACGCTGGTGTCAGAGAGCCTGACTCAGATGAGGAGGGCTGCCAAAGACAAGCGCTATCGGGCAGAGTCACGGCACGGGAGCCATGCCCAGACCTCGTCTTCCTGACGGCAGAGGAGAGATTAGCACGCTTCCCTGTCTATTCATTTTAATAGCAAGGTAGAGACTATACTTTTTTTCTACTCCTACGCTTTGGAACAGCAAGAAGAAGTAGGCTACAGGTCGTCATCCACAGGGCTACAGAGAGAATCCTCTCCACTCCAACTCTCCCTGAGTAAGGCCCATGCCCCTTTGCACGTGTGGATGTTCCAGCTTCAGAGGGTCAAAGGGCTTGACCTAGATCAATATCGAACCTTGCGCAATCAGTTTCCTGAGCCGAGGGACTTAACGAAACGTGTCTCCAAGACGTTAAGAGTTTAGTTGTTAAGTGTGTTCAACGCAATTCAAGGTCCCGACTGCCTGGAAAAGACCGAGACAGACAATGTTTTAGCCCCAAATACATTTAGGACTATAAACCTGGCCGTTTCGCAAGGAGTTTTATTAACGATCATGAATGGAACCCTTTTCTATACAGATCTGTCCGCAAGTCGTTTAGTCCACACAGCTCACAGTAAGCTAGTGACCCTACTAGGAACTCCAGCTTAATGAAAATACCTTATGCAGGGGGACCACACTGTTATAACTGTTCTGTTACTAAATTAATTGCTTTTCCTTGGGTCAGAGAGTAGGGCATAGAAGGGCCAGGGAGATTGCCCATGTAACCCTTGGCAGTCGTCAGCCCCTACCCTCGGCAGTCGTCAGAATCTGTAACTTGGCACTGCTTGTGTGTGGAGTGAGGACGGGTACATTCATTAACAGCCGTCTAAGCCACACATGGCGCCCAAACCTGAAACCAACCGCTGCTAATCCCTTCTTCCTGGCAGGGGCAGCGTATATTCCCCCGCTCCGTCCAGAAACATCATGACAGGGTGGCAGAGTCCGTCTGCGGTTACGCGGGTTCAGTCAGCCGGTCCGAAGGCTAACATCTGCCCTCCTGGAGTGGGAGTCAAGCCACTTAATCCCACATGTGGTGCGATGGTAAAGCATGGATTAAAACGAGCCATCCATGCCACATACCATCAGCTCTACTCTACTGATGCTCTCCATCTCACTGCCCTTTCTGCACTGGGGGATTCAACAGCCAACAGATGCATAATGCACAACACACGCAAATGCAGCCTATAAATGGAACTAAAACTTTGCATGCATGTTCCAATGCATGGCTGCTTAGATGATTGTGAAGTGAGAGGATACAAAACAAGTGCAACAGGTGGCATTTATCGGCCTGTATAAAAATGTGGTTTTCCCTTCAGAAAGTGATTGTGATGTTCAAAAAGCAGTCTAAGTAGCTCACATCATGTATGAAACAGAATACTGAATCTGTGCCATGGCGGACGGCACTAAATCTTCCCATGAAGATATTGCCGGTGGTCCCTTTAAGGACAGGTCACCACAACGAGCCAGATACCATCTAGCAGCTTCCTCTCCCTGCTGCTCATAGGGGTTCCTGGTCCTACTGGTCTTATCTGACACAGAAGGCTGATGCACCATCTGTCGTAAGCCAGTCCACTTTCACACCCTCGCTCTCTCTGTGACTACTATTTTCCAGTCCTGTGTTCACAGTCACTGGCAGAATAGTGTGAGATCTTTTGTCATATCTGTTGCCTATTTGGCGACAAGGAATTACATCACTGCTATAAACCAATCTATGTTTTAGGGAGGGTCTGCACAAACTTGGACACAAAGCTGCCATTTTTTGCTGGATTGTTGAGTCACCCAATTATTACGCTACTTCATATCCTGAATAAGAGAGCACAATTTCATTGTCGTCTGCAAATGAACTGCCTTCCACAACATTGATTTGAACACCTTTGATGAATAGCTTTATGACAGCGGTCATAAAATCATAAACAACCATTTACCGTGAGACTTCTTAGGCCTAGTCGACACCAGCCTTCACGAGGAATTACTTATGAGATAAGTTTGTTTTTCCTTGAACCTTGATCCTATTATTCTCTTCTGTTCACATCACAACTTTCCTTGATGCTGAGGAGATAAGACTCACTGACCAGTGAGCTTTGCCAACCCCCTCCCGAGGAAGAGGTGTTGAGACAAGGAACACACATGGGCCTAAATCTTTCGGGTGATGTACAGCTGCGGGAGAGCCTAGTAGAGTAGGCCTGAATTATGGGAAATCCCCTAAGTAAACTGTGTGATCTATTGCCAGACTGAATGAGATGTGACAAAGGTGCGACAGGCGACACTGCTGATGATGTAAAACTGGAGCAGTGGCGAGAAATAGTCATTGAGAAGGTGATTTAGCCCAACTGGCTTTTAAAGCTGCATTGTGGCAATGAAACCAACATTTTGATGAACGTGTGTGGACATCACATGATCACATTATCCCAACATTGGTCTCACCAGATATCACTTAGACAGTGTGCTAGGATCTGTGGCTGCTGCCATAAACACAATATCATTAAAAACATAATATAACCAACGTTGCCGTTACTTGCTGATAAGCTTTAGACTAGCCAGGTAGAAGCAAAACTGCGTTGTATCGCCAGCTTTGAGCTACAGCCATCATCACACAATGCCAGATTTCTAGCTTGCTGGCTAACGTTAGCATTGCAAAAACCTTGGATCTTCCCCGATCAGAACACCATAATAAATGCCAATATTCAATTTACCACGCTGCCTTCCTCCTCCTCCTCCTCCTCCTCACCTTTTTCAATCTTGGAGCCTCTGCCACCGTACCGTCGCGATTAACGAAAGCTTCTCCGCCGTTTTGTTGGGGATCTGTCCGTTTCATCGCGGACGCCTGCGGCATCTTAGTGTTCGGCGTGAGAAAACCAGGGCTCGGGTCCCCGGTTTTTACCGTAGGCTCCATCGGTGGTGTAGTAGCCGAAGTAACGATGGCTTTCGGTTCGTTTTCAACTACCCCTTTGTCATCCGACTTTGGCTTCGGAGGCGATTCGGGTGTTAATTCTTTGCTGGGGACGTCTTTTAATTCGACCTCGGCCATTTTCGCTGGCAAAACCTGGACTGACATCGCTGCTATTTCGTAGTCCTTTTCCCCACACATAACAAGGCGACGGATTGTGCGTGGCGGAGTACTGATTGAAAGCAGTGCATTGTGGTCCTCGTAGTTTTCAACAGTCTCACTAAACATTTAGTGGATACGTTAAAATTATCAATGCCATACAAGCACTATTTCGGATCCTATCAAAATAAGACAAGCTACATAAAAAAAAAAGGACTTTGACTCAGAGCCTTGCCAAACAATGACAGATACATAACTGCATCTCCCAAGAAGTATTACCTTTTCAAATGCATTATGGTAGATTTATTGTATTTAACGAGGACGATACAGTACTACAAAACATTATACATAGCCAGTTACTTATGTGAGTGATGACATTTCATATTTGATTCAAGTCTTGTATCAAAACCACATTGACTATATCTGAAAAAAACAGTAAAGAAGTGGAAAGGGATTTGCACATTTCGCACATGTAGTTCTCTAAGCAAGAATAACATTTTATACTGTGATATTACAGTAACAAAACATTTATACTGTATTCTGATATTAATGCAATGCAAGTACATTGAAGCCTTTTAGTTCTGCATCGCATTTGAAGCCTTTTGTAAAATATTAATATTTCAATAGCAGAAAACTTTCATTTGACAACCCACTCTTTCAATGCACATTTCATTATGTCAGAAAAGAGGTTCTGTGAGCAAAGAAAAGCCCCAAAATCTCTCATATTGAGTGTAAATACTGACACCATGAGGTGGGTTCTGGTAGTGTCATTTACAGCCATCATCCCTCAATCTATCTGCATTGATAACAACGGCGTGATGTACAGAGCAACCACAAAAGAGGAACTATAATAACAATATAACATCAATATGCTTTCAACCACAGACGGAGGAATTCAATCAATTATGTTTATTTCCATGTCTCAATTTAAAACCACATCACTACAAACAATTCCAAATTATTGAACGTGGGGGTTTGGAGTGCATTGGAGCCAACATGTCCATGCAGCCCTTTACCTGTGTTGAATTAGCATCTTTTTTTTTTTTTTATCAAAATGAATAACATTCACACAACCTATCATAAAAAGGTACCTCTTTCACCAGTATACATCAGAATTCTTCCAAGTAAAGACTTTGGAAATAAAAAAAATTACAGGAATTTACTTGGAACCTTACATAATCTTGACATTTTCAACAAAAAAAAAAGGCATAACATGTAGGCTTTGTATCTATCTAGCATTTGAACTGCGGCACAAATGTCTAGTTAGAATAGGCATAATATGCATGCCACTGCAAGTAACTGCAGCCCTAGTAAACAAAGCCATGCATTCTTATGCAGGACCCTTTCTACTACTCCAAACCCTTTCACTCAACAAAAAAAGGAAGAACTCGAGCATTCTATCTGCAATATTCAAGGTCACAAACAATTCACACAAAAAGGAAAACACACTAACACACATTCAAGCCAGGAGGGTTCAACCCAATGCAATCCACCAGAAAAACCTGTGGTAAGTATACTATTTACAAGGACGCTAATCCTGATACATTCGCAGAATACTTAGAAAATTGTGGAAAATACAGTACTGTTGTTTCTGCTGCACTATAATATCAAACTAATATGTCATGGTCTTGGTAATTAAAAATGTCACAAATGACAATAGCTACTTTCAAATAAAATAAAATAGCGGTCTGCTAAGAAAAACGACTGAACAAAAGGTACAACAAATGTTGCTCACATAAGTGCTTCCTTACTAACCTGATTCTGAGGACAGTTATGCTAACTAAACATATACAGAATAGTCTTGTTATCAGAAGCTATGATTTATTGTTTCACAAGCAAACCTTGAGGTGACAAAATATTTTAGGAAGCGTCTGCCCTCGAAGGTCCTCTGTGACATTCTGCTGTGAAATGCTCAAGAACAGAGAGACTTCAGTCTCCAAATATCCACAGGATGTTCACGCCTGATAGGCCCAGATTTACTCTCCTGTAAAAAGACAGACGAGTACGACTTATGTGCAATTAAAACAATAATGTTTTACATAGAGATTTATTGTCAATATTTATAATGTAGTCTTGACAAGTTCACTTTACTGCAGTATCATAGCAGCACATTTTCATCACAAAGAGCTTATTACAATACCCAGTGATGGCACCTTGGACTGGGAAGTTTAAATACAGTTATACAGTGAAATAGTTGGGAGTACTCACCCCAGCATCCCAGACTCCTTGGTTTTGATGACGAAGAGGAACATGAGAACAGTGTGGAACAGGTTGTTCCTTCCCTGTGAGCACAATCAGAGGTGACTCAAATGAAAGGCGCACATGTGATTTTTGACAGATACATCTCACTCACTAAGGCATGCCATAGGGACAAAAAGAGGCACCGATTGGTTCTTACCTTGGGCAGGCTGTAGACATGGCCCTGGTAGATGAGTTGGTAGTGCGGGGGGTTGGGGCTACTTTGGTGAATGCAGAAGAGGTTTTCATTCGTCACGTCTATTTAAGAAACACAAGAACAGGGTATCAATAAAGAATAGAAGAACTATGTCCATTCTGTGTGTGTGTGTGTTGTGCTGCTCGGGCATTACCAGGTTTGTCTGGCGTCTGGGTGAAGTGCTGCGAGGTGAAGGTCTTTCCGTCGGGGTACTTAGGGTGAGGCGGGAGTCGGGTGTCCAGGTAAGTGCACAGCACATGCATGAGGATCTAATCGACCGAAAACACAACACGTGTTTGAGATTCACCAAATGTTGATCTCTCACTAATCGTCATAGTGACAGGAGTAGGTCAGACTGGAGGTGATGAATGAGACTCACAGCACAGTCTGAAGGGAGGTCTGTGTCCCACTTCCTGGCTTTGAGATCCCCGCCCCTGTTCCAGCGGAAAGAACTCATGCAGCCGCTATGGGCCAGCTCTGACAAGGGGAAACAAACACACTGTCAATAAGATATGTCAATTTCTGCTTTCATCAAGTCTGACCTTATGACCTTTGACCCAAATCTCTCTAGAATCTTAGCTGCTTTGGCTCTAATGTATTGGTCCCTCAGTTGTGGACACGCATAGTATAGGACAGGAATACAGCACAGTGAATAAGCAAGGATTCAAAACGTAACCTCTCATAGGCCTACCTTTGATCCTCTCCACTAGATATTCTTGGTTAGGGGTGATGTCCAGGTACTGCACAATAGCAGGCATGGTGGGGATGACTGAGGCCTTCAAAACAGCAGCCTGTTTTAGGCTGGCTATACTGGCTTCTGTTGAATAGGGCGGTAGAGACAGACAGGGTAAGTATAGCCGGGTCGGAGTAAACTACATTTCCCATTATGCTCCATTGCATATGGGCAGTAAATACCTCCGATCTGGAGCTCAGAGCAGCCCATTCTCCTTAGCTGGCCATTCACCGAGTCCATCTCCTTCACCAGTGGCACTAAAATGGTGTCATTTATCCACTGGAAGAAAGAGAAACTATGTGCTTATCAACCACTTTCTTCGACAAAATTACAGTTTTTAACCAGAGCTTCAGTGTTACTTCTAAGCTTGTTAGATCTCTTTACATTTCTGAGCTTGGCCGTCCAGCTGTCTATGCTGTCCACCACAAGACGACTGGTTGTGATTCTGGCCCAAACCTGCAGATCAAAAAGAAAAAGGTTACAGGACAATGTGTATTCCTGCAAGGAAACCCATTTTCCCTCTGGTAAAACAAAGAAGAGTTATTTTATTGATTGACTGGTGAATGGACGATTGAGTGATCCCTCGGACCTCCTCGGCAGCCTGTTTGGAGCCTAGGTCCGTCTCGTCCTTGCTGGCTGAGGGGGCCTGGGAGCGGCAGGCCGGCTGGTACTGGAACTTCCTCAGGCTCTGGGCGTAGTCCCCCACCGAGCGGCTATAGTTCCAGAATGTGGGGCTGTGGGAGGGCGACACCGACTCTGGGCTCCCTGAGAAACAGTCAAAGGATGCATACAGGATATAAAAATGTTGAGGCAACAGCTCAGTTGGATTTCATTATAATTTGTTGTCCTTTATTTAACCAAGAAAGTCACATTGGGATTGACATTTCTTCATCAAGTGATGAAGCCCAGTTTCACTAGTAGTAACTCATTTTGAAAATGGTAATAAGGCCAGGCCTAAGCTACACCGTCACACTCATACCTAATTGACTGCGGTGGCTCTTCTCCTCCTCGGTGCGGAGGAACCTGTCCAGGGTCTTCAGGGACTCCATGTAGTCCTCCTTGCCCCCGGGGGAGTTGAACACGGAGGGAGAGGTGCGGTAGCGTGCCCTCAGGCTTGTGCCATCCACTGGGCCAATGCTGCTGGGGTAGGATGAGAGGGGGCTGTAGTTCAACTGAAATCAAAAGAATGCTGTTACAAATGGGAAAGCATTCTCCCTGACTCCATGCCAGTAGATTTCAGACATGACAAGTAAGGAAATCCAAAAAGTGGAAGCCACAACACAAGAAACCTGAAAGGATAATGGTAGCTAAATACTGCCTATGGTTACAGTAACACCTCTAGTGTACCAGATTCACTGACAAACACCCAACACAAATGTCAAATTGATATCTAGATAAGAGATCATTGCGAGTTTGACAGACCTTTCCAAAGGCCAGGGAGGGGGAAAAGTGTCCCCCGCTGCCCGGGGTGGACGGGCTGCTCAAAAGGGGGCTGTATCCGGGAACACAGCTGGGGGAGAACTTAGGGCTGGTGCTGGCCGGCCTGGAGGGACTGAAGCTGAGCACACTCTGACCCTGGAGGGGCGACGACTGAGCCGGGGCTTGAGCTTCCTGCTTCTCTTGCTTCAGCGGGGGTGACGCCTGGATACCTGAGTGGAGATGAACACCAACATAGTATTGATTAATTTGGGCAGTTTAAAAAGACAAACGTACAAGAGGGATAGACTACATTTGGGGTTCATAGAGAACACATCAAACATGTACAACACCATCACCTTAACCACATTGCAGCCGATTACTCACCTGAGTTTCTGAGGCCAAGAAGGCGGTGCTGGTCAGGGGTAACAGTGATGGTGGAGGGGGCCATGGTGTACCTGAAGTACTTCCAGAAGTCAAACAGGGCGTTGAGGCTGAAGACTGAGGCGAATGCCAGCTCTGTGGGAAAGGAAAAGGAAGGAGATAATATGAATTAGACTGGTTACGGCTCATCTGTAAGCATCAGTGCCACACCTGGCCATTCCCTCCCTAAACAATGTCTACTTTCTCTCCATGCACTACACAGCAACAAGAGCACTCACCTATGTACCAGATAGGCCAGTAAGAGATGTTGAAGTACAGTCTCAGCAGTTTTCCTGACCTGAGAGGAAAATGTACTATGAGAGGCATTGGCACCACTTGCTTCTAGTTAGGCATTAGCAACAGATTACTAATCATGCGAGTCAGTTGTTGACAAGAAAACACAACCTACATCTCAGTGTAGATCATGCCAGCTAGCGACACATTGAGGACTGCCCAGGCGAGGACCACCTGGCGCGCCTGCTCCTCCCTCCTCATCCTCATCGTCCTGTCGATGAGAGTAGACATGCCCCCCTGTTTCGTCGGAGTCATCCCCACATAACTTCACCCACACTGTCGGCTGCTAAATTCAGACAGAACGGTTAGCTAGTTTCTAAATAAACCACAGTGAATCTGACACTCAAGACGATTCCGACACAACGCAGTTATGGTTAGTTTCATTAAGACACCATGGAGTCGGCGGAAAACGTATCTTAATGCAGGAATGGGATGTGCCACTGTACACCAAATTGTACCTTTAGGGTCAGTATCTTCTGGCAATTAGCTGGCTGGCTAGTATAGCATAGCATGATAACAACAGTTCGTTAGCTAATATAAACACTGAATCGTTGGCAAAGTATTACTTTTGTTTTACCAACTCGCTTTTACTTAGTCAGCCATACCACCAATAAGTGTAATTGAATAGAGTAAATACAGCTAAATGCAAGTTCATTTCATACATACCCAGTTAGCTCCAACTGTGCTGCACAAATTTTGTATTTCAACCGGAAGTGTAACGTCCGAAAGCAGTCTAACTACTTCCGTTCCGTACACCCGCCCCTTTTCAAATCATGCTGATGTGCCGAGATGTGGATTGGGTAATATCTTGTTACAGATGAGATGTGGAATGTAATATTTTGCTACATTATCACAATCAATAAGGAATGTTTTACATGATTCATTTATTTACACATACATACAAAAAGAAGTGGCTGACACATTACAAACCAGCAGCAGAGCCAGCATCTAGCTAGCCCATTCATGGGATAGGCAGCACCCAGAGACAGAGTCAAACGCAGTATCTATTCCATAAAGAGATGACCACTGTTAAAAAAAAATTATTGTGGGTTAAAAGGCCATGTCTTTTGAGCTAAAACAATGATCACTTTTCCTAAGAAAATGATTGCCTGGCTACCCAGACACATCGCTCCGGCCAAACGGTACACCCACTAACACGTTTCTTCTCCATGAGGAGTCTGGATTTTGCTTTCCTCCCTGACTCTTTGAGAACGCAAACACATTCTGATTGGTCCCAGAAACCGATGGGTTGGGCCAAAGCCGGCCTACCCGAATGACGTAATTTTGACGTCGGCACAAACGACTTCTAGGATGGCAGTTTCAGACTGATGTATGTAGCAATGATAGAGCAGCGGAATAAAATTCAGGATGAGTCATCAGGCAAGGAAAATTAACCTGAAGAATTAAAACATGAAGCCTATGCATACACAGTATCTCTACATCACAATCTGGATTGTCCTTGTTTGATTGTACCCAATGTTAAACTGATATTTGAAAATAAAATAAACCTTAACCTGACACAACCAATGAGATTTTGGCAAAATTAACTAACAGTTAAAATTAAGTAAATAAATAAACATATCTAGTAATGGCACAGTGAAGTCACAGTCAATTGTGTGGCGACAACGGTTTCTCAGAATCGTATCCCTCTAACCCACAGTCCTCTCTGCTATCTGGATCTATCAGTCTCTCTACTTCCTCTCCTTCCTCATCATCTTCATCATCCTCTTCCTCCCCCTCTTCCTCCTCTTCCTGGGCCCCTCGGTCAGTCTTGGGGCCTTTGCAGATCTTGAGGTGTCGGGTGAGGTGGTATTTGGTGAGGAAGCCCTTCTCACACTTCTCACAGATGTAGTCGCGGCGGCCCTCATGGGAGTTCATGTGCTTCTTCAGGTGGTTGGTCCTCAAGAAATGTTTGTCACACTTGGGGCAGTGGATCTGACGCTCTCTGTGTGTTGGTGATGGGAGAGAGGTGGAGAAAGGAGTGTCGAGGGGATAGAAGCAGGAGGGGAAACGGTGATAAGAACAGAGGAAAATAGACTGATGGAAATCCAGATGCTTTATAAAATATGTTTAACAATGTCTTACGCCTGGTGTCCAAGAGTTTTCCCAGGTCATGTGACCTGAGCAGAGACTTTGGGCCCTGGCTACAGGCTATCAACTAGAGCAGAGACTTTGGGCCCTGGCTACAGGCTATCAACTAGAGCAGAGACTTTGGGCCCTGGCTACAGGCTATCAACTAGAGCAGAGACTTTGGGCCCTGGCTACAGGCTATCAACTAGAGCAGAGACTTTGGGCCCTGGCTACAGGCTATCAACTAGAGCAGAGACTTTGGGCCCTGGCTACAGGCTATCAACTAGAGCAGAGACTTTGGGCCCTGGCTACAGGCTATCAACTAGAGCAGAGACTTTGGGCCCTGGTTACAGGCTATTAACTGCAGCAGAGACTTTTTCCATACTACTCATGCCAATAGCTTGGTTTAGTTTTAACTTACTGTGTATGTGTGAACATGTGCTGCTTGAGGTCCTGCTTCCTGATGAACATTCTTTCACACAGGTCACACTTGAAGTTCTTGGCCCCTGTGTGAATCACCATGTGAGACGCCATGTGGGCCTTCTGAGTGAAAGACTTCTCGCACACATTACATCTGTAGTTCTTCTGACCTGTGGGAGCACGAGGTCAGAGTGAGTAAAACCTGTACGGGAAGCATACGTAGACCATAAGATCACCTTATATACAGTAGAACCATCATGCCTTTTAAAAACGACTTCAATAATATCTTGACGAATCTTAAAGCACCCCTGAGACCGACCCAGATAATGCTAACCTGCTATGTTGAGAGGTCCCGTCCCATCCCGTACCTGTGTGTATCTTCAGGTGCATCCTCAGGTTGCTCGGATCACTGAAGGCCTTGCTGCAGTATTCACACTTGTGCGGCTTCATCCCCACGTGTCCCATGAAGTGCACGTTGAGCTTAGTGGACGTGGTGAACGCCCGCGAGCACATGCTGCACTTGTACTTCCTCTCAAGCGAGTGTCTGTGCGAGTGTGTGCTGGAGCCAGAGTTATTAGTGTTATTAGAGTGGCTGCTGTTGTGGGAGTGGCAGGCCCAGGGGGATGAGGAGGAGCTGGAGGTACCGCTGGGCAGCTTGCCCTCCTGGTGGTGGTCCTGCTGGTGGTCCTGGCTGGGGCTGTGGGAATGGGGGTGGCCGTGATTGTTGTGGCTGCTCAGGTGGGACTTGAGCTCGGCGAAGGACTGGCACTCTTTGCCGCACTGGCACACCTGGCCCTCTGGGACCTGAGGGACCCCCATCTGCCTGGAGTAGTCCCTGGTGTAGTAGAAGAGCAGCTCCTGGTCTGGGAGGATCTCTGTGGACGTGCAGAAGAACAGCTTCCCGTTGTCGGGGTAGGCCACCAGGTTCTGCTCCTCTCTGGTCCTGCTCACAGACACACCACAGATCTGAGTGGAAGCCATTTTGGATCAAAGATAATAACATTGAGGCAAATCCATGAGGTGGCTTCCCTAAGTGATAATTACCTTGCCTTGCGGACAAACATCATCCAGTTGCATTCATTCTCATCTGTGGTCACGATACAGAACTCCAGCACGTTGTTGTGGAACATCTGAAACAACACCACCATCTACTTGTCAGAATGGTGCCTTCTTTCCTTCATCCACATAATTGACATAGCATTTCATTGACTCACATGAAATTCTATTTTAAGGTAATCTGAAATCTAAATGAGGAGATGTGTATAGTATAAGCCATTGACCTTCCATATCTGAGGGGTGTCCTTGTCTGACCAGTCTTGCAGGTCTACGCTGCTACAGTGCTGACCCACCATGGGCCCAAAGCAGGTCCTGGGATGAATGATGTCCCTGGCAAACACTCCTGAGACACACACACACACACACACATATATATATATATATAAAATAAAGTGGTGATCCTAATTGACCTAAAACAGGGAATTTTTACTAGGATTAAATGTCAGGAATTGTGAAAAACTGAGTTTAAATGTATTTGGCTAAGGTGTACGTAAACCTCCGACTTCAACTATATATAGAGATATTGATGAGGGGCAAACAAGCTATAGGTTGTTTTTTGAGCGGGCAGATCTCACGGCGCTGAGACTGATTTTTCATTTAAAATGTATGGCAAACACAGTAGAATACAATACAGCACAATAGAGCTCAGAGTACAGCACAGCACAGAACAGTACAGCACAAAACAGTAGAGTTCAGTACAGTAAAGTATAGCAGAGTTCAGTACAGCAAAGTAGAGTATAGTTCAGTACATTTGTGTACTCATTTACATTTGAGTACTTTAGCAGACGCTCTTATCCAGAGCGACTTACAAGTTCATACTTTTTTTTCATACTGGTCCCACGTGGGAATCAAACCCACAACCCTGGCGTTGCAAGCGCCATACTCTACCATCTGAGCTACACGGGACTATATACTCAACTCTAGTCTGCTCTACTGTTCACTGTACTGAACTCTACACTACTGAAGAGTACTTCACTATACTCTACTGTTCTGTGCTCTGTACTGTACTGTTCTGTACAATCTTCTGAACCCAACTGTGGTTTGTGACTACTATGATTTCCCCATTGTAGCCAATTCAAATGCAGAAATTACCGATTTGGTAACTTTGAGTTTTAATCACTTAACAATTCATAAACAAAATATCAGTCAAAACACTAACTAATTGATAGGTCTACCTTTACTTGTTACTTCTTTGAACTTTCATCATCCTCCCTCCTCATGAAGGGAGAGAAATTATAACATATCTTAAAAGATGTGGGGTTTTTGTCATGTTTCTTACACTTACAGAAGGCAGGAAAATGTGTTGATATTAGTTGGCAGGGGTCTTCAACATTATTGTGTCGAAGGCATCTATTTCTAATACCTTTTAAGACTTTTTCTCGGTAGAGGTTTTCAAAAGACCCATTTTCCATCTGTTTGACCAGAAATCAAAGCCTTTGCTTATTCAAAAATGTTATAAGGAACATGTTTGAAAAATGTATATACAGTTGAAGTCATTAAAACTCATTTTTCAACCACTCCACAGATTTCATGTTAACAAACTACAGTTTTGGCAAGTCGGTTAGGACATCTACTTTGTGCATGACCCAAATACTTCATCCAACAATTGTTTACAGACAGATTATTTAACTTATAATTCACTATATCACAATTCCCGTGGGTCAGAAGTTTACATACTTACTATTTTTACTAGGATTAAATGTCAGGAATTGTGAAAAACGGAGTTTAAATGTATTTGGCTAAGGTGCATGTAACCTTCCGACTTCAACTGTATGCCTTAAAAATATATATTGACTCTTGGCTTTCTTTTGACACCTAATTTTAAATGCTCCTATGAACTTCACATGTTGGTGCTTATGGGTCTGTACATGGAAACACTTGACACCTTGTAGAATCCATGCCCCGACGAATTGAGGCTGTTCTGATCACTCAATATTAGGAAGGTGTTCTTAATGTTTTGAACACTCAGTGTATAAGCAATTCGATTGAAAGGACACAGGACACAGAACACAGATTGAGAGACACAGGACCTTGGAAGTGAACTTGCATCTCCACAGGGGTTTCCATACCTAAAGGCTCATTAGCTACAGAGATGTGGAGGCAGAGCGGGCGAGGCAGAGACAGACGGGCTCTGCTCTGGATGGGCGTGTCAGGGATAAAGGTGACTGGGCCGTGCTCTGGGCAGTCGGAGGGATACGAGCGCTCACACAGCGTACACCCTGTTCAAAAATACAACAAGTTAGGACAAGAATATACAGATCCAAAGTTCAATGACTTCCAATGGATCACGAGAACAGAACAGTAAGCTAGTATAGCTTTATACATAACCAAGCTCAAATTTCCCTTACAGACCAAAATGAGCAACCATGCCCAGCAATAACTCCGCAAAAGTAAACACAAAACCAAAATGTCCGCCATCCTTCCCTCTTACTCACAGATGGTGAAGGCAGTGACCATGTTCTCCTTGTTGGAGGTGGAGTCCTCCAGCTGCAGGGTGGAGTTGACCAGCAACAGGCTGTTCTCTGGCCCCAGGGACACCTCTGCCGTGATGGGGGACACGTTGACTGGCTCCAGGCCCATGCTTGAATGACCATGGAGGGACACAGGCTCCAGCTGGGACTGGGTGAGCACCACACTCACCACCCCAGAGTTCAGCTCCCCTGAGCCGTGTAAAGACTCCCCCAGACCCCCCCCCCCCTGAGTTCCCCACCCGGCCCCCTAGGTGCTCTGGCTCCATCCCCACGGGAAGCTCCAGACCAGGCCCGTGCAGGGGCATCACGCCCCCAGAGGACTCAACTCTTCCCAGGCCCTCGTGGTTCTGGCCTCTCCCTCCCAGCTGCTGCTGGTTCTCAGCCCCCACCACCCCCTCCATGTTGGCCAGTTCCTCTCCCATCCTGTCTGGGGACATGGGGCTGCTGACCCGGGACTCCATGTTCAGCCCTGTGGAGTCCAGCTGCACCTCGTGCCCCCGACCCTGGTGGAGGTCTCCCTGGCCACCGACCTGACGAGAGTCCAGGGACACCAGGCCTTGTTCCAGAGGCCCTCCAGGGCCACTGTAAGGGTCCAGTCCTGAGGGGTTCTGGCTGGACACTGAGAGAGTCCCGTCCATGTTAAGACTGCTGGGGTGAATGTACTGAGGGGGAGGCCGGTCTGCCAGGTAAGACAGGATACCTTGATAGAGAAAAAGAAAAATCCTGTCCAATCCACTTACATATAGGCCAGCTAACATGTAATGGTGTAATATTAGGAATCAATGAGAGATACAATGGAGATTACAAGAGAAGTGCTCAGCTCTACCTGGCAGTATGTGTCTGAAGTAGCTACTCTCCAGGTGTGGGTAGGGGGGAGGAGGTAATGAGTAGTTCCTCTCTGGAAGGCCACACATGACCCCTCTGTCACCAAGAGGACCCATTGGCAGCATGAGCGACAGAGCAGAGGGCAGAGACCCAAGAGAAGGCCCCAGGCTGGGTATAGCAACAGACATGCCTGAAGATAAAATTAATGTATCAATCACTGTATCAACAACTATATTTGCAATAAATATGTAAACAAATTAAGAAAATATAGTTTCACCAGATAAGTTAATGTGTTTTACCTGGTGTAGTGATGGGGTTGTGTGTTGGGGAGGTGGGTAGACCCAGATGACTGGCACTCACAGAGGGCACACTTAACTGGTCCATCCCAACAGGGCTGAGGTCCATGTCATTCATTCTGGAGAGGAATCAATAAAAGTCTAAGGTGTTAGAAAAAGCTGTGTAATATCCCATTTGAGGCTGACAAAAAAAAAAAAGTTATCCAAGTGGTTGGATACCTGACTTCGGCAGTGCGTTCTCATCCAAGATAGTGTGAAATGTGTGCATTCTGCCAGCTGGAGAGGATAGACACAGATCAATCATCAATCAGCTTCATGTCACATTCACCAAAACATGTTGCAAAATATGACACAATGCATGAGTTAGCTAGCCAACAACAAGATCTATTTCATAGAACATTATACAGTCCCAAATCAGAGCCAGTGACCTGAGACCCTTTCAAAAAAGTATGCAATACGTCACTTTTTGGTCGACCTGACCAAATTCACATCAAAATGTGACTTATAGATCTGTCACTCATTGAAAGCAAGTCTAATAAGCTTTTAATTTTTGTACTTTCGTTTTCTACACCAGCTATAAACAGCTGAAAGTACAATATTTTTGGTTCAAATTAAAATATATATTTCACAGCGATTTAGATGGAAAATGATTCTCTACACTATCCATTGTTTGTTTGTTCACAAACTTAAATTAGGCGAACTATTAGTAAAATGCGGAACGATTTCTGCATATTGCATGTTTTAGCCACATGAATACCATTGGTAATGTATCTATCTGGCTAGCTTGCTAAGAATAGCCAGCTAACTGTAACGTTAGCTAATTAACGCGAAAAACGTAACAATTTGATCTAACAAAGGTTACGATCCCTATTTGAGCGTATAGCTCGCGTTGACGATTCAAAGACAATGCTGTGATGTTGTATATTCACGCAATAGATGACAATGTAGCATACAGTAAGGGAACATTTGAAGAAAACAAAAGCTAACATACCAAAAAGCTTGCTCTCTGTTCGGGTCCATGACAGCGTGACACACTGAGCATGCGCAAAGAAGAAGCCGCGCTGCAGGACGAAAATCTGATCTAAGGTCATTTGCTAAAGCCTCACTGTTTTTTGGGGATATTATCACGGACCCTAACAAAAAAGTGTTTTAACCTACACAGTTCCACAACACAATGTAACTTAAATGTATTGACTTAGATGCTTATTCAGTATGCAATTTTGTTTGACAGTTCCATCTCCCATTGACCCCACTATCCCTATCATTTTGCTGTCAAAAGTCCCCAATTATTCCGTTTTTTCTTCTTCTCAGTAATACATGTCTACTCATATGCATAGTATACTGTAGTTTTGTCTTGAGAGAAAGGGTTGCATATCTCTTTCTCCCCGCCCAGTTAAGGATCACACCCACCTGGCATGATAACCAGCAAAATCCAGAGATTGTCACAAACAGAGAGAAGGGGGATGTGACAACTTGTTTTCCAGGTTACAATTTCACCTGTTTACTTCCGTAGACAAACATAAACGGTAAAAGGAGATAACGGATGATGAGAGATGAT
The DNA here is from genome assembly GCA_023634145.1 of Thymallus thymallus. Taxonomy (NCBI): domain Eukaryota; kingdom Metazoa; phylum Chordata; class Actinopteri; order Salmoniformes; family Salmonidae; genus Thymallus; species Thymallus thymallus. The sequence goes on from CM042420.1 coordinate 6,033,559, forward strand.
TATGAAGACTCTGTGAGGAGGTGAGCTCAGGTCATGAATTCAGTTGTGGAATAAATGGAAATGTTCTAGCCTGTGCCATGTATTTTACATTGTATTTTACATTTCGAAGGGTTTTGGGTGTTGGGAAAATTAAGATGCATGAAATTAGACATATATATATATATTTTCCAATACAACTATGGGTGGGATGAGTTTCATAGTTTCCGTGATTATAGCATAATCAAATAGCGTTGTGTTATAATCAATAGGCTATATCATAAGCATAATTCAACCCCTAAATGTTTTAATTTGTTTGCAGAGAGATGTCGGACCACAAGAAGAGGTTTTTTGAGCGCATGCCATATGTCCGACCCATAGCGCTCGGCGTCTCCATGGATCACCAGATAGCGCATTACAAGGACACGCTTGGACTGCCCTTTCCCCTGGACACAACAGCTTACCTGGATCCTGTGTACGGTCAGAGATTCGCAGGGAGTCTCTCATATTTTCCATTCCACAGGCACACCGATGTCAATGACTATTCATTCGAACCAGTGTTCATTCGAAAAAGGAACGTAAGGGAACGGCAGCGGGTGCGTTGCGTAAACGAGGGTTACGCACGGCTCCGGGATCATCTTCCCCAAGAGTTCGCGGACAAAAGACTCAGCAAAGTGGAGACACTGCGTGCTGCAATATACTACATAAAACACTTGCAGAGTCTGTTAGACGTCAACGCGTCCAGTGGTGGTGGGATAGTTGAAATGTCATCTGGAGAGATGCGCAGCAGTGCGCCCGTGCCAAAGATGACAGAATGCAACAGCGACGGCGAGTCAAAGAACAGCGACAGTGGCGAGTTGAGTTTCTAGAACTGTGTAAAACGAATAAACTGTATTTCCTATCACTTCATGATATCATTGTTGAGGTTTGGTCAGAAAAAAATAACATGAAAGTTATATTCATGAGCTGTGTACTCTATAATTAATTACATTTTGATCACTTTGACAAAAAGCAACGAGACAGTGAATTTTGACAATGAACACCGTGGACTTGCAAAGCCTGCTATCAGATGCTAAATCAGGTTATAAGTTGCACAGTGTTTCTTTCACGGAGATAATGCGCCCCAGGCATGAGGGGTTTTTTGTTCACCTTTATAAACCAGTGTGAGGCTTAGAATGACCTTAACCCAAATATGTTTTGCATAGATACAGTAAGTGGTTTGTGTATATCTATATTGTGTATATCTATATTATTGTTGGTCTTCTATACATGTTGACATGTTCAGTTGTGTCAGCGTGGCAGTAAAATGATTTGGAAAAAATCCCCAAACTTTTTTTTTTATAGAGAATGAATAATGCTTAATCCTCAGCTATTTGACACTGGTGTGATGGACTGAAAGCAAGTTGATTTGAGTCATCCACCCTTTCAGCATTTGAACCCAGTCCAGGGGAGAGTAGGCCTGAACATCAATGCCTTGATGACAGGAGTGCCTGGAGTGATGTATCCATCGGAAGTGTGTGTCTCATGTCTGTTTACACTATACACTCAGACTAATAGGTTAATATCTATCACACTTTATTATGTGTGGATGATTGAAACTTTTGACACTTTTTAATTAATTTTTGCATTTTCTTTGGCAGTGATGACCAAGTAACACTTGTTTTCTTTGTATGGTGCCCTTTGGGGACACTGTATCACAACAAGTATTACAAGAGGATGTACAGTATTTTCAGTATCACTTTGTTAATAAAATGCACACCATTATCCAGTTGTCACAAACACATCCGTTATCTGATATTGCCAGGCAGCCAAGAAAGTAAAATACACAGGACTTTGTTGATGCAAACACAACACTACTGTGTTAACGTAATACATCTTGGAGATAAAAACATCTTGGAGATGTTATAGATTAATTTAGACCCCCTAGTGAAATGCTATTAGACTTCCTGAGTACTTCAAAGCTACTAACCATCTGAGGGTGTGCAGGAAGTTCTCCATCCTAATAGTCTGTGGAGTGCATAAAAAAATCCTCAGCACCTGAGAGGAAGCCACCCAACTATTTATCTGTTTACATTTCACACCACTACAGACCTGCAGGGAAGTGGGTGCCTGTATATCCGAATTCTCCTTAATAGGAAAACCATAGATAAAAATCAATAAATATCTAGGAAAACCACAGAAGAAGAAAAAAAATCACAACAAGTTGGCTACGGGATAGGTTGAGTTGGAGACCAGAAGAGTTGAAAGTCAATGAACCATGCTGGCAAGGAAGAATGATTGTCAGTGTCATAGAAGCATGACATTCTCAATGAAAGGTTGTTTGGCTCTGCAGTGTGAATTAGACCCAATAATTAGCCGAGTGCTGGTACTCTGGTGTTGATGGTTCAATGGCAGTCTGTAGAGAGGGAACAGGAGCTACTTACATGAAAGCATGTTCCATAATGGATGTTTTCTTTCTTTCACTGAGATTTTAATCACAGTCAAACACATTCCTTGGTTGTCTAGTGATGTGCAATTACATTTTTATTGTTGCTACAAAGGGTTTGGATGTGGTTGTATTTATGAATGCAATCCAATGCAAAACAGATTGTATCATTATTGTTTGGCCAAAGAAATGTACACCTGTATTTGATGTGTTGGTATGACAATTCAGTAGCATTACACTTTCCTTGTCCAAGCTGACTGAGCAAGCCTCCTCCTCCTTTTCAAATGTGAGTTTCAGGCAGTCGTCTTAATCTGAAAGCTTTGGCCAATGATAGCACATTATATATAACTTGGTGAATGTGTAGTACATGGGTATGTCCATCCTAGTCCCCTGCCTCTCTGCTCTCTATGTGGGATTACTATACATCTTTGGTGGGATTTGTATCATTCCAAACACAGAAAAAGAACAGCAACATCACTTCTCTCGGCCAAACAAGTGAGCAGAGACACTGGGCCAGTATCGGTACCGTATAAACACTCTCTGGGGGACAATGACACCACCATTCTCTCGATCTGATGAAGATCACCCACAACAACATTACAGTTTTTTTCCAATTGCTAACACACTAAAATGACATGCACAGCACAATTATTTAAACTGACACACAGAGAGCAAAACCTCTTCTCAAGTCTCCAAAAGTCTAAACACATTTTCTGCGTTACACACATTTTGCAATTGAAAATGGCACTTTTTAAATGCACTGAACACGGTTCTCTGCATAAGACACAACAATCTGACATAAAGTCACATGTTTGCCTTTTCAAAACACTGCCATTCAAAATGACACTACATGAGCTAATTGGCCAACACATGTGCCACCTGGCCAAACACCTCAATGGTTAATTGTTAACACTTCAATCAGGATGTAAGCACTATGAAAAGACCACAGGTGTGCACCTTTTTTTTTACAACAACAATGGAAGACATTGCAGAGAGAGGAAGAGGAAGAGGAAGAGGGAGGGTGAGAATGAGAGGGGGAGGAAGAGTGAGAGGTAGGGGTAGAGGAGGTAGAGGAGTTCATGGCCAAAGAAGACAACAACTTTCAAATGAAATCAGAGCAACCTTAGTAGATCATGTCATCAACCATGGGCTGACAATGCGAGAGGCTGGACAGAGAGTGCAGCCAAACTTGAGCCGTTTTACTGTCGCCTCTGTCATCCGGACATTTAGACTGGAGAACAGGTATGTAACCAAAATGTCATGTAGTACACATGTAGTACACCCCATGTCATAGTGTATCAGTTGGGTGACACCTGTTTACTTAGTGTATGACATCAGCCATTCATGAACTGTACAAGTTTCCTCTACAATGTACTCTACTGTGGGGGAAAAATCTTTAGGCTGCATTGTCCAAGCCCTATATATTTTTTTGTTTTGTTTTTCTAAAGGACTGAGAGACGAAACCATGGTGGAGGAAGGGGCCAAATGTTCACCGGGGTACAGGAAGCTGGCATTGTAAACTTGGTTTTGGAAAAGAATGAAATCAGATTACGAGAAATTCAAAGCCACATCATCCAAGACAACACCATATTCAACAACATTCAACGAGTCAGTCTGTCCACATTGGCTCGCATTCTCAAGCGAAACCAAATCAGAATGAAACAACTTTATAAGGTGCCGTTTGAGAGAAACTCTCAAAGAAACAAAGAGGTCAGATGAGCATATGTGGATGTAAGTACAATACCGTTTTTCTCTATTGTTTACACACATTTTCTGAAAGCATGCCTCATATTCTCAGAACTCTACACACAAATCAAAAAACACACACACACAATGGGCAAAACCCCTCAATTCTCCAGCAAAATGAAACTTTACATTCAAAACAATGTTATTTCTTATCAAAAGGGTATTTTGTTTTCAAATGACACACACAAACCATCATATGAATAGACATTTATAAGAACCAGTTGAACACTGATGTTCTCAATGTAAAACACTATGATGAATGGAAAACACTTCTTCTCCGTTCATCATAATGACTTAGGCCTTTTTTTGGTTCAGTTTTGCCATTACTACAGACAGTACATACATAAGTGTGTTGTAAAATATTTGAGAATATTGTTTTTATACTCAGAACACACAAATACACGGTAACAAAGATATTTTATTTTTCCCACAAAAACAATGTACACACTGTACATCCCATTCCCAACCAACACAAAGTTGCACATACAGTGGTCTACATACAAAACAGAAGAATTGAATGTATACAGTTACAGTAAAAAAAAAAGAAATATTAACTATGCTGTATCCTCTCTTCTGTTGCGGTCTGGCCACAGCACCTCATCCACATCACAAGCAATGTTTTCCCTGGCCAAGCAGCGGGGGAAATATCGCCTAGCATGGCAATTCCAGCCATGAAAAGCATCAGCTGCTATATCTCCACATGCGTCTTCCATGGCTTGGAGAAGAGGTATACGCGTTTGTGGATTTCGGTCATACACTTTCCATCTCCAGGCAGAAAAAAAATCCTCAATAGGATTGAGGAATGGAGAATATGGAGGGAGATAAACAACTAAAAAGCGTGGGTGGGCAGTGAACCAGTTACGAACCAGAGCAGCCCTGTGGAAACTTACGTTGTCCCAAATGACAACGTACCTGAGCTGCTCTGGGCCATCTACCTGATCTGGTGGAATGAGTGTGTTGTGTAGGGTGTCCAGGAATGTGACCAGATGGGCGGTGTTGTAGGGGCCAAGGGTAGCATGGTGATGGATGACGCCGTGGTGGGTAATCGCTGCACACATTGTGATGTTCCCTCCGCGCTGGCCAGGGACTTGAACAATGGCACGCTGGCCGATGATATTCCTTCCCCTCTTTCGTCTTTTTGTGAGGTTGAATCCAACCTCATCAATGAAGATGAACTGGTGCTCCACTGCAGCCACCTCTAGCTCAAGGACTCTCTGAAACACACATGACAATATCGGAAATAGACATGGAGTGGTCACTATTGTGAAGCACAATCATTATGATTACAATACTGAAATATGTATAATTTATACAGTGTTGAGAGCATGCATCAATTGTGGGATTGTATAGGACTCACTTGCACATAGTTATATCGCAATTCTTTGACTCTGAATTGTGTCCAAATGGCACCCTGTAGACCTGCTTCATCCTGAGATTATTTCTGCGCAAGACACGGTCCAGTGTTGATAAGCTTACCCTATCAATATTTTGAAATATCTCATTGTTTTCTATTATTTTTCTTTGTGTTTGCCGTAATGTTATGGCGTTATGTTCTAGGACCATGTTCATGATTTCAGTTTCCTGTTCAGGAGACAGAACACGTTCCCGACCACCTTGTGTTGGTAATCTTTCAGTTCTGCCAAACAAATAGTAAAATACTGTAAATACAAAGTAGGAATACATTTCCCAAATACTTGAAACATACTTTATTTTTACAGTCCTACAGAACATTCCACAGGCAATTCTGTACTACTGTACTCATTGAGTACTGTATTGATATGCAGTACTGCAATTTTCTAGTGAGAGTAGATTTCTTACCTATTCTCATTTCGGAAAGTCCGGATGATGGATGCTACAGTGTACCTGCTCAAATTTGGCTGTACTCTTTGCCCAGCCTCCCTCATTGTTAGACCATGGTTGACCACATGATCAACCAAAGTGGCTCGGATCTCATCAGAGATTACGGTCCTTGGCCTTCCTCGTCCTCGTCCTCATCCTCGTCCTTGTCCTCCCCGTCCTCCTCCTCTTACTCTCACTCCTCTGGCTCTGCCTCTGTTTCCAATGTTGGCATCCATTGCTCCAAAACAGAAGAGCTCACCTGTTGCCCTTTTATGCTAAAGCTCTGAATGCTAATTGTAAAACTGTGTGACGGGTGTTTGCCCATGTGATGAGTCAGTGTGCATATTTGAATGGCAGTGTGTTCATTGTGAAAACAAGAGATTTTCTGCATGAAAATTGTGCCAAATGCAAAGAATTGTGTGTAGTGTTTTGAAAAAAGTGTGTTTTAGAACTGCAATTTGAGTGTAAAGCAGGAATTGTGCTTGTAGTTTAGCAGAATTGGTTCAGGGGGTTGGTGCAGGAGTTACATGTTGTGGTCATTGTGTCTCAAGTACCAGTATTTGTGTGTAAACAATTGAGAAAAACTGTATTGATTGCAGTACACTACACGCAACATTGTTTCCCAGTGTACTGGATAACACCATATTGACTGATTTTTGTTCTTTGTTTTCAGGGAGTACTGGAAATGGATGCTCATGCAATCCTACATGAGTTCATCTTTATAGATGAGGCTGGGTTCAACCTAGCAAAGACCAGAAGAAGGGGGAGAAACGTCATTGGCCACAGAGCCATTATAGATGTTCCTGGCCAACGTGGTGGGAACATCACAATGTCCGCTGCCATCTCCAGTATGCACGGTGTCCTCCACCGTCATGCCAGCCTTGGACCATACAACACAGCCCATATTCTCACATTTCTGGACGGACTTCACAACATTCTCATACCACCAGAGCGTATGAATGACGCAGACCATCAAAGAAACCGGTACGTTGTAGTATGGGACAACGTGAGCTTTCATCGTGCAGCCCCAGTCCAAAACTGGTTTGCTGACCACCCAACATTTCTCGTGCAATACCTCCCACCGTACTCACCATTTCTGAACCCCATAGAAGAGTTCTTTTCGGCATGGCGGTGGAAGGTATACGACCGGCAGCCCTTTGTGCGCATGCCTCTTGTGCAGGCCATGGAAGAGGCATGTGATGAGATTGATGTGGGTGCGATTCAGGGATGGATAAGGCACTCAAGGCGCTTCTTCCCTCGATGTCTGGCAAGGGAAGATATTGCCTGTGATGTTGATGAGGCCTTGTGGCCAGACCCTGTTGTGCACATGTTGCACTGACTTGTTTACTGTAGTGAAAAATAAATAAAAAAATGTTTCAACAGCATGTGTGTGTATCTGCAAATGTTTCTGTGCATGTGAACAACCTGATACATATTTTAGTATTATGGCAGAGCATACTAAAGATGAGGGTGCTTTTCATTATGCCCAACAGTGTGTAGTCGGTTAGACAAAAATCTGGTATTATGAATGAAGTGTGTGCCATTTCGTGCAAAAGTTTGATTTTGATAATGCTATGTGTAGTTTCGGTTGCAGTGCTTCATTTTGCAGGATAAATACATATATTTTGCAGTATGGGTGTGTGGTTTTGTGAATTGTAAGTATTTTGATAAAAACAGACTAGTGTGCAAAATTGTGTGTTAGCAATTGGAAAAAACTGTATTGGCTATCTCCAGAAGATAATGAAAACAGGAGTAGGAAGAAAACATAACAAGGAAGTACTAGAAAGTTGGAGAAACAGGCTACCTGCTGCCATATTGTAGACTGCACTAGAATTCCCAAAGCAACATTCCCAAAGTTCCTGTTCACAAAGCCAGCATACCGCCACACCATACTGAATGAAATAGGGGAATGATATTTTGTCTGATAGTGTTTGTGCAAATAGATGGACTGCAGGGCATGGCTCCTAAGTGTGCTTATCCTCGTGAGGTGTGTGTGTGTGCGAGACAGCCATGTGCCAGTGATAGGGAGGCTAGATAAGTCTTATCAGCTGAGGTAACATCAGTGAGGGACCACCAGTGGAGGACCGGTAACGTGTATCGACAGAAACCTCGCAGGCCTAGGGCGGAAATGTGAACACTGATGAATAGTGACAGAGAGGAGGGTACAGAGTGCTGGCTGGGTACTGGCTACTGCCCAGAGACATACCTACTGCACAGGGAGTTGGTGTACCAGACTGCAGTGTTCTTGGAGACACAGATGGCCTTTTCAATCTTTTTAGAAACAATCATATAACTGGACAGTCATCTAAATATTACAGTTTTTCTCTCTACTTATGTTCTGATCGTAGATTTTAAGGACTCTTGGAAGATTAGTCCAAATGAGGACTAAAAGAGATTCTAATAAAAACCAATCAAACTGCAGCATATGCATGCTGAATTAACCTCCACTTTTCACCATAGCTGAGGGTCTACAGCCCCCTTCTGGGGATGTTTGGTATTGCTCTGTGTTTCACAGGCGATACATGACCACTTGACATACACAATTAGGCTACGACCACTTGGCGTTTACATGACAGTTTGGAAGGCGAGGTCGAGCCTGAGGTAATGAGAGACAGACAGAGATTATCCAACATATCAGTCTGGTTATTCAGAAAACCATTCAACAGAACTAAACAAGACAATGAGACAATAACCCACTCGTAGTCTTTGTACATACAGCATATTTAATGATTATTTTACAAACATATTTACAGTGGTGAGAGACAATGAAATCATGACATTGATGGGAATAACATTTGTTGAAGAGTTATGAAGAAGTGCTCAGTCGTGTGTGTTTGTGTTCATGTGTGATAGCAGTGAAATTGGCTTGATAGCAGTGTACAAACATTGGAAATAACTCAGTCAGGATGCCCACTACACTTCTACACCCAGATGCATGCTCAGCTCTTGCAAAAGTCTGTCTCTCTCCAGCTCCAACAGGGAGATTTGAACATTCTTCTCACTCACCTCCTGCCAAAATAAAACATAGGAAAAATAACCTAATCCAACATGAATAAACAAAAATGAAGTAGCATCCTTTAGTGCTAGGCTGTGAAATATACAAGCCAGTCCACCCTGTAGCTCTTCAAGGCCAGCGTTGGAGATCAAGGGTTTAGATACCTAAGGTGTTCTCTCTCACCTGTACCAGTGCTGTGTTCTGCCACCGTAGCTCACTGTCTGATACCTTAACCCCATCCCTCTTTGGAGAGGAGGGACAGCGGATCACGTTGGGCTCACTCATCAGACTACCCAAAGATCCATTCACCCTCTGGATCTGAGACCTCATGGGGAAGGATGACGCCCGCTGTACAGAGTGATGAGAAGTGATATGTTTATTGTCGACAGGACGGTTTAACAACACTTGTATGCTTGTAAAGCCATAGACGTAGATATGCCGAGTTTGCAAGCTCAGCTTGAGTTTCCAAGGCACAAAATTCCAAAATCAAATTCTAGTTAGACTACTACTATTGGCCAACTTCGGTATCTATGTCTATCTGGGTAAAACAGTCTCCATCTCACTGTAGTAACTCACCTCTCCTCCACACTCCTCTGCCCTAGCCCCAGCCCTGGTGCTAGCCTGCCTGGCTCTGTTGTCCTCCAGTCTGTGTCGGTACCAGAGCCGGGCCTGCTCCAGAACCTGCAGCCCGGCCCACAGAGAGTCCTTCTCCCTTTCCATGTCCTTTAGCTTCTTAATCTGAAACAACAAGAAGAGAGATTTACTGTCATTTTCTACCATATACAAGGCAACATTTCACTTCAATTAGCTTTATTTTCCATCTAGGAGATTTGGAAAAGGAAGTCTGTATACTGTAGCTACAAGTGTGTTGTGTTGGATACGGAAATAGAGTGTAGATGAGTAGCCAACTATTATGTGACCGGAATACTATCTTTAGGCTTTTGCCAGGAAGCTGTGAGGAGCTGGACTAAACAGTAGGGAATTTGTCATCAGGGTGACTGTTGCAATGCAGTCATGCTGCTCTGCCGTAGAAGACAAAACATGGATCTATATCCATGAAACTATAACACCCTCATGAAACAAGTGATTTAAGCATTGGCTAAATGTATTTGTGTACAATAAAATAGCGTGCGTTTACAACGTTTGGAATTGATTACCTCATTGTAACTCTCGCTCTCATTTTATGTTCACAACATACTGTATAGTACAGTTACTAAGTACGTCAGTCAGACAGAGACACCTTGTGCAACAACACAAGCATATTTTACCTATGAATCTGTCAAACTGAAACCCCTGATGAGTATCAACACACACACGCTCATCAACACACACACACACACACACACACACACACACACACACACACACACACACACACACACACACACACACACACACACACACACACACACACACACACACACACACACACACAGATCTAACCCACACACAGGTCTCACCCACACACAGGTCTCACCCACACACAGGTCTCACCCACACACAGATCTAACCCACACACAGATCTAACCCACACACAGATCTAACCCACACACAGGTCTCACCCATAGATAGAAGCGCAGGGCGTTAAGGCTGTAGAGGCTGCTCCGGAGAGGGATGATGACCACGGTGTAGGACCCAGGGGCCGAGCACTGAGGGTAGGCCATGTGAGAGCCCAACCTCTGCCAGCCCAACACAGCCCTTGTGCCCTACACTGCCCTAACACAGCCCTACACACAGCCCTAGACTGTTTCTACGCTGTCAAACGTTGTCCTGCTCAACCCTACACAGCTCTTCTCCTCCCTAAACAGCAGTACAGACAGCTAGGGAACACAGCAGGCTTCGTCTGAACAGGTCAGGGACAAATAGAGAGTGAGAGAATCCGAGAGAGAGAGAGAGAGAGAGAGGGTGTGAACAGGAGTGGAAAAAAGAGGCATGGGTAGTGAACTGTATATTGCCCACGGGGCAAGGTAATTAACATTTCCACGTGTCATTACCATAACTGGTTTATTGACAGATCCACTAGAGGGGACTGAACAAGGCAATGGAAAAAAAAGAGGCAGCGACAGAAAACAGAAAACAGAAATTGGAAAAGTGAGGCTGGGGAATTTTTTGACTAGGGGGATGACATAGGCATGGTGATAGAAGCCTCTTCCCCTGTATCACATACTACATCAAAAACATTTCCTACTGAAACAGAGGAGTACAGACTGAATGGGTGCAGCCATGCTATGAGGAGTTATCCCTGGTTTCAGGCAAACAGTTTCGGGTTTGTTCTGTTCCAACATGTTATGGAATGTGACTTCAGCTGAGCATAGAGACCACCAACGCAAAGTACCATAAAGGAGTGTACAGGTGTGTACAGTAGGCTTAGGTCATTGACTGCTGTCAAACGAGACTTTTACATGATTCTACACAAAGGGTGACAAAGGTTTTTTGGGCTGTCCCCATAGGAGAACCTGTTTTGGTTCCAGGTAGAACCATGTTTGGTTTCAGATAGAACCCTCTGTGGAAATGTTTTAAATTGTAACCTTTATTTAACTAGGCAAGTCAGTTAAGATCAAATTCTTATTTACAATGACAGCCTACTGGGGAACAGGTTGACTGCCTTGTTCAGAGGCAGAACAACAGATTTTTACCTTGTCAGCTCGGGGATTTGATCCAGCAACCCTGGCCCAACACCCTAACCACTAGGCTACCTGCTGCCCCAATTGTTGTACATAGAACCCAAAACGGTTCTACTTGGAACCAAAAGGGTTCTACCTGGAACCAATAAGGGTTCCTCAAAGGATTATCCTATGGGGACAGCCACAACCAAAGAACCCTTTTAGGTTCAAGATAGCACATTTGTTTCTAAGATTGTATAGGCCAACAGTATTACTGGTTATGTTTTTACTGTGTCAATTGGTTTTTGAGAGCCTGGTAAGCCTGGTTTAAATATGTAGAATACAGTGTTCATATATAGTCTGAACAGAGCAAATTGACACGCAACACGCTGTCACTCCTATGGAAAAGAAAATCAATGATTACTATGGGGTTTTGCTGCAGATGCCCATGGCAAAATGTAACCTTGGTCAAAATGTGACCATAACACAGAAAGCGGTTAGGCCCCATTTCGTTTTTTTTTTTTTTACAAGGGTAAAGACAAGGTAGCCTACTGTAAAAGCACATCAATCAAAAATCTTCTCTTAGAGTCACTTAAATGAGTTGGTTGAGAGATTGACAGTTCCATAATTACAGCGAAGGAATGTGTAAATAGGCTAATTCAGAGGAGGAATGCTACAACAAATAGAACTATGTTTTCCCAATTTTCAGATAGAATCAGGTTCCTCCCTATACCATCCCTACAGTCAACGGCCACTCCCTTCCATTTGCTCATCAACAAAAGTAAGGTAGTGGCTAGTTCTAATCAAGGTTGTGCCCTTTTACAACCACTTGGGGGCAGTATAATAGTACAATTCAGCGCGGTCTGTTTCCAAGATAAAACAAATCCGTCTTCAATGAAAACGTATTGCAGCTACATCATGGGAGATTCTTGAATCTATATGACAGGATCTAAGTCAACTCAGGAGGACTTGTTTGGAGATCTCAAGGACAGGGCCTTTAATCAAAGATTTGCAGATGTTATCACAGGTGCAGCGAAAAGCTTGTGTATATACAGTACACTGGGGGCCAAAAGTTTGGAATATTACTCAATCATGGGTTTTTCTTTATTTGCACTATTTTTTACATTGTAGAATAAAAGTGAAGACATTAAAACTATGACATAACACATAAAAAAGTGTTAAACAAATATTTTATATTTGAGATTCTTCAAATAGTCACCTTTGCCTTGATGACAGCTTTGCACACTCTTGGCATTCTCTCAACCAGCTTCACCTGGAATGCTTTTCCATCAGTCTTGAAGGAGTTCCCACATATGCTGAGCACTTGTTGGCTGCTTTTCCTTCACTGTGGTCCGACTCATCCCAAACCATCTAGATTTGGTTGAGGTTGGAACCAAAAATCTCAAATTTGGACTCCAGACCAAAGGACAAAATTCCACCGGTCTAATTTCCATTGCTCGTGTTTCTTGGCCCAAGTAAGTCTCTTCTTCAACAATTTGACCATGAAGGACTGATTCACACAGTCTCCTCTGAATATTTGATGTTGAGATGTGTCTGTTACTTTAACTCTGTGAAGCATTTATTTGGGCTGCAATCTGAGGCTCGTAACTCTAATGAACTTATCTTCTGCAGTAGAGGTATTTCTGGGTCTTCCATTCCTGTGGCGGTCCTCATTAAGCTGGTTGAGAGAATGCCGTGAGTGTGCAAAGCTGTCATCAAGGCAAATGGTGGCTACTTTGAAGAATCTCAAATATAAAACATATGTGTTATGTCATAGTTTTTATGTCTGTTTTATTCTACAATGTAAAAAATAGTGCAAATAAAGAAAAACCCTTGAATGAGTAATATTCCAAACTTTTGGCCCCCATAGTACATAGTATAATGGTGTGTATAGACATTATGGACAGTATATCAATAGAAAAGGTGTGTACCACAGTAGTTATATAGGATGAGCCATGACTAGTATACAGTATATACATACAGTATAAAGTGGTTAAAACAGGATGTAAACATTATTAAAGTGACCAGTATTCAATAGATAGATAGATAGATAGATAGATAGATAGATAGATAGATAGATAGATAGATAGATAGATAGATAGATAGATAGATAGATAGATAGATAGATAGATAGATAGATAGATAGATAGATAGATAGATAGATAGATAGATAGATAGATAGATAGATAGATAGATACTTTATTGATCCCAGAGGGGACATTTCTTTGTCAAGCAGCTACAACAAAAACACAGGGCAGGTGCCAAATTCCAGAATAATGACTCTATGTACAGCAGTACCGGGTGGTAGCCGGCTAGTAACAGTGACTAAGGTTCAGGGAAGGGTACTGGGCGGAGGCCGGCTAGTAGTGACTGTCAGTCTAATTGGACTGGAGATAGAAGCGTGTTTTCAGTCTCTCTGTCCCAGCTTTGATGCACCTGTACTGTCTCCGCCTTCTAGATGGTAGCTTGGTGAACAGGCCAGTGTTACATCTTCCCCTACCACACCCTTTACTTCTCATCCTCTGTCTCCCTAACCTGCCACCACTCCCCCAGTGTGCTCTCCCTCTCTCTGTGTGTGTGTGGTTGTGAGTGGAGACAGGTGTGCTGGAGGCAGAGCAGATCCCCACCAGCTGCAACCTGTTCCATAATCAAGACTCCTACAAATACTCAGCCCTGCCACTTCCACGCTGCCGGATCATAGCCTCTGCTGAGTCAGTCTGAGTTTCTAGCCGGTTGTACTTGGTGTACCTGTTTCCCTAGGCTGACACTGTTTTTCTCTCCACTACAGTTATGTCTGCTCTGACTCTGGTCCCTGTCTCCAGTCCCCCGTCTCCTCAGTCCTGCTTCCCTGCCCTGGATCCCCGCTCTACTGCTTCCTTGGATTCCGCTCCAGACCTGCTTACCCTGTCCCTACTCCCCTTGCCCCAGCATCAGCCTCAGTTCCTGGGTCCCTGCTACCCGCCCAAGCTTCCCCTGGCCTCCACCCCATCGCATTCTCTGCCTTTCAATAAATCCCTCAGTTACCTTATCCCTGTCTCCTCGTCTGAGTCTGCATTTGGGTTCACCTGCTCCGCCCCACGTAACAGCCGGGGCTCGGGTGGCTGAGGTCCTTGATGATATTCTTGGCTTTCCTGTGACACTAGGTGCTGTAGATGCCCTGGAGGGAAGGCAGTGTGCCCACAGTGATGTGTTGGGCTGACCACACCACACTCTGGAGAGCGGATGGTGCAATTTCCGTAAAAGGCGATGATACAGCCTGACAGGATGCTCTCAATGGTGCATCTGTAGACATTTTAGCCAAGCCAAATTTCTTCAGCCTCCTGAGGTTAAAGAGACACTGTTGCGCCTTCTTCACCACACTGTACGTGTGAAGGGACCATTTCAGGTCGTCAGTGATGTGCACACTGAGGAACTTGAAGCTTTAGACCCTCTCTACTGCCGGCCCATCAATGTGGATGGATGCATGCTCTCTCTGCTGTCTCCTGTAGTCCACGATCAGCTCCTTCGTTTTGTTGACGTTGAGGGAGAGGTTATGTTCCTGGCACCACTCCGCCAAAGCCCTCACCTCCTCCATGTAGGCTGTCTCGTCAATGTTGGTAATTAGGGCTACCACTGCTGTGTCGTCAGAAAACTTGATAATTGAGTTGGAGACGCGCGTTGCCACGCAGTCATGGATGAACAAGGAGTACAGGAGGGGGGTGAGCATGCACCCCTGTGGAGTCCCCTTGTTGAGGATCAGCGTGGTGGAAGAGACCCCAAATTAAATCATTGCCTCAGGGCTTAAATGGTTTTCCCTAACACTAAGATAAAGACAAAAGAGTATGCAACTCAAACTGTCTTGATGATGACTTATCCTTTGGCTTTGTAGGCTTTTTCACTGGCTTTTCTACTTGGGTTAAGGACATCACTTGTTACCAAACATTATTGTTACCACACCCAAAACTTTTAAACATGTGCTGTGTGTTGATGATTGCTAATGAGTTAGCACTATAACACACCACTACTCCCTAAGCACTCATCACAGTAGCGACTTCTGCCCACTACTTCTAATTGGAGATTTAGAATGGGCCCCTGCTTCCTGTATAGCTCTCTCAAGCAAACAGTTTACAAACATAAACACAAACAAGCAACCACAGAGGTATGGACACACGTGCATACGTGCATGCCACTGGTCAAACCCCCAAGGACCTATCTCATCTTGAATCCCCAGTAGTTCCACCAGTGTAATAGAGCTCGCTGAGGGTCTCTTTAACAGAGGTATAATCTGGAGCAGATAGCCAGACGTCTCCCACCCAGCCCTGCTCACTGCTCAAAGCCCATTGTTCCAGAGAGTATGTCTGTGGAGTCCTACACACTCAACCCCATGTAATGACTTGGCTACATCGCAGTGAAGCGAGCCATGAGACAGGAGGGGGGGCAGGCTGGGAGGGGAAGAATCTCTCTCTTTCTCTCTCTCTCTCTCTTTCTCGCCCACTTGGCCCAGTCACCAATCAACACCCTTGCTCCCATTAGGCCACCTGCCTAATGTTACCCCTTACAGGAGACACTCAGTTATCTGGACGTCTACTCTATCACTTTAACCATGGGGCGTCAGGTAGCCGAGTGGTTAGAGTGTTGGGCCCGTTACCAAAAGGTTCCAAGGTAAAAATCTGTCGTTCTGCCCCTGGACAAGACAGTTAACCCACTGTTCCTAGGCCGTCATTGTAAATAATAATTTGTTCTTAACTGACTTGCCTAGTAAAATAAAGGTAAAAAAAAAAACCCAGGGGTGTCAATCTCATTCTGTGGAGGACCTATTGTCTGCTGGTTTTGGGGTTTCTCTTTCAATTAAGACCTAGACAACCAGGTGAGGGGAGTCCTTTACATATTAGTAATCTTAATTCATAAATGAAGTACAAGGGAGGAGCGAAAACCTGCAGACACGCGACCCTCCGTGGAATGAGTTTGACACATGCTTTAACCCATCAAAGCCTCACCATCAAGGTAGCCCAGCAGTTCAAGCAAACTCCATCCAGCTGGAGTAGAGAGTGTCCTTGGTAGTTGCACGCACAACCTCACTCACTCACATGTGCTCACACGCTTACACATTCACACGTAGACCTGGGCCCTATACACCGTGACCAGATGTAAACCAGATGGGACCCAGATGAAGATAAGGGAAAAACACACCACAGGAACCAGAACAGCATTTCACCTTCACCTTACCTCCATAAGACCATAAACAGACATGCTATTCAAGGCCAGTATGTATGATAGCCTTTGGGTCTGAAATGTACACAAAAAACTTACAGTGGATTGTCCTCAAGTATGTTGGATTACATAGGTAAAGTAGAAAATGGGTCTACAGCGATTGAGTCTCACAACTCAATCGCTGGTTGAAAACTGTTTTTTGCCCCTCCCAAAGGATAGAATTTGTAGACAATTGGCCCTCTTTCTGGGACTCACCCACAAACAGGACCAAGCCTGGCCTGCTGAGGAGTGACGGACTCCATCCTAGCTGGAGGGGTGCTCTTATTTTATCTATGAACATAGACGAGGCTCTAACTCCTCTAGCTCCACTATGAGATAGGGTGCAGGCCAGGGAGCAGGCTGTTAGCCAGCCTGCCAGTTTAGTGGAGTCTGCCACTAGCATAGTCAGTGTAGTCAGCTCAGTTAGCCCCATTGAGACCGTGTCTGTGCCTCGGTCTAGGTTGCGCAAACCTAAACATGGCGGTGTTCGCCTTAGTAATCTCACTGGAATAAAGACCTCCTCCATTCCTGTCATTATTGAAAGAGGTTGTGATATCTCACTTCTTAAAATAGGGTTACTTAATGTTAGATCCCTCACTTCCAAGGCAGTTATAGTCAATGAACTAATCACTGACCATAATCTTGATGTGATTGGCCTGACTGAAACATGGCTTAAGCCTGATGAATTTACTGTGTTAAACGAGGCCTCTCCTCCTGGTTACACTAGTGACCATGTCCCCCGCGCATCCCGCAAAGGCAGAGGTGTTGCTAACATTTACGATAGCAAATTTCAATTTACCCCCCAAAAAAGGACAGCGTTTTCATCTTTTGAGCTTCTAGTCATGGAATCTAAGCAGCCCACTCAATCACTTTTTATAGCTACTGTTTACAGGCCTCCTGGGCCTTATACAGAGTTCCTTACTGAGTTCTCTGAATTCCTATCAGACCTTGTAGTCATGGCAGATAATATTCTAATTTTTGGTGACTTTAACATTCACATGGAAAAGTCCACAGATCCACTACAAAAGGCTTTCGGCGCCATCATCGACTCAGTGGGTTTTGACCAACATGTCTCCGGACCTACTCATTGCCACAATCATACACTGGATCTAGTTCTGTCCCGTGGAATAAATATTGTGGATCTAAATGTTTTTCCTCATAATCCTGGACTATCGGACCACCATTTTATTTCGTTTGCAATCGCAACAATTAATCTGCTTAGACCCCAACCAAGGATCATCAAAAGCCGTGCTATAAATTCTCGGACAACCCAAAGATTCCTAGACGCCCTTCCAGACTCCTTCCACCTATCCAAGGACGTCGGAGTACAAAAATCAGTTAACAATCAAACTGAGGATCTAAATTTAACCTTGCGTAATACTTTAGATGTAGTCGCACCCCTAAAAACAAAAAACATTTGCCAAAAGAAACTAGCTCCCTGGTACACAGAAAATACCCGAGCTCTGAAGCAAGCTTGCAGAAAGCTGGAACGGAAATGGCGCTCCACCAAACCGGAAGTCTTCCTACTAGCTTGGAAAGAAAGTACAGTGCAATATCGAAAAGTCCTCATTGCTGCTCGATCATCCTATTTTTCCAACCTAATTGAGGAGAATAAGAATAATCCTAAATTTCTATTTGATACTGTTGCAAAGCTAACTAAAAAGCAGCATTCCCCAAGAGAGGATGCCTTTCACTTCAGCAGCGATGAATTCATGAACTTCTTCAACGAAAAGATCTTTATCATTAGAAAGCAAATTACAGACTCCTTTTTGAATCTGCATATTTCCCCAAAGCTCAGCTGTCCTGAGTCTGCACAGAACTGCCAGGACCTGGGATCAATGGAGACACTCAAGTGTTTTAATCCTATATCTCTTGACACATTCATGAAAATTGTCATGGCCTCTAAACCTTCAACCTGCATACTGGACCCTATTCCAACTAAACTACTGAAAGAGCTACTTCCTGTGCTCGGCCCTCCTATGCTGAACATAATAAATGGCTCCCTCTCCACCGGATGTGTACCAAACTCTCTAAAAGTGGCAGTAATAAAGCCGCTCTTGAAAAAGCCAAGCCTTGACCCAGAAAATGTAAAAAACTATCGGCCTATATCGAATCTCCCATTTCTCTCAAAAATCTTAGAAAAAGCTGTTGCGCAGCAACTCACTGCCTTCCTGAAGACAAATAATGTATACGAAACACTTCAGTCTGGTTTTAGACCCTATCATAGCACTGAGACTGCACTTGTGAAAGTGGTAAACGACCTTTTAATGGCGTCAGACCAGGGCTCTGCATCTGTCCTCGTGCTCTTAGACCTTAGTGCTGCTTTTGACACCATCGACCATCATATTCTTTTGGAGAGATTGGAAACCTTAATTGGTCTACACGGACAAGTTCTTGCCTGGTTTAGATCTTATTTGTCGGAGAGATATCAGTTTGTCTCCGTGGATGGTTTGTCCTCTGACAAATCAATTGTAAGTTTCGGTGTTCCTCAAGGTTCCGTTTTGGGGCCACTTTTGTTTTCACTATATATTTTACCCCTTGGTGATGTAATTCGGAAACATAATGTTAACTGGAAGCCTGTGTTTCAGACATAAGGAAGTGGATGGCGGCAAATTTTCTACTTTTAAATTCTGACAAAACAGAGATGCTAGTTCTAGGTCCCAAGAAACAAAGAGATCTGCTTTTGGATCTGACAATTAATCTTGATGGTTGTACAGTCGTCTCCCAAAAAACTGTGAAGGACCTTGGCATTACTCTGGACCCTGATCTCTCTTTTAATGAACATATCAAGAATATTTCAAGGATAGCTTTTTTCCATCTTCGTAACATTGCAAAAATCAGACATTTTTTGTCCAAAAATGATGCGGAAAAGCTAATCCATGCTTTTGTCACTTCTAGATTAGATTACTGCAATGCTCTACTCTCCGGCTACCCGGATAAAGCACTAAATAAACTTCAATTAGTGCTAAACACGGCTGCTAGAATCCTGACTAGAACCAAAAGATTTGATCATATTACTCCTGTGCTAGCCTCTCTACACTGGCTTCCTGTTAAGGCTAGGGCTGATTTCAAGGTTTTACTGCTAACCTACAAAGCATTACATGGGCTTGCTCCTACTTATCTCTCAGATTTGGTCCTGCCGTACATACCTACACGTACGCTCCGGTCACAAGACGCAGGCCTCCTTATTGTCCCTAGAATCTCTAAGCAAACAGGTGGAGGAAGGGCTTTCTCCTATAGAGCTCCATTTTTATGGAATGGTCTGCCTATCCATGTGAGAGACGCAGACTCTGTCTCAATCTTTAAGTCTTTACTGAAGACTCACCTCTTCAGTATGTCCTATGATTGAGTGTAGTCTGGCCCAGGGGTGCAAGGGTGAACAGCAAGGCTCTGGAGCGACGAACCACCCTTGCTGTCTCTGCCTGGCCGGTTCCCGTCTCTCCATTGGGATTCTCTGCCTCTGACCCTATTACGGGGGCTGAGTCACTGGCTTACTGGTGCTTTCCATGCCATTCCTAGGAGGGGTGCGTCACTTCCTGTCCGGTTTGTCGCCCCCTCTGGCTTGTGCAGTGGAGGGGATCTTTTCGTGGACTATACTCAGCCTTGTCTCAGGGTAGTAAGTTGGTGGTTGTTGATATCCCCCTATTGGTGTAGGGGCTGTGCTTGGCAGAGTGGGTGAGGTTATATCCTGCCTGGTTTGGCCCTGTCCGGGGGTATTGTCTGGGTATTGTCGGAGGGGGCCACAGTGTCTCCTGACCCCCCTGTCTCAGCCTCCAGTACCTATGCTGCAATAGTCTATGTGCCAGGGGGCTAGGGTCAGTTTGTTAAATCTGATGTTATTATCCAGTGTCTTGTGTGAATTTAAGTATGCTCCCTCTAATTCGCTCTCTCCCCCACTCTACCTCCTCTCCCGGAGGACCTGAGCCTACCCGGAGGACCATGCTTCAGGACCACCTGTCCTGATGACTCCTAGCTGTCCCCAGTCCACCTGGTTGTGCTGCTGCACCGGTTTCAACTCCTCTGCCTGCGGTTATGGAACCCTGACCTGTTCATTGGATGTGCCACCCTGTCCCAGACCTGCTGTTTTCACCTCACTCTCGCTCTATTGCACTGAAAAACCAAGTGACATTCACTGCTGATGTATTTACCTGTTGCAACCTCCACAACTACTTTTATTATTATTTGACCCTGCTGGTCATCTATGAACATTTGAACATCTTGGAGAAAGAACTGGCCTTAATGGCCATAAATTGTTTTAATCTCCACCCGGCACAGCCAGAAGAGGACTGGCCACCCCTCAGAGCCTGGTTCCTCTCTAGGTTTCTTCCTAGGTTTTGCCTTTCTAGGGAGTTTTTCCTAGCCACCGTGCTTCTACATCTGCATTGCTTGCTGTTTGGGGTTTTAGGCTGGGTTTCTGTATAGCACTTTGTGACATCGGCTGATGTAAAAAGCGCTTTATAAATACATTTTGATTGATTGATGATGGTTATTGGTGTGGTTTGGGGCGTCATTGAAAGAGGGCTAGAAGGTCACTGTTCTGTTAGACCATAACAAGGACCTTCACGCACGTACGTTGGGACGAAAATGAAAGATAGAGTTACCTCCCTGCCCCACCGACCCAAACGGCAGGTAGCCTAGTGGTTAGAGTGTTGGGCCTGTAACTGTAAGATCAAATCCCCGAGCTGACAAGGTATAAATCTGTTGTTCTGCCCCTTAACAAGGCAGTTAACCCACTGTTCCTAGGCTGTCATTGTAAATAAGAATTTGTTCTTAACTGACTTGCCTAGTAAAATAAAGGTGAAAAAAAAAAAACATTTACTGGAAAAACACCATTCAAAGAGCAGGGCCCTCATCACCTTAAACCACAGACACACTCTGACTTTGTACCCTAAATACACACTCATCTAGTCATGTGTATACTGTATCTATGCACAAAAGCACATACTGTAACTCACTCCAAAGAAAGAGAGTGAAATTGAGAGTCTGCGCTCTACACCACAGAACATTCCAGCCCCCCAAAAAACTGTTCTGCTAGCCCCCCAAAAACATGCGCCAGTCCTGACACCTGGCCTCCCCAGGCACATTTCATCATCTCTGTGGTTCTCCACTTCCTCTTACTATAGACTTCCTGTAGAAATGAAACTGTGAACTGTGTCCTCTGCAGCACCTCCTACACTCTGTCGTACATTTCATCAGTTCACCCTGAAATTTTAAATCCCCCCGACACTATTCAGCTGCTGTACTCTCTCCAACCTACCCCCCTACACCCCCACCGATCCCCACCACCACTCACGACTCACCCCCAATGAAATTGAACCCAGTCCCCCTCTCCCCTCCTCACCCACCTGTAACTCGTACAGCTGGAGGACTGCTAGTCCCCTACTGGCACCTCCTTTCCCCTCCTTTCCCTGAGCATGGGGGAGGTTGGAGGTGTGGGGGGTCCATCATGGTCCACCTCTTGTTATTGCCATACCATTATTGCTCTGCGCAGCTTGGGTTGCAATGTATGCTATGTGGCTGAATTTTGACGGAGTATAATATTGAGCCTTGGGGAGACAGAAAATGAGAGGTATCAGTACTCTTATATACTACTGGCGTCTGACAGCCTGCCTCCCTGTTTTCCCTGTAGCCAAAGTCTGATGATGTGGTATCACTATTAGGACTACACAAGAGCCAGCAAAGGCAGTGAATGTCCTCATTTCTGAGGAATCTTGAGAATTTCCTGAAAATAGTGTGCTAAAAACCATTTTAATATTATGGGGTGCTCTGAATTGTTATGGGTTTTGCCCTGGCTTGCATGCATTCCCATTAAAGTTAACCATATTGACAACCAACAAATGAAACCCCATGTGCTTCTGATACTAGCATGTGGGACATACTGTATGAGTGAATGAAGGGATACTTTCTGTAGTATCTGTGAGCCTTGCTTTATTCTGTCAGAAGGGCATGTGAAACACTGTACACCTGTGAACTGACATCCTCCTCTCTGTGGTTCTCCACTTCCTTTTATTATAGACTTCCTGTAGAAATGAAACTGTGTCCTCTGCAGTGCCTCCTACGCTCTGTTGTACATGTGCATATTTACCATCTTGGGGCATATAAGCCTGCAGGCGTTTCATTTCAGGTTTCTCACAACCATTGACAAGATTTCTCCCCACTAAGAATCTTTTCCTTTTAGAAATCAATGCCACATCCTGAGTTTGACAAATAGGCTTCGGTGTGGGATATTCTTGTAGCGATAGCGGAAAGGTTACTGATTTCTGTAGTGTTTTTAGAAAAACAATACATATTTATGAGAAAATATTCTACAAAGTTTTACATGTCAAACCAATGATAGCTATTTTTTTGATTATAGGATTGTCATACAACACAAAACATACAGTTGAAGTCGGAAGTTTACATAGACTTAGGTTGAAGTCATTAAAACTCATTTTTCTTAACCACTCCACAGATTTCATGTTAACAAACTATAGATTTGGCAAGTCGGTTAGAACATCTACTTTGTGGATGACACAAGTAATTCTTCCAACAATTGTTTACGGACAGATTATTTCACTTATAATTCACTATATCACAATTCCAGTGGGTCAGAGGTTTACATACACTAAGTTGATTGTGCCTTTAAACAGTTTGGAAAATTCCAGAAAATGATGTCATGGCTTTAGAAGCTTCTGATAGGCTAATTCACATCATTTGAGTCAATTGGAGGTGTACCTGTGGATGTATTTCAAGGCCTACCTTCAAACTCAGTGCCTCTTTGCTCGACATCATGAGAAAATCTAAAGAAATCAGCCAAGACCTCAAAAAAAGAATTGTAGACCTCCACAAGTCTGGTTCATCCTTGGGAGCAATTTCCAAACGCCTGAAGGTACCACGTTCATCTGTACAAACAATAGTACGCAAGTATAAACACCATGGGACCACGCAGCCGTCATACCGCTCAGGAAGGAGGAGTGTTCTGTCTCCTAGAGATTAACGTACTTTGGTGCGAAAAGTGCAAATCAATCCCGGAACAAACCTTGTGAAGATGCTGGAGGAAACAGGTACAAAAGTATCTATATCCACAGTAAAACAAGTCCTATATCGACATAACCTGAAAGGCCGCTCAGCAAGGAAGAAGCCATTGCTCCAAAACCGCCATAAAAAAGCCAGACTACGGTTTGCAACTGCACATAGGGACAAAGATCGTACTTTTTGGAGAAATTTCCTCTGGTCTGATGAAACAGAAATAGAACTGTTTGGCCATAATCACCATCGTTATGTTTGGAGGAAAAAGGGGGCTTGCAAGCTGAAGAACACCATCCCAACCGTGAATCATGGGGGTGGCAGCATCATGTTGTGGGGGTGCTTTGCTGCAGGAGGGACTGATGCACCTCTCAAAATAGATGGCATCATGAGGAAGGAAAATTATGTGGATATATTGAAGCAACATTTCAAGACATCAGCCAGGAAGTTAAAGCTTGGTCGCAAATGGACAATGACCCCAAGCATACTTCCAAAGTTGTGGCAAAATGGTTTAAGGACAACAAAGTCAAGGTATTGGAGTGGCCATCACAAAGCCCTGACCTCAATCCTATTGAAAATATGTGGGCAGAACTGAAAAAGTGTGTGCAATCAAGGAGGCATACAAACCTGACTCAGTTACACCAGTTCTGTCAGGAGGAATGGGCCAAAATTCACACAACTTATTGTGGGAAGCTTGTGGAAGGCTACCCGAAACATTTGACCCAAGTTAAACAATATAAAGGCAATGCTACCAAATACGAATTGAGTGTATGTAAACTTCTGACCCACTGGGAATGTGATGAAAGAAATAAAAGCTGAAATAAATCATTCTCTCTACTATTATTCTGACATTTCACATTATTAAAATAAAGTGGTGATCCTAACTGACCTAAGACAGGGAATTTTTTACTAGGATTAAATGTCAGGAATTGTAAAAAACTGAGTTTAAATATATTGGTTAAGGTGTATGTAAACTTCCGACTTCAACTGTAAGAGGGCCTACTCAATCATATAATACAATACACGTTGTGACAGTTATGGTATTGGATGGTTTGTTAAGTGTGTGTGTAAAGGGACTGTACTCTGTAGACAGAAGAATCAAGAAACATTAAGGTTAAATTGTATTGTAGACACAGACAGGAGGATTAAAGACTGGCCTGGAGAACAATAGACAGACAGTAAATAAGGACAGGGTCGAGGGAAAACAATGGAGGAACACATTTCCCACAATCACTGAGAAGCTTCATTGTCTGCTGATGATAATCCAAACATGACAATGTATTCAGTTTGCTTCCTGAATGACATTGCCTTTAATTCTAAATTGAGCCCAACCCTGCTATGCACACAGACTGATTCATTCTTAAGGGTACCAGCTGAATTCAGAGAGTCATGGGCACTGTCATGGGTGCATTCTCAAAAGCAGGAACAGTCAGTGAGTGAGTCAACCCATTACTCTGTCAGAAGACAACATTCATCACCATGATTGAGTTGGAATCAAATGGAGACACCCAGTTATTCTCTTCTAGAAGAATCCTGCCTAACCCTTATTTGATCATGTGCAACTAACAAAATGTAACTCTAAACAAAGACCATATCTCAAACACATCCTTGCCAGCTCTACAGATCATACTTATCTGTCCGTTATGAACCTGAACTTGATATTAATGGGAGAGTAACAACTAGCCTTGTGAACTGGGCTGAACTTTCCCTTTGCTGAAGCCCTCTGTGAAAACAGCATTCATCCTCAACTAACATAACCAGGCAGCATTCCCTGGAGGTGACCACACCACTCATCAGCTCAGATAGAGAGAGAGAGAGAGAGAGAGAGAGAGAGCGAGCGAGAGAGAGAGAGAGAGAGAGAGAGAGAGAGAGAGAGAGAGAGAGAGAGAGAGAGAGAGAGAGAGAGAGAGAGAGAGAGAGAGAGAGAGAGAGAGAGAGAGAGAGAGAGAGAGTATATGGCCATAGTATGATATTCCAGTCCTTTGGAACTTTTGTGAGTGTAATGTTTACTGTTCATTTTTTATTGTTTATTTCACTTTTGGTAATTATCTATTTCACTTGCTTTGGCAATGTTTCCCATGCAAATAAAGCCATTTCAATTGAATTGAGAGAGAGAGAGAGAGAGAGAGAGAGAGAGAGAGAGAGAGAGAGAGAGAGAGAGAGAGAGAGAGAGAGAGAGAGAGAGAGACAGAGAGAGAGAGAGAGAGAGAGAGAGAGAGAGAGATAAAGACAGAGAGAGAGAGAGAGAGAGAGAGAGAGAGAGAGGGGTAAAGACAGAGAGAGAGAGATAAAGACAGAGAGAGAGAGATAAAGACAGAGAGAGAGAGAGAGAGAGAGAGAGAGAGAGAGAGAGAGAGAGAGAGAGAGAGAGAGAGAGAGAGAGCTATCTGTTATGATATTAATTCCACCAGAAAAGTCGTCATCGAAGTTCCAGAACATATAGTAGGTCTACATTAAGTAAATTAGATTAACAACGCAGTACAATCAACTACAAAAGTGGCCTCTATTTGTCATGTTTGGGTTGCCAATGTACAATTCAGTGGGAAAGTGATACTGTATGTCTTATACATTACATCAGCTGATGTATAAATAGCAATAGCCGTTGGCCTGGAAACCTGGAACAACCTCAACTCAGACTGAGGAGTGGTGTTGGGTGTTGGCCCCTGAACACAAAGTCCTTACGACGTCACCACCAAGCCATGCAAGAATGACAGAACCTATGTAATAACTGAAATGGGAGAAATTATATATGGGGAAGGGCATCCACTTGTATTTAATAAAGGGAGAAGGAAGGGGTGAAAAAAAGATCAGATTTGGGCTACCTGTGTAAACACAGCCTTGTTGTTGTCCATATGTGGGCCTACTATAATAATGTATCCATAAAGATTTGTACATGTTTTAATTCGTTTTTTAAAAAAAAGTAGTTTATTTACACTAACATTAAAATGTATGTTAGTTAAGTAAGTCATGTTAATTAGGACTAATATTAATAGATAGCCGAATAGACTAACATAGACTAACTAAGCTAACGTTATAAACTAACATTGGCCATATCCTTGATTTGTAACCTACTACCCTAAATAGTCATCTGACTGTCTCAAATAAAAAAAATAAAAATAAAAACATTTTGTGCCTAGTCAATCCCATTGAGAACATTTCGAGCGGGAGATGAGTGTACCTAAATGAAACGTAGGCTATATAAACCGCGGGAGGGCGAAAAAAAAAACCCAAAATGGAGTAGAAAGTTGACTAGCTCACGTTGAAATTCAACGTGACTTGTGGTCTTGGAACAGAGCCAAGGCAAAACGTGACGCAATGCCGACATGAGAATGTGTCACATTCAAAAGAGCTGGGTAATTGCCAAGATATTTTACCTGGAGAGAGGAGAACTATGGCTCAGTGCAATAAGTAGTCTTTGCGCGCAATTGGAGCTTCAACACTTTCTTAAAATGAAAACGAGGTAGGACATCTATTGAAAAACTCATTAGAAATGTGTTGGTTGATTTCAAGAAAGTAGTCTATACCAAGATTATTTTTTATTGCATACCATATTTCGCATTAGCCTACACACTTAGAAAAAAGGGTTCCAAAATAGTTATTTGGCTGTCCTCATAGGAGAACCCTTTTTGGTTCCAGGTACAACTCTTTTGGGTTCCATGAAGAACCATCTGTGGAAATGGCTCTACAAGGAACTCGAAAGAGTTCTACCTGGAACAAAAAAGGGTTCTTCAGAGGGTTCTCCTATGGGGACAGTTGAAGAATCATTTTCGGTTCTAGATAGCACCTTTTTTTAATATGAGTGTATTGAATAATGCAATGCCAGGATGCGCAATTGTACCACACCTTTGTGTCATTGGATAACATTTATTTGAAGACATCAGGAATGAATGATTACATAAAGGTGTTTTCCTTGGATAAGGTCCAGCTCAATGGTCCATTTCCAAAGACAAGCTTGTTATGATCATTATCACGTGATTAAGTATTCTGGCGGTAGGACGTCCTATTGCCTTCTAGGAACAAACAAGTCACGTAAGGGGACATGGGAGCGCAATAACTGGGAGCTTTTAACGTGATATTAGTTTATCGTGAGAAGTGAAGAGCAGCAGTCTAGACTTCGGTTAGGAGCGTGATTTTTGATCTGCAACATCAGGAATCGCAACATTATTTCAGATTTGAGTGCATCTTTGGACACTGATGGTAAGATAAGTGACTGTAACACATTGTCAATATTTTTTTAGAAGTTTTGCATTCTTATTTTTCACACTACAAACGCAAATCATAGGCACAATCTGTGCTATTCGGGTTTTTATTGACAATGTGTATTTTCTTTCTGTTGCATCTCATTGACCAACATATCATGTAGTGTGCGATTGTAACTGCGTCATCTGCGCTTTTATACTTCTGCTGTGTTATCTTCAAAATAAGGCTACTTTGAATGCTGTTCTCTTAAAAATGTGGTTTCAACGCTTTTCGCATTTCACCGCCTATTTAGAGAAGTTGGGCAGAATTATTATCGGAGGTTGGGATTGTGTGTGTGGCTCCGGGACTCCAGAGAGTTGTAAATGAGAAAATTGCCGCGCCCACCTTTTCGACGCAAACAACTTTCACTACAAGGAGTTGAGCTGTTGCTGAAGAGGGAATGACAGTTTATATTCGTTTAGAATACTGTTTTTATGTTCATGAAAATATGTTACTGGAAAGAAAACGTGTTTCAATCAAAGGATTTAACGTCAAACTTGTTTTCAAAGCACTTTGAAAAAAAGTTTTCCTTCACAGACAGGCTAATAAGAATTTTCTCAAACTGCGTCATGAACGCAATGTAAACTATGGACATCTTTGGCATAGTAGGCCTAACCTATATACTACTAGGCCAACTATACACTTTATGAGGATGCTTCATGTAAGTTATTAAATATCTATACATAGAGGGCAACGAATATATAACTCCCAGTTTTGGTCTGTACATATGTTTTAAAACAGTTGACAGACCATTGTTCAATGCTCAGTTGAGTCGACCTGCACCCCATCAATTCCCTGGCTCACACCCCTGATTTCCTCTCAAGATTCTTACACTCTAAAAAATGTAACCATGGCTGTAATGTAAATATTGGACAGAACACATGCTGATATCTTTGTTGAATGACCCATCCTGTTGGGTTGTTGGGATTACTCCAACATGGGTTAATTTTACCATCAGTTGAGTTTTTATTCACTTTCAAGCTGGGTTGACCCAGCAATAGAATGCCGTGTCTCGCAATTTCTTGGCTTGCAATGTCTCGCAACTTCAGTAAAGCAGGGCCTATTATCAATGAATAGGCTACGATATTTTACACACAACAGACCGAAGGCTGAACACAAACTCATCATTAGCGGAGAGCGAGCCAGCGCGAGACAGAGAGGAGGGGTTGGCAGAAATGTGTGTATATATCTTGGTAATCTCTGTCTCGCAATGTCTTGTCTTGCATGCCTCGCAAATTCACCAAAGTAGCCTACAGTTGGCGTCTTCCGCCCTGGTTTTCTTTAAATTACATAACTTTTCCCAGGCCTTAATTGCCTATCGTCTAGATGTCCATAACAAGGAAAATAATATGTTTTATGATAACTGCACAGTGATTTTAATTTCGCAGGTGTAAAAAATAAAAAATATTGTTTTTCATTTATGGATTCTTCTTAATGTTAAAGATACCAATTTCATTTAAACGTGTTAACGTTCACACACGGAATAACAATACAACAGAACAGATTAACCGGAATAATATTTACTCTCACGGGTTACCAAAAATAACTATCTGAAAGCTACTCCCTACCAAGCCATGCCTCCAGTCTTCTGATCTGACCCGCTGGGTCATATCTCAGTAACTCAGCATCAACAACCCAACCTTACTCTTTTGAAAGAAAACAACCCATTCACTGATGCTGATAGTGGGTAACTGACTGTTACACCGGCAGCTAAAACTGTAATTCAAGGAGGCACGAAAATAAGGAAAAAAATATCTAGATGTTTCTAGCTTTGATAAGAAAGGTCAGAAAAGGGAACTTTTTAGGGAAGTTCTCATTATAGACCGGGGATAGACTCAGCAAGGCAACTCTGACCAACCCAACAGGTATTTATTTCAGAAATTCAAAATGTTATATGTGATTTATTGAATATGAATTCATATTTTCTAGACTTTGGAAGTCGTAATGTAGGCCTATACTGTATAATGTTTTACTTGCTATCGCTTTTATAATTTAATTGCTGTTGGGAATTATGTGATTAATTAAATCCCCCCCAAAAAGCTGATCAGGGCCTGTATCCACAAAGAGTCTCAGAGTAGGAGTGCTGATCTAGAATCTGTTCATATAATATTGATAGGCTTTGTGGATACAGGCCCAGGTTTCCTTGGTGGGTAGAACATTTGCGTGTCACTAAAAATAAAAGTGTTTAAAATATTTAAAAACACCAGTATTGGACGGTTGTAACTCGTAAACTACAAGAACGTGTAACATTCCTGAGGTTCAGAATGTATCCCTGTAATTACATGGGGTGACTAGAAGAGAACATAAAACATTCTCCATACGTTTCCTGGTCCGCACCATGTGACCTTTCCTCCTGACCTCTCACCTCTGGCAGCCAGAGCAGAGACCAGAGCAGGTGGAGAAGGTTCATTTTCACACACTTCAGGTGTTCTTCTATTCTGATTCTATGGACGTTGGAGATTTATTTGGTGTGTGGGTCTCTTACCATATGATTAATTACTACGTGGGTTAGGTAGGGCATGTGTGTTTGATCACATAAAACTCAACAATGCCCCAAAAGGGCAAACGCTGAACAGAACAGATGTTTAGTGTGTGTTGCTATGTAGCCTATGCCTAAACCTAGACTGTATCAATAGTAACCTGGGCCACACCTCGTAGAGAAAACAGACACCTAAAACAGACACCTAAAACAGACACCTCACCTCTAACCCTCTCCTCTCTCTTTCTCTCTCAGGGACATTGAGATGGCATCATTATCATCTGTCAATGCCATGCTGGTCTGTGGGAGTGTGGAGGAGCTGAAGTGGAGGGCCCAGGGCCCGGTGAGGAGGAACCTGTTTGGGCCTGTGGACCACGAGCAGCTGCAAGAGGACTTCCAGAGGCACCTGTGTATGAGCGTGGAGTCGGCCAACAAACGCTGGGACTTTGACTTCAACACCGACCGGCCTGCCGCCAAGGGTATCAGCGTGGAGTGGGAGGAGATGAAGTGCCAGGATGTGCCAGTGTTCTACCGCAGCTGTGTGGTGAGGAAGCCAGGGATTGGCATTGCCGGGCGGAGGGCAGAGAGAGGGAATGTCAGGCTGGCGCGGGCGTCGTCTCCAGGGTCGTCCAGCTGTGGAGAGGAGTACCTGGAGGTGACCACCAGGGAGAGCTATACGATCCAGAGGCGGGAGAAGAGGACAGCCAGCCAGAGGGCAGGAGCAGTCAAACGGAGACAAGCCGCCATAACAGGTCAGTGTCAGTGAGCGGGAGAGATGCTGCACCCCCCACTTTAAAAAATGTACCTTTTATTTCCTTCTTACATTTTTGCCACAAATAGTGAGTGCAGAGGTAAAAAAATACATTTATATATTTTTGTATTATTATTATTATTATTCCAACCATAAGCCCAGAGGTCTTCATTTAAAGAGAGATAATAGACGTTTATTGGTTGTTTTGAACCTGCTATTAACTGTTGAGTGACAGCGGTGAATACCTGTGTTCTGCCAAGAGCTCTATATGTGAACTATGTTAGGAACAGGCCTTACAACAACTCTGTGTTACCTATGCTATGTTCCCAAACAGTTTATATAACCCTGATATATGCCTCGATGGTTGCGCCCCAAATTGCACCCCATCCCCTATATCTAGTGCACTACCCTATGGGCCCTGGTCAAAAGTAGTGTACAATACAGGGAATAGGGTGCCATTTTGGATACACACATTATTTCCCTGATAGACCATTACTGGGACTGGGAACTAACACCTGTTCTCTCTCTGCACAGAATTCTTTGTCGTGGAGAAGAGGAGGGCCATGTATCAAAAAGGGTCCTCTCGGCAGTAAACACAGACCAAGAAAGAGTGGGCACGCCCCGTTTGGAAATCACCTCTTTAAGATGAATATATAATTTCTGCAGATTTCTGTAGCGACTTTGACGGTCAAATACCTCATAGCTACAATGTCTTAAAAACTCCTGACAAAATAACTCCTACAAGGAAGCTAACTAACGTCCTCTCAGAGTGGAAATGATGGATATGCTTGTATATATATTTATATAGCTGTATTTCATCTATATTTTCTAAGCTTGTATGATTGTCTAAGCTTTAGATTATACTGTGAAATAATTCAAATGCACTCATCAGGAAAAAACCTCAATGGCGCTGTTGTAAGAGACTTCTTCCAACAGTACACTTGGTATAGTATTTCTTAAGTCCAAACCACCTCGGCCCACAGTTCAATTATTCCTGACCTCACTCCACGTGTAGTCTTCAGTTTCACCATGGCTGTAAAAGTATCAGCCGCATGAGTAAGAGGCCCCGGGGTCACCTCAGCTCAAATTGGCAACGTGACCATAATTAGCCAAGGGTGCGAAGGTCAACGGTGAAGTTCCAAAACTATTAGGCTGTGCCTGCATCGGTAGGGACTTATTTTTAAAAATGATAATGATACATCTTATTGAGTAATAATATTTATCTTTATATGTCTATTATTACGGTAAGCTTTTTGGTTTGAGTATTATGACAGAGTGATATAAGGTGTCAGTAGGCAACGAGCTGAAATTAGTTAATTCTCAAATATTGTTATTATGGCTGACATACAAAACTGAATAAAATACATGTATTTTTATTTTATTCAGCACCCTTCAGTTAGCCCCATTTATCTTATTAAGGTAGTTGAGCATATTCTTGGAAACCGTTTGGTAACAAAACTGAATATACCTTGTATGTTTGCTTTGTTGGCTAAATCCATTTAACAACATTGTATAACGACAGCCTCTAGGTTTTGAACATGGCTCTTTTTTTTTTTAGCATGAAGGTAATGTAGCATTGACATTATTTGGAGTTGTAGTTATAATGATGTTGCAGTTCACGAAAGTACAGGAATCCTTAATGCATGCGCAACATTCCAAGTTCTGTCAGTAAATTATTATTTTTTATGAGGAGCTGAGCTGTAACATATTTCCATTGCTGTGCTAAATACCTGTCTGTTGTTACAACTAAGGCAGTTGACCCAAAAAAAGAACAATTATATTATTTGTGAGTCATCCGTAGCCAGATAAATCCACATGCCTTAAGCGTCTCCAAATCACATCTCAGATGTGATTAATAGACAGTATCACAGATTTATCCGTTGGCATTACATTCCAAACTTTATGCCGTTCATTCTCCATAGCCAGTCACATCACAATATTGTAAATAATGGTGGCAAAATAGCAGTCCAAAGGGGAGTGCCTGTCCTTAAATGTGTCATGTTTGAACAAATAGCCATAATCTGGATTACCTACCTCATTGAGCGATTGAAAAATAAAAAATATATAAAACATTTCTATACAGTAGAAAAATATATACAAAATGACAAACAATTCCAACATACAGTATTTGTTGGATACTACAGGAGATAGTTAGGGACTTTATTATTAGACAGCAACAGAATGTCCGAGACTCTCAATCAAAGAGGTTCTATAGCCAGAAAAGTGGCCTGTGATCTAGAGGGCTTTTTTCTGGAACCATAGAGGTCCTTATAACACCCCCCTCTTGACTTTACACACTTCACCTCACAAGTGGAATCGATTATCAGTTTTTATTTAATCATATTTTGTGTGTTTTTTTTTTTTTTGTGTGTGTTTGTACTTGAGTCTATATGTGTATGTTGGTTTCAACAAGTTCAAAACAAAACTTTAAAAGTCTGTTAACTTATTTCTAACTATGTATCTTGTTTTTGTAGGAAATAATTATAAATACCCTTTCGGTAAAACTAACTGATTATGTGTATTGTTGAACTGTCTTTGCACTAAAACATTATTGACAAGATAACTCTATATTTCTGATGTTATAGAGCTACTCTCGTGGGAGAAGCGTTTAGAAAAACCAAACCTTCACTGCTGTGCTGGAAATAAATCATCCTGCCAAGTATGTTAATTCAATGTTCATAAATGCTGTTTTCATTGCTTTATGATATTTCAGGTGTGTGAATACAGTTTGGGTCATTGAAGTTCAAATTGAGATGGTTTCCCAAAATATATCGTCAATTCCCTTGGCATGAATAAAATAAATGAGTCAACAGTTTTGAAAAAGTCCATTTGCTTTTCTTGAAAAAAGAATAAAACATAGGCTCATTAAAACAATAATTTAAAGTGCACATATGGAAAAAGAACTTAACATTTACCACAGATTAAGAACATACATTTGACAATAATACAATTAAATACACATTCCATTTCATCAAGTTTAGCAGGTCCTGGACCAGCTGAAATGCACATGTGGCCTTGGTTAAAACCAGTACAGTAATTTAGCAACTGATCCCAGTCCAACCAGGAGAACTACTTGTACCGTTTTCATTTATGTACCTACAGTAAATAAAATCCCTTCAACTCATTTTGATTCTTTTTACATTGATGTAATCTTACTAATCTTTAAATAAATAAATATTACAGAGGTGTGCAGTTCATGTTTACTGACTGTTAAGACTTAAAAAAGCTGCTTAAAAACTTTATTGGCAAATGTACCGTTTACACTGACCACGTTTACATGCACACCAATATTCCGTTATTATTCGGGGTACTCAAGTATTCTGTTTTTAAATTGACACAGGTAAACATCATATCCCGTTTACAATAACCCGTTTAGGGACCGGGGAGAACAGTGGAAAGTTTGACTGGTTTTAAGGAAATTAAAAGCTGAGAAAACGATGAAATACGTTTATGATAAGACTTCAATTTGTCTTGGGTGTATATTTTGTGGTTGAAATACTGCCCGCTTGCGTAACAGTGTCGTAGATAACGCATTACACGCGCGCCCGCATTTTCTCGAGATGCTGAAAGAAAGAAATAATTTCTCTACTCTTCCTGAGACAAAATTAACATTTGTTGTATCATTTTACTGCAAGAAATGCATAATTCTGCAGGAGTTAATATTATGCTACATGTGAAAGGTTATAGGTCATATTTCAGTTACTATTTAAACCCATATGAACTTAAACAAGGAATATTCTGTTTATTCATCGGTACAGGGATACTCGTGAACGGGAAATCAAAAGTGCATGACCTTATGCGGGATATGAGCTACTACCCAGAATACTGTGCGCATGCAAACGTGGTCACCGACCACAGTGTGTGCTACAGCCCATGGCTGAAAATCCAGCAAGCAGACGTGTGACTGAGATTCTAAGAGTGAGTGATGGACTTGTATCAGTGAGTATGTGTGTGTTTTGTGTGTTTTTGAAATCTGATATCTACTAAGCGCAAATGTGCAATCATTCTATACGAGTTATACACTCCAGTAAACAGGTAAATCAATTGGAATGATTGACAGCTGCTTGAAACTTCCCAGCTCGGACCACAAAACATTGAGGGCCCTGCCCCCACTCGTAAAAGGCGCTGAAGTAATATCTTTAAAAAATGTCAGACCAAATATATACATAGATTGGACACACACATTCATAGACATATTGTACATTCATCTACAGTAGAGATCAGTGGACATCTGATTGACTGACAGGCAGTATGCCCCATAGGGAAGACATAGGAAACAATATGGCCCCCGTGAGGAAGGCTTCACAGCTGGTGTGTCCGTGCCTGTCTGTCCCTCCACAGGTCCCGAATCTCAGTCACGATCAGCGGCAAGATGAAGACTATACTGCCCCCTGTCTGTGAGGCAATCACATAACAGGACCAAATACGTCACAAGCAGAGACAACACAGTACCTTATGTAAGATGCTCCTGAGGAGAATTAGTGACTAATTAATGGAAGATATGTACATTGTCTCACATTATGGACTAACCAGATGATCTTACCATGACTATGAAGAAGTAGAACACACACATCCAGCCCAGTTTGCTCTCGATCAGAGATACCAAGTACTGAAAGAGAAGGTCAAAAACTCTACGTTAAAATCACTGGAAAGCATATATTTATGTATGTATGTATGTATGTGTGTGTGTGCGTGTGTGTGTGTACTTTTTCTGTCTCCAGTGTGTGTTACCTGTCCCGCTGCAGCTCCAATACTCCCAGTCCCGTCCACTATGCCGGTGACGGTAGCCAGAGCCTCCTGACTACCCCTGAGGGCCTCCTGTCGGCCCAGGTCTGCAGAGATGGCTGAGCTGATCATGTTGGACGGACCTCCTATGAAGAATCCTGTGATTGCCAGGAGAGCTGCATTGACCACCTGGTCCGGAGGAGAGTCTGAGAGGGGACACATGGTTAATTCACACATTTTTTTGTTGCTTTTGTACGAAACAGGGAGGGATGTGGTTCTATTTTTCTTTCCTCCCCCCACTCTTGGTAGTAAAAATTGCGAATAGATGTTTTGGACTAGAAAAAGGAGTACTCACGGCTGTACCCCACCAGGGCTCCCATCGCCAGCAGCAGACTGACGGCTAACACTGGAGCTCTCTTCCCCATGCAGTCAGAGATCAGGCCCTGGATCGTGCCACCTGGGAGAGAGAGAGACAGAGAGCAGAAGATGAATACACCCTTTCCTGTCCCGTCTTAAGGGCTCTGCGCAGTCTACGCAAAAAGAGCCGACGGAGGTCGCGTTCCAAAAAACTACGTAGAGAACGATGCAAACGGACGGCTCCTTTAGACAGCGTAGATAAATGACTCTGCATAGCTAGCTAGGATGTTACCACGTCTAAAACCGCAGTCAACAACACCAATGCCAATGTCATTCATATCAACCAGTCAATAGAGTTAGAGTTAACTAGTTAACTAGGCCTGGGCTGGAACACTCACCTATGATGCCTCCCACGTCGTACCACACAGAGAGCCTGTCGGCCTGGGCCTCCTTCCAGCCAAAGTTCCTGCTCAGGTAGAAGGGCAACCAGAAAAAGAAGGAGTAGTTGACAAGCTTCAGACAAGCGTACGCCAGGGAATACTGGGGAGAGAGGATGACAGTCACCAGTTACTGAGACGGTAATCTCGGAACAAAAAAACGTAATATCGTCAGATGCTCGATAATACAATGCTTGCTTTCTTGGTCCATTTGCACAGGTAAGGTTCTGGGAGGAGAGGTTGAGCGAAAGATACTAACGCAACTAGCGACGTCTTCACCCCAGTAAACAAAACTGTCAGCCAAAGAATAAAGGAAATGCTTAAACAGGGAGGGGCAGATAGCAGGGAGGATTATAAGATGACAGAGGGAAAGAAATAGATAAGGACATGGACGGGGTGGGGTGAATGAAAGAGGGAGACAGAGACACACAGAGAGCTCCAGTAATATCCCACTCACAGGCAGCACCCCGGGAAGGCAGAAGGCCTGGCAGAATCCGATGGCTTTGGGTGTTTCCTCCGGCTCCTCATCCCCCTGCTGGATGGTGTAGTACCCTCCGTCACACACCTCCTCCGATCCCTCCTCCTCTTCCTCATCCTCTTCATCACTCATCAGAGGCCTGTGACTGTCTGTGTCTCTCTCCAGTGGACTCAGATCCGTTTCTGACTCCAAACACAGACCTGATGGGACAGAGAAACAACTCAAACTCTTCAGCAAAAGAGTCATATAGTTATGTACATTGTAGCTATATGTGCTTTATATCATATTCCACATACATTACTACAAGTTCCTCATGGGAAAATGAAAGACTCATGTCAACAGAATTGATACAAACAATTCGATGACACAGAAAGGAGGAAGTTGTTCAAATGTTGATTCTATTCTACCGATCCATTGACTTAATATTTATTTTATTTTATTATTTCTTATTGTGGTTGTATTGACGAAAAGGAACCCGGAAGTAAACATTTAGACTAACACAACTTGAAACTTGAAGAGAAAGAAAGTACAGTATGATACAACGACAGGGAGGCAATGCCAGACCAATGAAGGAAACTGGGCACGTGTGGACCCAATACTCACCCACTTCTTTAGGGGAGGTGAGCAGACCAAAGAATACCACCACCCCACCAGCAAACTGCAGCACTGAAGTGACCAGGAAGGCATACTGCAGAAACACAGCATAACACCTTGTATTGTGAATTGTGCTGTTCATGTTTTCTGCCCTGGGTACCACAGATGGACTATGTAGCTAACTATGTAGAAAGAGGTTGAGAGAAAGACAACACCACATAACTTCACTTTTCTCTAGACAACAATGTTGACTTACTAACTAGACCATACCAGGTATTGTCTATGCTACATAGCATGTCTGTTTTTCATCTAGACGTTATAAAAAGGTGAATCCCAGCGCGGATCTGTAATATGTATATCTGCGTGTGCCTGCACTCACCTCATATCCGTACTTGAGAACACTGGACGCCAGGAAAGCTCCCAGAATGTTCCCAACAGAGGCACAGGCACTCCACAGGCCAAACACAAAACCTCGCCTGGAAGGAGGCAGAGACATACAGCGGTTACAACACAATACTCAATTAGAACCTTCTCTTCTAGAATACAAATAGAACCAATAATAAATCAGTACATCACAGGGTGATTCCATATGGTTTCAATCACTTTCTGACGGCATCCCTTTGATATAAAATAAGGTCTTGACTTGGATAATGTAAAATAGGATCTAAGCTACAACATTTGTGAAAATTAGCTTTTAAATTAAATCAAGAAATGTTTTGTATTTTCTTTTTACCTTTATTTTACTAGGCAAGTCAGTTAAGATCAAATTCTTATTCACAATGGCTGCCTAGAACAATGTTCTGCCCCTGCCTTGTCCGCTCGGGGATTCGATCCGGCAACCTTTCGGTTACGGGCCCAACACTAACCACTGGGCTACCTGGACGTTTTTTCCATTTATGGTTGGACTTCATCACGTAGGGCGCACCGTTTGGTGTCACCTTGTTAGTCACTATGTGTTCCACCTGTGCTGGTTGCCATCTCGATAGTGGGAAGGCGTTTTACCTGTCCTGGCCCAGGTGCTATTTAACAGTGGCTGGCCCAGTGCTCCAGTTGCCTTGATAGATGCGGAGGGTTAACACCTTTAGTTAGTGTTCCCTATTTTGATTTAAAAAACAAACAATCCTTTATCCGATTTGGTTTTGCTCTACCTTTTCGGTTTACTTCCTGTCTTAAATTCTTTTGTGGGTTTTTCTTTTGTTTGCCTCTTCTTGGGCAAATTTCGTAGTTGCTCATGGTGGGTGTCTTTAAGGTTTCAGTTGTTGTTTCTAGTCAACTTTCAGTGGACACGCCTGTCTTTCAGAACCTCTCCTAAAACCCCACCAGTTTCGTCTTGGTTGTTGCTCAGTGACTATGTTAGATCACCCATCTGTTTGCGTGACATTTTTGGGTTTCTTTTTGGGGAACGTAACAGTATGCAAAAAGGGTCAACTATGAACACCTATCTCCTGAATGCATTGGCATTCAGTTCCAAAAAGTTACCTTCTGACCAATTTCACCGTGGGCAAACATGTATGAAAGGTTTCAGGCAAATCACAAGGTGTGCAGTCAGAAAGTGATTGAAATCGTAAGTAACGACCCCACAGTTAAAGCAATCCCCTAAGGCTACTGTTTGTAAAGACAACCTTTTTGATCGTTGACATTCAGGGAGCCTTACTCAATCTGTGTGAGTGATCTTCATTGATCAGTAGTGATGGGGAATCAAATCTATACAGTTACAGACGGAGATATTCTTTTTGACGATATATAGCGTCGTATCGTTTT
The DNA here is from genome assembly GCA_023634145.1 of Thymallus thymallus. Lineage (NCBI taxonomy): Eukaryota > Metazoa > Chordata > Actinopteri > Salmoniformes > Salmonidae > Thymallus > Thymallus thymallus. The sequence continues at coordinate 6,073,198 of CM042420.1, forward strand.
GACAATATTTCAATACTATTTTTGCGCTAATTCGCTGTACCTGCACCTAAACTCCAGTATGTCCTTCATAGCTTGTTCTCCATCTTATCTTTAGGGAGCACATTTGGTTTCAGCACTTTTATTTCCATGACTGACTAAAACGGGTTTTCTCATGGATATCGCGTGTCCCTCTGCAGCTGATATATGGTGAGCAACATGTTTGGAACAGTGAATCCCAATAAAATCACAATCGTGGCAATTCCAACCATAATGATCAGTGTTGGGAGTATACTAGTGTCATGGCAGAGAGAGTGATATTGATACTCACCCTGACTTGCCGAACCAGTTCCCCATGACTGCCACCACACAGGGCCAGACAGCAGACTGCAGAAGGCCGTTCAGCACCCAAAGGCCACAGTACAGGTAGATGTTATATAACTGCAGCCACTCAGTCAGGGTACCAAACACAAACTCCTGGGAAGTGAGGGAAGGAAAAAACGGAAGGTTAAATTAGATTACGTCATCAATAGAACACAATGTAATGGGTTCAAAACGCAGAATCTGCAGTATATATATATATATATATATATATATGACTATTGTAGTAACTACGTTTTAATTGTAAGTACCTATTATATAAATCTGATGTAACAACTGTGTAGATGTATATGGAATAGAAAAGTATGTGCCCCCGCTTACCACTATGGCTGAACCGCACAGACCAAAGGAGAGGACATATCGTAGGTTCATGCGGTCTCCAATCACTCCACTCATATATAGGCCCTGCATGAATATTGAACAACACACACTCGTTTTTACTCTGTCCTCCTGCTTTTACTATGCATCAGTGTGCTTGTTTCCATGTTGATAATATTCATGAATTAACATACAGTCATGTGAAAAAGTAAGTACACCCCCTTGAAAGTTCTCTCTTATTTTACATATTTGGACAGATGGATATGTAATCTTCACTTCAACACTACTGACAGATAAAGGTTACCCAATTTAACAAAATCAATTTTTTTTTGAAAATGTTATGCAATTAAAATAAACAAAAACGCCTTTTCCTTATGGGGAAATACAAATACTAATGGTCAAATAGTATAGTATAATTTTAGACATTTTATGTGATGGTAAAGGTAGGGGTGTAATAACTTTTTCCCCATAAGGAAAAGGCATTTTTGTTTATTTTAATTGCATCAAATTTTCAAAAAAATTGGGTAACCTTTATCTGTCAGTAGTGTTGAAGTGAAGATTACATATCCAAATATGTACATTAGTTTAATGTGCTTATTAGGGTGTGGCAGGAGAGAGAAGTAAATCCGATCGGACTGATTAGGCTACATTAAGTCACTGTTGCTAGACTACCAGTCCCTCCCCCCCATGCCCCCAGCTGGCCCTGACACTCACCACGGCGTAGGAAAACAGGAAGATGGTGTCGAGGACACCCAGGAACAGAGTGGCTTCATCGGAGTCTGCGAACAGATTATTCTCATCCCACGTCTGAAGATTCAGAATAGACAATCAGAGATACACACAGTAATAAACACAGATAAACTTTGTATCATATAAAACATGGTCAGAGCAATTGAATAAAGGGATTTATTTGACCATTAGTATTAGCTGTAGTAGCTGTGTCAGTAGCTCCACACTTGATAACACTTCCTCATCCACTACACACAAAGTAAATATTGAGGATTAAACACGAAGAGATCAAATCAAATCCAATTTTATTGGTCACATACGCGTGTTTAGCAGATGTTAATGCGGGTGTAGCAAAATGCTTGTGTTTCTAGCTTCCGACAGTGCAGTAATATCTAACAAGTAATATCTACCAAACTCACAACAATACACACTAAGGAATGGAATTAAGAATACATAGATATTTGGACGAGCGATGTCAGAGCGGCGTGGACTAAGATACAGTAGAACAGAATAGAATACAGTATATATACATATGAGATGAGTAATGCAAAATATGTAAACATATTAAAGTGACTAGTGTTCCATTATTTAAGTGGTTGATCACTAAACAAATCCAACAGTGCAAACTGAGGCAAAATAGCAGACATCCAGGAATTGAGTCATTATATCTCTTTATCAGAGGCCATTATTTAAGCGAGGCAAAAAAAAGGGGGGATTATTCAAGGAAGTGAATGCGCATCCTCCTGAGTATGTACCTCCCCGGGTGAGAAGGCAGGAGAGCTGGCATTCTGCACAGAGGGAGTCCACTGGGCTGAGATGCTCACTTTCACATTACTGAAGGTCTTCCTCGAGGCGTGCAGGAGGACATAGCTGGAGAGAGAGGGAGGGGAGACTTAATAAAGCCCCGTTATATTCCTAGCACAACAAAGGACCAGAAACATCCAGGGCCTTCCAATGCTGTGTTTAGCTGTTTAAAGCAGCTGGTTTACAACTACTATATATCCTCAAGGTTATAACATGTAATAAGAACTCTAGGCTATACGTCACTTCCTGACGACAGGGCCTGGAAAGCACAGCCACAAAATCTTTGGCACAGCTGAGTGGGGTCAAGGTTCAGAGTAGGGAGGAATGTGAGAAGCACAGGCACAGATTCACAATGAATCTGATTCTTACTGCTCAACTGTCTGATACGTTCACTTTCTCCTACTCGAATATCAACCAGTCTGACCAAGAAGCAATGATGTCTTTTTTACAGTGTAATTACAGTGGAGAGCTGTATAAGACTGAGTACTGTAGCTCCAGTCCAGGCATTAGCACCTGGCTTAGTACTGTATTTACTTAAGGAGGATGTATAGATTTAAATGAGCACAAGTGAGCCTGTGTATCAAATGTGTGTGTATGCTCTGGTATGAGTGCTTGTGTAGAGAGCATTTAGGGCAAAGAAAACCTGAACAGGCACTATGAACATTCAGAGCGTCTTATACCAGATCCCTACAAGGCTGGTGGGAGTTCAGGAGTTGAGTTTACCTAAAGAAGGTGAGGAGGAAGGCGACCAGGTGATGGTGGGTGTACTGCGCCAGGAAGCCACAGCACGGGGACGACATCACAGGGGTCACCAGGAGGGATAGGAGGGGGTGGAGGTCTTCAAGGGAACAGCAGCAGGAGAGGCAGCAGGAGAGGGAGGGAGTTCAGAGAGGGAACAGCACCACACTACGTTTATCCAGCACTACAGCCTAGTTCACAGGACAGCAGCAAACACAGCTCTAAGTCAGAAACACAGCTTTGCCTGAAGAGAGAGAGCTGGGCTTTAAAGTCCTATGAGACCAAGAGGGTATTTTCTTTTTTACCATAGTAAATGTGGGTAAACGGTCAAGGATATAAATCCACAAAACAGGTGACCGAAGGTCTTGTTTAGCCTCTTCCAAAGAAGAAAACCATAAGCTTGTTATCATGAACCTACTTCTCAACATAGAACCTTACTTTTAGTCCTAAAGCCAACAAACCTTGGAACCTGGCCTGAAACCTTTATCTGGTGTAAACACTTGGCCCTCTGAATCACATTCTGCCAATAAAGGCAGCAAGAAACAAATATTGAGATTTCCTTGCCTACTTTTTCCGCAAACGTGTCCTCATTCCAGATGGGAAGAATGGAGTCATTGGTTAGCAATAAATAACCATGGGATATGTCTTCTGTCTGCTTCTGTTGCTGGCTATCAGTGCAGCACTTAAACTCAAGTGACTCACCCTGGTGATAGGTAAAGCATATGGAATACACTAGCTCGATACTTCTCTTCCACTAAATATACATGAATCATTGGGTAACACTATACGGAAATGCAAAATATGTAATCAACATTGAGGTCAAACGGATAAGGACTTTACCTTTTTTTATTCACATAAACACCGACGCTAGCTTGAGATCATCTGTTTACAATCCAGTCTGCTACAGTGTAGCGATCGGTTTCCTTTACCTTCTCTTCTGCTGTGGTTTCGGATTTCCTACTGCCACCAACAGGACTGGAGTGTACCGGAAGTGAAAGCGTGCGACACAGAACCACGTGCCCCTAGTTTCAGCCAATCGTGTTTTTTTTCGACTCAGTAGGTGAGTTAAATGAACCAATAGGATTGCGAGTCGTGGTGTTACAGCTCTACAATGCGTCGTTTGTCAACCTAAGGATCACTTGTGCCATTATCGTCTGATACAAGAGCCCAGAGGCTTTTCTTTAGTGCTTTTCAAGGTAAATTCTCTCTTTTATTGTGATTCAACGCTTATTTGAGCCTAGAATTAGCATACAGAATATAAACTATTTTTCTCCCCCACCCACTTTCACTTATTTTTTAACTCCCTTACCAATTGCTTTAAATACAATGTAAAGGGTTGGATCATTCAGTGGCTGATTCAACCATCTATTTACTAGAATAAATACACGTTTAGATCATGTGCCTAGCTAAAGGGTTTTTTATTTCAAAAATAAAAGCCTATGTCACACAGCACGTTTTACAGATTTTCCATGCCGCGCTTCCTTCCTACAGTACAGGTTAAAACATGCTTACATGGTTATACTTTTGTCAACTTTACATAACCATTTGCTTATGTCAGTAACAAACTGTCAACTAACTGTCACACCTCTCTCTTTCCTGGGCAGGGAGGCAAGCGTTAACCACTAATATGGCCACAACGCAGTCAGTCTTAATGTTAGCGGTATGTATTCTCATGATAACTGAGTTCATACTGGCACAGAGGGACTACTATGACATCCTAGGTGTGCCAAAAGATGCCTCCGAGCGCCAGCTCAAGAAGGCCTTCCATAAGCTAGCCATGAAGTACCATCCTGACCGAAACAAGAGTCCTGACGCAGAGGCAAAGTTCAGGGAAATAGCTGAGGGTGAGTCCTGTCAACTTCTGTGTTAGGTGGATGGTCACTCCCTTGTCTGTTACACCAGGGCTCTGTACGTCAAGTCCACATCAAATGTATTCAAATGGATGGAGTGTTAATCATTCATCCTGTAATTACATTAATACTATCGTAAACATTTCAACAAGTAATGGATGTTTTTTCCAATCTTTTAATATTGTCAGTGTAATAGACATTTTCAGGTGAACAAGGAGAGCCGTTGTTGATAATGTCAATGCAAAATCTATCTGGATTAATTACAAGTTTGCGAACAGTGAGAACAACATCCCACACAGGAGCAGAGAATAATGTCTAATTGGCCTACAATGAGAAAGCCCAATAACCTAATCAGCAACACTAAATGTACTGTAAACAGGAAGTCAAAACAAAAGGCCAGTGACTTTGTCAGCTGCTACAGAATCACTCAGTGTTCACAGACAATACAATATGTCCAGTTTGGCGTCAATCACTATTAACAGATATGAGTTTAATCCATAACAGTCAGCATTGAGTCTAGTGACCTTTAACCTGAGGGTCACAAACAGAACACTGGAAATCATGTGTAATACAGAAAGGGAACACTCATAAATATGCTTAACATTGCGTTAATCACTATAAATATTAACTTTATTGTTCTTAATGTTCCCATTACTGTCAATTATGATGTTTTTAAATGTTAAAGCACTTGTTGTTTTTCTGATGTCTGTAGACACCAAGAGACTTATGTTTCCTTTCCTTTGCCAGCATACGAGACGTTATCAGACGATAAGAGGAGACAGGAATATGACCAGTTTGGACATGGCCCCCCCCTTGGTGAGCCAGGCACAGGAGGCGGGAGGAGTGGACAGCACTTCCAACAGAACTTTAACTTCAACTTTGATGACATGTTCAGAGACTTTGACCTGTTTGGTCATAACCAGCACTCCCATCATGCACATCACAAGAGGGCCTTCAACAGCCACTTCCAGGCCCATCAGGAGGCCCAGAACAGGCACAAGAGACACTTCCAGGGCTCTTTTGGCGGAGAACTCTTTGACAATGTGTTTGAGGACAGGAAGAAGATGTTCTCGTTTAATGGACACACGGGCGGGGCGGACAGCCGGTTCCAGGGCTCAGCAAAACAACAGTGCAGGACAGTGACACAGCGCAGAGGGAACATGGTCACCACATACACAGACTGTTCTTGATTTATCATCACCAGAAACACATCCCCCTACTCACTGGGTATGGGTTTAGCTATTGTGGTTATTTTGGAATTATTGTTAATTTAGCACTTTGTTTAACATGATTTTGGGTGGTTTTGGAAAGAAGTGTGTGCTATAAATGTGTTGATGCCTATGGCCCATAAAACAAACTGTTCTCAAGCAATACCTTTCCCTCATTTTGGATATAATTAAGTTGGGCTTATGTATTAGGTTCTTACTTATGGATATCATTGCATGTTTACGATGCCTCCATTCGGATTTCAATTTACTTTGTTTACATTGTGCTATGACAAGAACCGACTCTCCAATTTCTCAGGTTCTCTCTAGGCTTCCATCTTTGTTTGAGAGTAGCAATTGTATTGAGTTGAGTTGAAGCAAAAAAACAAGGATTCTATATCATAATTTCTTTTATTTTCATTCTGGTGGATTTATATGGCTATGAAAAAACTAAGTAATTCTCTCTTTCAGAAAGAGTTCTTCCAATATCGTGTTATAGTACGTTTATATTGCTTATGCTTTGTCATTTTAGAGCTGTTGCATTTGATTATGGATTAATTACCGCATTTCCCCCCCAGTGTGTTAAGTTGCTGTCACTTACATCAAGGCACATCTTAAACCTTTCCCAGTTGTGAATACAGCACTTGAGTTGAATCTCATCGTGAAGTTGAAGAGAACCTAGCTATAAACATGTATTTAACATGGCTACACACCATTATCAACTGTTACCTCTTTTTACATTTTTTTTTTAATGCAACGTTTGCCTCTTCTGCCATTTTATTGTGTGTAGTATTTGCAGTCGGCACCTTTTGTTCTCTGTTCTGTTGTCTCTTTCTTTGACTTTGCTGCCTGATTTGTCATTTTGTGTGAAACCAATGTTCAGTTATTGACTGCTGTCTGCACTTTGTTAATCCTAAGGATTATCTATTTTTACATATTAAAAGCATGAGGAGTGGTACTTGTTTGGACATGAATATATATTTGCTGTAAGGTCCATGCAGACAAATGTATTTCTACAATTTATATCATTCTATATACTATCATGTTCTATATCACATTCTCTAGGTCCAGGGATTTATATTACTGTAGTATCTTCTAAATGTGTGTCTATTCTATTCATGCTTTGACATTCTATCAATGAATGTAAATCTCTATATTTTCGTCTGTAACTACAATGTAGCTACTGTTTTAGTTTAGCGGTTTGAGAGGCGAGGCAGCAACCGGAGGTTTGCTAGTTTGAGTCCTGGGTCTGACAGGAAAAATCTTTCATGAAATGAGCTGGAAACTGGAGTGTTGATTGTATCAAATCATAGATGCTATTGCCTGCCGTTGGAGCTTGTGTGCAATTGACCAGTACAATTATTTTAATTAATCTTACACATCTATAGAAAAACTACAGCCCACATATTTTTGAGCAGTAATAATTTTCTCCTTATTATGGGAAATGCAGTCCAATTTGGAAAATTCAAGCAGCGTTTGACAGCGTTTGGCATCTGGAAGACTACAAGTCCCGACAATACACAACGCAGTCGCAGACTGGTGGGAATGGCTAATTTCAATGGTGTCTATGGGACTTTGAATGACTTAACAGAGCTGGTGGATAGCTGTTCTATTAATTTATCTCTCTAGAAAGGTGTCGATTTAGCTTGAACATGGAGGCTCTCATCCCCGTTATAAACAAGCTTCAAGATGTCTTCAATACGGTGGGAGCAGACATAATACAGCTGCCGCAGATAGCAGTCGTTGGAACCCAGGTAAAACCCCTCCCCTTCGTAGCTGTCAAAAGTAGGCTCTTCACATGACACTGACATATAGCTACACAGCTATCTACATGCATTGTTATCTCTCCAGGTATGTTTTTGTGTTTTAGGTGTTCATTATGTTCGTCAAACATCAGGGTTGCTGAAAATTAGCCATTGAACTTGAGTGAGCGTGGTGCAGTTAAAAATACACCTCTTTCTATGTCTTGTGCACGAGCCAGTTGTGTGGCTATTATTGGTTTGCATGTGTTAGCAGACAGCTGGCATGCTCCATTTGACCCGGGCAAAGCCTGCTTTCTGGCAGAAGCAATTATGAAGAACATTTGCCAGTTACTGTAGCACCTTATGTGCAGAGTGCCATATTATTTGGTAACACATCTGTTCTCAGATCTGTCCTTATGTGAAAGCTGTTAACCTATCTCCATGATGTGACATACTGTGATGCCTGTCTCCAGAGCAGTGGGAAGAGCTCTGTGTTGGAGAGCCTGGTTGGTAAGGACATTCTGCCCCGTGGGACAGGTGTAGTGACCCGCCGGCCGCTCATCCTACAGCTCGTCCACGTGGATCCTGGAGATGGCAGGAAAATGAAAGATGAGAATGGTACTTAGGCCTACCTGGGATGGAACGCCACCATGTGTGAACACACTGACCACTAACTGTGTGTGTGTGTGTGTGTGTGTGTGTGTGTGTGTGTGTGTGTGTGTGTGTGTGTGTGTGTGTGTGTGTGTGTGTGTGTGTGTGTGTGTGTGTGTGTGTGTGTGTGTGTGTGTGTGTGTGAGAGAGAGAGAGAGTGATTCCCCGTTCTGCTCTTTGGGTATTTTCAGACCACTTTGTGTCATTGTTTCTGACCTGCCACTCATGTTGTTGTCTCTGACTCAGCGTTTTGTACCCCTTCACACCAATTGTGCCTATTTCATACTTCAGCAAGTCGTGAAAACCAGAAGAACCCACGCTTGCTACTGTGTCATGTTAAACCCAGAGAGAGAGCTGTTTTTTGCCATAACCACATTGTTGAAAATAGGAGCTGAAACTTTCTCGTCGACTGCAGACCCCACAATGTGGACAAACACTCAACTATGTAAAGGTCTTGTCTGTTGACTGTGTTTTATTATACCTGCCTCCCTTGACAGTTATTAAGGACCTGTAGAACAGACCGTCAACACCTGAACAAGTAGTCTATCTAGGGTTATTCTTTAGATGATTGTAATCATAGAGATCTTATGAATATAATATTCTAATTCAAAGATTGTGATCCTGTGTGGCTCAGTTGGTAGAGCATTTTACTTGCAAAGCCAAGAGTTGTGGGTTCGATTCCCACTGGGGCCAACCTATATGTCAAATGTATGCACGCATGACAGTAAGTCGCTTTGGATAAAAGTGTCTGCTAAATGGCTTGTATGATACATTATATCAATGATACCTCTCCCATATTCCATTATCTTATTTTGATTAGGTAGAAATGTATTTCTAAACTGTGTGTTATTGTATTCCACAGGCGTGGAAGGAGATGAATGGGGCAAATTCTTACACACCAAAAACAAGGTGTGACTTATCTCAAACGTTGATACGTGTCGCTTCTCATGATATTCTGTTTTCTGTGCTGTTGGTTGAAGAAAAAAATACAGTAACAAAGCTGGTGTTTTCAGATCTACACAGACTTCAGTGAAATCAGGCAGGAAATAGAAAATGAAACTGAAAGAATTTCAGGATCTAACAAGGTACGACGATCACAGTGTAATTATTTGGCACTTCATAAATGGATCTCCTTCACATCATACATCTATAACAATTTCAACAAAGCTAGTCATTCCATTTCCCTGTAGGGGATCAGTGATGAGCCTATTCACCTGAAGATCTTCTCTCCCAATGTGGTGAACCTCACTCTGGTGGATCTACCCGGCATCACCAAGGTAACAGTGACTAGAGACGGAAATTGAACTGCACACGGAGTGTCTGCTCTGCTTAGGAGAACCTAGAAGCCTAGCAAACATGCAGGGCAACTAAAACCTTAGAAAGACTCAGTTGTCAGTCACTCCTCTGTATTGTGCTTCCCCCCCTATAGGTCCCAGTGGGCGACCAGCCCCAAGACATCGAGGTGCAGATCAGAGAGCTAATTCTGAAGCACATCTCCAACCCCAACTCCATCATTCTGGCTGTGACCGCTGCCAACACAGACATGGCCACCTCAGAGGCCCTCAAAGTGGCCCGCGAGGTCGACCCCGACGGTCAGTACTGGGTTTGAGTTTTTTTTTCTCTTATTAAGTTGACGATGACAGTTTGGATGTCAGGGTTTTTCTGCTTTGACCCTCATTTCAGTTTTCACATCAGTGTAGAAGGGCTATAATGCTAATTTTCATCCACAGTATTTGGGCAGCCGCTAGCCGCTTATCTCTCTCTGCATGGTGCGTACAGTATGTTGTGTTAGACTCAGTTCTCCAGTCTGTTGTTGTGTACAGGCAGGAGGACACTGGCGGTGGTGACCAAGCTGGACTTGATGGACGCTGGTACTGATGCTATGGACGTCCTGATGGGCCGGGTCATCCCTGTCAAACTGGGCCTCATCGGAGTGGTCAACAGGTCTGGCTTTATACTCTGCTGTAGCACGCTACACTCACTCACAATAATAGTCTTTACTTTACCCGAACATCAGCTGACATCTGTCTTATGTTATTGTGAAGCTGACATGTCTCTATCGGTTTCATGCAGGAGTCAGTTGGACATCAACAATAAGAAGCCAGTGAGCGATGCCATCCGAGATGAACATGCTTTCCTGCAGAAGAAGTACCCCTCTCTCGCCAATAGAAATGGAACCAAATATCTGGCCAGGACTCTGAACAGGTGAGAATATTATTGTTTGTGTACAAATGTGCAGTTTACCCTCCATAGTGCAGTTTAGAATAAGTATTACATAAACACATCAGCAATGGTAGTAGCAATTACAGTAGTGACTTCTAACACTTGCCAGTAAAGGTTCTTAACTCTGATCAGCCAATGAACTTTGAGATCTCAGATATTGTGACCATAGAATTACAACTACTAGAATGAAATTCTGTAATAGGAATTTCAAGGCGAACAAAAGAGAAGAGCAGTCAGAGATAAAGTCTGATTTATTATGTCACACTTAAGTGAACATTAACTTTATTCATCTTAAATATTCTCATTACAGTAACCTACTATATCTAATGAAACTTCAAGGTCTCAGATACTGCGCCCATAGAATTAGAACTACTAGATTGGAATTCCCGTTCAAGTCCCATTCAAATCAATGTTCTGTAATTCTAACTCTATGATTCTTATTCTCCTGTCCCTGCTAGGTTACTGATGCACCACATCAGAGACTGTCTACCGGAGCTGAAGACTCGTATCAACGTGCTGGCGGCCCAGTACCAGTCTCTGTTGAGCAGCTACGGCCAGCCCGTGGAGGACCAGAATACCACCCTGCTGCAGCTCATCACCAAGTTCGCTGCAGAGTACTGCCACACCATAGAGGGCACGGCCAAGTACATTGAGACGGCCGAGCTGTGAGTAGTAGTAGCCTCTCTGTTCCACAAGGTGGTGCCGATGTGTGGGCAAAATGCCTGTGAAAACCCACATATGCACATCATGAAATGCTTGAGATGAGTAGCGTTGAGATTTGAATGTTGACACTGTTCCTTTTGAATAGTAACACATCATGTTTGTCACAACATGTCAACTTTATCCATCCTCTGTTTTGCAGATGCGGTGGTGCCAGAATCTGTTACATATTTCACGAGACTTTTGGGCGGACATTAGAGTCAGTGGATCCCCTAGGAGGACTCAACACCATAGACATCCTGACTGCCATCAGGAACGCCACTGTGAGTAGAAGTACAGAGAGGTTCTTCTTCTCTCCTTATACAACAGTACTGAAGAAAGAGGGGGCGTACCTTCGAACTGGGGAGTGTCTCTAGATTCTAATTTCTCTCTCTAGGGCCCTCGTCCGTCTCTGTTTGTGCCTGAAGTGTCGTTTGAGCTCCTGGTGAAGAAGCAGGTGAAGAGACTGGAGGAGCCCAGCCTGCGCTGTGTAGAGCTGGTCCATGAAGAGATGCAGAGGATCATCCAGCACTGCAGCAACTACAGCACACAGGTAGACACTGCACACACACGCACACACACACACACACACACACGCCTGATACCCGTGTGTTTTCCACAGGAGCTGTTGAGATTTCCAAAGCTCCATGATGCCATAGTAGAAGTGGTCACCTCTCTGCTCAGGAAAAGGCTCCCTATCACCAACGAGATGGTACATTGAGGTTCAAACGGTTCAACCTGCACGTGGATTATTTGTATGCCAATTGCATCGTTGTTATTGTAACACATCACGTACAACTCTCCTGTTCCAGGTGCATAATCTGGTGGCCATAGAGCTGGCCTACATCAACACCAAACACCCTGACTTTGCTGATGCCTGTGGGGTCATGAACAACAACATAGAGGTGACAGCTCATTATGTTTTCAATTGACATTCATTCTGTATAATAATAGTTGTGTGATGCAATAATGATATGGTAATATATGCCATTTAGCAGACGCTTTTTGCCAAAGCGACTTGCGTGCATACATTTTACATATGGGTGGTACCGGGAATCAACTGAGCTTCAGAGGACATTGTTTGTTGAAATAGTGATGTGACTTTCCTCCGGGCTGTCTGCGCTCTGTAGGAGTCGAGGAGGACCAGAATGAGAGAGCTGCCCACCGCAGTCCCCAGGGATAAGGTAACTAACTAACTAACTAACCACCGTAATCGGACTCTCCTCTATAATACCCCCCCCAAAAAATGGCTCTCAAGCTCACTTTCTCCAGCTCTCTTTAATCTCGATATAATACCAATTGTCCCTGGTCTTTTCTCCTTTACCTCTCCTGGCTTCACAAGTTCCTTCTCCATTCCTCCTCTCCTCTCTTCCTCCCAGTCCGTAGTTAAGGGTCCAGTCGGCCAGCCTCCCATACCTACCGAGCCCCCTGCCTCTGTGGACGCGGAGGGTGCCAAGGTGGGGCATGAGATGGGCATGCTCCATGCTTCCTGCTGTGCTCTCTCTCTGTGTACTCCGTCTGCTCCCCAGCCCTCATGCCCTCTCTTAACAATGTCCTCTATGCCTTCTCCCTCTCTGTGCGTTTGAGCTTGGTTCTGAACTAAGTAGATTGGTTTGCATTGTGGTTCTGGAGAGCACCTTGTGGCACAAGTTGCTGTAAAAAGGGCTATACATCTGATTGTTTGTGTTGTGTGTAACCTCAGGCTCCCGGAGCAGGGCCCCAGGGGGACCAGGAGGGGACTGGGAACTGGAGGGGCATGCTAAAGAAAGGGGAGGAGGGGGCCCCCGGCTCTGGCCCCGCCAGCCCCCATAAGGGCCTTGCCGTCAACCTGCTGGATGTGGTGAGCGAATTATAAAGTTATTACATTTCAAAATGCTGTGTGGTTCTCTTCAGTGATTGGCTGATGCTGTTGCTCCTCCCTCAGCCCGTTCCCGTTGCCAGGAAGTTGTCTTCTCGGGAGCAGCGTGACTGTGAGGTCATCGAGAGACTCATCAAGTCCTACTTTCTCATCGTTCGGAAAAACATCCAAGACAGGTGCATGTGTTTTCTGACACTGTCCCTCTCTCTTTGGTAAAGGGGGATACCTAGTCAGTTGCACAACTGAATGCGTTGAACCAAAACGTGTCTTCCACGTTTAACCCAACCCCTCTAAATCAGAGAGGTGCGGGGGGCAGAGATCCACAGCGCCCGGGGAGCAGTTGTTGTTGGGGGTCAAGGGAAGAGCGGCAGATTTTTCCACCTTGCTGGCTCTGGGATTCGAACCAGCGACCTTTCGGTTACTGGCCTAAAGCTCTTAACCTCTAGGCTACCTGCCACCCTTTTGTATTTCTGAAGTCTAGAGGTATTTGCTCCCGTTAGGCCAGCAGCTCAGATTTCTCCCTCTTTTCTCTCTCTCCCGCTGTCTTTCTTCCTCCCTGCCGCCCACCCTCCACCCATTTCTCTCTCCTCCGTCCTGTAGCGTGCCCAAGGCAGTGATGCACTTCCTGGTGAACCATGTGAAGGACAGTCTGCAGAGTGAGCTGGTGGGTCAGCTCTATAAGTCTGGTTTCCTCAACGACCTGCTCACTGAGTCTGAGGACATGGCCCAGAGACGCAAGGAGGCTGCAGACATGCTGAAGGTTGGTACCTTAACCATGAACAGAGAGGATTGACACACATCCATGTAACATTGGCACAGGAAGTAGTTAAAAAAAAAGCAACAACTAAAGCTAACACTTCAATATTATATTATTCAGACTCAACAATGTCCACAACAAGCTTCATAGTCAAGTGTATCATTGTGTGTCCACAGGCTCTGCAGAAGGCCAGTCAGGTCATTGCGGAGATCAGAGAGACTAATCTGTGGTAAGGAGGAGAGCTCATCTGAAGTCACTCTGTAATCTACTTATCATGTCTGGAAGACTTGTGATTTGCCAATGTGAAAATGCACTGTTTCATGTAAGTGTTTTGATTGATACATGGTACTGGCTCACAGCTAAATACATATCATCGCTCACCTGTGTAAGCAACTGATACCTCATTAAGGCATATCTGTACTGTGTAGTTGTAACCAAGAATGTTTGAGGCCAAACTGTCCTGTATTCAGCTGTCTGAGTATAACAAAACAGGTCAAAGCTGAAACTCAAACCTCAGATTCACATCCTAGCCTTCGAGTTGTGTAAATATTCTCCAGTTCAAGTACATTTTATACTGCCTTCCCCACGTTGTTTATGAAAATTGATAACACTCCAAAATATACTTTAACCCTAAAGATCTATAAAATGTATTTAAGTTATAATGTCAAAAGCACCGGTGCTGCTTACTATGTCATTTGGTGTTTACAATGTGCAGGCAATAAATGGTACATGTAGTTCCCTTCCAGAAAATGTGATTTTATGTGAAGTTAATGTGATAACATGTGACAACATATGAAGCAACATGATAACATGAAACGACGCGTGACAACATTTGAGCACATGTGAAAACATGATTTCATGTTAAATAAATGTGACATGGGGATGCAAAATGTTAATGTGATACCATGAACATTTTAGCATGTGAAAGTGTCGAATGTGATTGAGAATATTTGTATTTATTTAAAAGGCATAATTGACATTCAAATTAAACAGTTCCCAGTTTGTTCCGGAGACGTCCCCAAGAACATTACTGTATTTTGTTATTGAAGTTACTGTATTTTATTTTTTTTACAGCTAATTGAAGTTGTTAATATTAAAGAACAGTATGCTGCTCTATGCTGATTACTTGGGACTCAACCTCACTTGGGATTTGAACACACAACCTCTTGGTTGATATCTACCTGAAGTTTATGCTGCACCACCGGGTCTGTGAACATAAAGGAGATTGGCTATACATACACTGAGTATACCAAACAATTAGGAACACCTTCCTAATATTGAGTTGCACCCCCTTTTGCCCTCAGAACAACCTAAATTTGTCGGGACATAGACTCTACAAGGTGCCAAGCGTTCCATAGGGATGCTGGCTCATGTTTACTCCAATGCTTCCCACAGTTGTGTCAAGTTGGCTGAATGGCCTTTGGGTGGTGGACCATGTAGAATAATAGTGAAGACATCTAAACTATGAAATAACACATGGAATCATGTAGTAACCAGAAGTGTTAAACAAATCAAAATATATTTTAGATTTTAGATTCTTCAAATAGCCACCCTTTGCCTTGATGACAGCTTTGCACACTCTTGGCATTCTCTCAACCAGCTTCACCTGGAATGCTTTTCCATCCGTTTTGAAGGAGTTTCCACAAATGCTGAGCACTTGTTGGCTGATTTACCTTCACTCTGCGGTCCAAAAGTGTGCAAAGCTGTCATCAAGGCAAAGGGTGGCTACTTTGAAGAATCTCAAATAGAAAATATATATTTGTATTTGTTTAACACTTTGTTGGTTACTACATGATTCCATATGTGCTATTTCATAGTTTTGATGTCTTCACTATTATTCTACAATGTAGAAAATAGTACAAATAAAGAAAAACCCTTGAATGAGTAAGTGTTCTAAAACTTTTGACCGATACTGTATATACTGTATATTGAATATTAAAACATACAATCTACCTGCAGTGAAGCCGCTCAACAATTACATTACATTCAGTCATCTAGCAGACTCCCATCCAGAGTGACACACAGGAGCAACCAGGGTCAAGCGCCCCGCCCAAGGGCACATCAACAGATCTCCGACCAAGTTAAATCGGGGACCCGGTTGGTGGACCATTATTGATACACACGGCAAACTGTTGAGTGTGGAAAAACCCAGCAGTGTTGCAGTTCTTGACCACAGGAGGTTGGTGGCACCTTAATTGGGGAGGATGGGCAAGTGGTAATGGCTGGAGCGGAACCGGTGGAATGGTATTAAATACATGAAACACATGGTTTGATGCCGTTACATTCACTCCGTTCCAGCCATTATTAGGAGCCCTCAACAGTTTCCACGTTTCTTGACACAAACCGGTGAGCCTGGAACCTACTATCATACCCTGTTCAAAGGCACATAAATCTTTTGTCTTGCTCATTCACCCTCTGAATGGCACACACACACACAATCTATGTCTCAAGGCTTGAAAATCCTTCTTTAACCTGTCTCCTCCCCTTCATATAGACTGATTGAAGTGGATTTAACAGGTGACATCAATTTGGGATCATAGCTTTCACCTGGATTCACCTCATGGAAAGATGTTATGTACACATTTTATTTATTAAGGCATATATACATTTTTCAACCATTTTCCTTACTAAAATGTTGGAATAAGCAAACAGATGGAAAATGGGTCTTAGAAAATATCCACCAGAAAAAGTCTTGAAAGGTATTAGATTACATAACACATAATACATAACACAATACTAATATTGACCCATTTAGTTTTGGAGAAATGTTTTCTGCCTTCTGTAAGATTAAGAAATAATTTGAATGGAGGGAGGATGATGAAAGTACACAGAAGTAACAAGTAAAGGTAGACCTATCAATTAGTTAGTATATTGAACAACTTGAAGGTGCTATTTCTATAAATTGGCAGTATGTTGCTGTATTCTGATTTCAATTAGTGTAACATTTATAACCTCTTGGTCACTAGCAACCTGAAATGTCTGGCTACGTGTCGTGCTACACCACCAGGTCTATGAGCCTGGAAGTGATACGGCCACAGACGTATTGGTAAGAATGCATTTCTGGACTTTGCTAACATCTGCCCAGAATAAAGTTATTAATTGTCCAATTATCACCACCAACGTAACATCAACGTAAAACTAGCATTGCTGAAGGACATTTGATATAGAGCATGGTTGAATGCTTAGGGGATTTGAACTTGCAACCTCTTGGTTGCATGCATCGATGTTTCTGCAGTGCCACCATGTCCATACTTATTGCTTGGAATATGTATTAACGCACTCCAAGAGTAAGGGTATGGTTAGGGTACAGTGTTGTTCCCTGGGGTACAAAAGAAGTTTAAGTGTTTGATGGCGTTTTATGAAGGCGTTTTATGCCAAATGCAAGTTGAGCACCTCCTTTGACACTGTGTGTTCTGCAAACTTTGTAAGATAATGTGTCGGTAATAATTTTGCTGTGAATTAGTAATTTTTTTTTACCGAAAACTATTTGTCAGTAAGTCATTGTAAGATTCACAATAACTTACTGGCAAAACATTGTCAGTAACCTACAGGACACTTGCTGCTTCTATCAATCCTGCCAGTAACCTACTGTGCTTTCACTGACTCTTCTGTTGACAAAATGCGCAACACTTGCTAAACGGCAGAATAATGTAATAGTGGCAGCCTGTCAGAATATTGCAGGCATGGCAACTAGCTCTTGGCAACTAGCTCTTTTTGGTCTCCCATGAGAGGGATTGTCATCCCAGTTAATCTGGTCTGTTGTATTCCGTTCAGAAACTCTAAGCTTGTACACTGTTGGTTGTCCAGTCTTTTTAAAGGCTGCCATTAAGGGCATGTGATGCCAATGAGCAGTACAATATTTCATTTATAGCTAGTCACCATATCATTGTAACACTCTCTTTCGTACCAGACCATCAGGTCAGTGAGTGTGACAAATTACCTACAGTAAATTACTGTTAATCTTACAATAACCCACTTGCAGCTAGTTGACAGTAAATGATAGAATATTAAACAAGCTGCCGTTATGCTACTGGAAAGGCACAGTAACCTCTTAACAGTGCAGCTTTTGATTGTCAGCCGTTCCTACACAGAGCTGGCAGTGTCAAAAATAAAAAGGTGCTTAACCAGCATCAACATAATGAGAAACCATTTAAACGGGTATAACATTTCCACTGACGGTTGGCACAAATACAACATATGGTCCCAAATATGCTAATTAGCCCCCAACAGAACATTGACCCAACCTGCATTTCAAACTGAAGAAATGATTGTACCTTATATTGAATATATTGGGTATTGTTAAAAAAAAAAGTATTATTATTATCTGCACATGTACCCTTAAAGGTACCGACCAGTACCATGTGTACCTCTGAAGGTAACCTTTGACCTTTTTGTAAACCAGGGAACAACGTTGTACCATAACCGTACTCTTATTTTTGAGAGTGTGTGGATTTACAGTTGAAGTGGGAAGTTTACATACACTTAGGTTGAAGTCATTAAAACTCATTTTTCAACCACTCCAAAAGATTTCATGTTAACAAACTATAGATTTGGCAAGTCGGTTAGGACATCTACTTTGTGCATGACACAAGTAATTCTTCAAATAATTGTTTACAGACAGATTATTTAACTTCTAATTCACTATATCACAATTCTAGTGGGTCAGAAGTTTAAATACATTAAGTTGACTGTGCCTTTAAACAGCTTGGAAAATTCCAGAAAATTATGTCATGGCTTTAGAAGCTTCTGATAGGCTAATTGACATAATTTGAGTAAATTGGAAGGGTACCTGTGGATGTATTTCAAGGCCTACCTTCAAACTCAGTGCCTCTTTGTTCGACATCAAGGGAAAATCAAAAGAAATCAGCCAAGAACTCAAAAAAAAAATTGTAGACCTCCACAAGTCTGGTTCATCCTTGGGAGCAATTTCCAAACACTTGAAGGTACCACATTCATCTCTACAAGCAATAGTATGCCGTCATACCGCTCAGGAAGGAGACGCATTCTGTCTGCTAGAGATGAACGTACTTCGGTGCGAAAAGTGCAAATCAATCCCAGAACAACAGCAAAGGACCTTGTGAAGATGCTGGAGGAAACGGGTACAAAAGTATCTATATCCACAGTAAAACAAGTCCTATATGGACATAACCTGAAAGGCTGCTCAGCAAGGCTGAAGCCTCTTTTCCAAAACTGCCATAAAAATGCCAGACTACAATTTGCAACTGCACATGGGGACAAAGATGGTACTTTTTGGAGAAATGTCCTCTGGTCTGATGAAACAAAAATAGAACTGTTTGGCCATAATGACCATCGTTATGTTTGGAGGAAAAAGGCTTGCAAGCCGAAGAACACCATCCCAACCGTGAACCACGGGGGTGACAGCATCATGTTGTGGGGGTGCTTTGCTGCAGGAGGGACTGGTGCACTTCACAGATCTTGTGTAGCATGCAATTCAGGTTGCTGGTGTCCCCCTTACGGAAATCCCAAGTGTTTTTATATTTGAGGGAACAATTTATATTTAGGAACACTTCACGTCATGAGATCATGTTTTCACATTTTGCTTTACATGTTGTCACGTAATCACATTAACTTCACATGACTTTATACATACCATATTAGGACCGAGGACCATATTAGGATGCTTGTAAGATGTTCTCGAGACATTTGTTTTACCAGTCGTCAGTACGTCACATGATGTTCCCAAAACATCCCAAAAAATTTATAAATAAAGTATTGAAAAGGTATGCTGGATTTAAAGTAAGTGGTATGCTGTTCAGCTAAAGTATGACTGGATTTGAACTCACAAACTCTTTCTGCTGCTCCACAAAGCAGTCACCCACACATTCATTAGCTATCAATTTATCAAAAGAGTGCTAACTGCTATTTTAATTATCAGTTAATCTGAGTATTTTCACAACATTGATTTAATTGATGTATTTCAGTAATTTGAGCGTTTTATGTGTAGTGAAATCGTGATTTTTCTGTAATATTATGTGTTATGTTGCACTGTGGTATTCTATGTGTGGTTAATAAATACATGTTAAGTTATGAGCCAGAGATGGAGGGAGAGAAGGAAGCTAGATTTGAATTCACGACATCATTAAGAAATGTCCCCCTCGGGGATCAATAAAGTATCTATCTATCTATCCATCTATCCATCTATCCATCTATCCATCCATCCATCATCAGGGAATTGAGACGAAAGCGTTAGCCCTACTGGAACCACATTATTGTACAAAGCTACTTACAGCAGTCATCCTTGCGTTTTTGTATGGGTAGCACCAGTCTTTTTCAGGCTCAGACTATTCATTATTTTTCATTCAAATCAAATCAAATCAGACACTGAATCAAAAGTAAACATCTCTTTAATGTCTCTAGCGTCATGCACAGCAAACAGTGACCGTGACAACAGCACATTTCCATAGTAATTTGCATGTACACTGATAACACGAACAACAACAAAACAATCTTCGTCTGGCGTCTCAGTCCTCGAGACTTCATCCTGCCAGGTCTCATTACCTCCTGACCGCCTTGGCCTTGCCTCTGCCTTTGGCACTGTGAAACCACAGATTAGACCAGTCAAACACCTCTGTCACTGTTTCTTTCTGACCAGTAGGTGTCGCTATTATATTGATATACTTTGGAGCAATACATGTACTTATACTAGGAGCTAAAATTGATAAGCTCCATTAGGTAATAAAAGGAACATTAAAAGTGATTATTACGCTAATGTAAGTTAATACATATGACCAACAAAAAATATTTTAAATGTCGAGGACATATAGGGCGGACATTCAAAGGTTCTACCAGCAACATCTTCAGCAAATCTATCCTAAACATTTACTATGATGATTACAGCACCAGAGAGGAAGAGTAGAGTTTTGAAAAGAAAGAGTCAGAGACAGATTGATGTATGAAAGAGGGGGAAAGGGGGGATGGAGGAGGATGGAGGAGGGGATGGGAATGGAAACAGGATGGAGGAGGTGATGGGAATGGAAAGCCAGTTCTGTGTGAGTTGTCGTGCATCACATGATGAAAGGGAACACAGAACACACACAGGACCGAGGGTTGGTAAAGGACGAGGATGAATGACATGACATGACATGACATGACGATCGTATCCTATCTTCAGCGGTCTTACCGTGATGTTCTCTTAGGGCCAAATCCTAACTTTCCTTTCCTCTTTGTTTCCCATTGACATCAATGCATGACTAAGTGAACATTTGACTGAATTGGAAGTTAGAACTTCACCCATAATGCACCATTTAAATCTATAGTTTCTCATAGGCTATCAATCTATCATTCCTATAGCCTGACATATGAGTTAGAAAACTCTAGCCAGCCAATACCTGTATGTAAAATTCAACTTACCATCAGAAAACAGTGAGAATTCAGACAGTGGACAGGACTCTTACAGAGGTAAGACCAGAGTTTCTTTTTCCAGAGGTCATTTTTTGGAGGCATTACAGTACATAATGTATGCACTGCAATACATACGACTTAACTAAGTTCCTTAGCCTACAGAGACTATAATCTACTGTCAGTTATGATGATGACACAATGTTCTGGGGCCAATAGTAGGCTGTTGATTAGAATCACGATCTTCCCAGACTGGGTCTATTCTAGATGAATGGAGAGGGAAGGATGGAATGGAAGGAGCCACTGAAAAGACTGGTCAAATTAGGATGCAGCACTGCGATCCTAATGTTTTCTCCCAGGTTGGATCATATGACCCGAGCTAGTTCTCTTCAAGCAAGGTCATGTGACTTTAAAAGGCCTTGGGGTTAAGACGGGGCAGAACAGTGAATGGGTGAGGGACAATGGGTGTATCTCAATAGTCTAAAGTAACTCCTTCTCCTTGTCTCCTTGCCTTCATCTGCGCTGATGAAAAAAAGCAGGAAAGGTTGCTTTCACCTATCCTGTGTCTTCAGATTAATACAGATTAAGGATAGGAGACAAAGAGAGGAAGCCACTATAGACTTTTGAGACACACCCCCCTGAATGTTCCCAACTGCAAATGTCCTGATAGTATTCCAACACTTGGTCTTTTAATAATTAGCCCTAATTATAATGTGGATGGTTGGTTTAGGCCCCCCAGGCTCTTTTAAATAGAGGAGAAACTGACCAGGGTGGCTCTGGGTACTTACCTCTGGTGGTCCTGGACACGGGCCAGAAGCTGATTGATCTGTGAAAGGACACACAGTGGAGGCTGCCTAAGTACTGAGACAACACACTGACTGACACCTGTAGGGAAACCTGGGAGTTGGAACCACGGCTTGGCCGCACCACCACCTGTCTGAGGAGTGTGTGGTTCACCTGTGGTTCACCTGTGGTCGAAAGCATTCACCTGTGGTCCACCACCTGACCTGACCCGGTCGCCTGGTTGCGCTTACCTGAGCCCCGAGTGTAAAATAAAAAAACGCTCACTCTGACAACAACGACTGACAGCGGACTACACAACAGTGAGGTTGACGCCCCCACAGCCGGTTACTCACAACTTCTGCTGCTCATTGATTCGGGTCTGGAGAACATTCATCTGGAAGCAAGTCAGAGTTTTAGACAGGTGCGCCCCTCGTAGGGTGTCCTCTTAGGTAGTAGGATTAACACTCACTAGTTTCAGAATAGGGGATGTGGCTTGTGAAGCATGTATATGTTTAAACTGTTACTCTCAGTGAAATAGACTGCATCTACAGCATGTAAATGTTTATATATGTTATAAATGTTATATATATGTTTAAACTGCTTTGTATTTCATGAGTGTAAGTTACTCTCAGTGCAATGCACTGCATTTACAGCATGTAAAGGGACACATGTAATGCTTTGGTATACAGCACAGGCGGCTGGTGGCCCCTTAATTGGGGAGGACGGGCACATAGGAATGGTTGGAACGGAATTAAAGGAATGGTATCAAACACGTGGTTTCCACATTTACATTTGAGCCATTTAGCAGACCCTCTTATCCAGAGAGACTTACACAGTTAGTGCATTCATTTTAAGATAGGTGAGGCAACCCTATCACAGTCGTAGTGAGTGCATTTTTCCTCAATTCACTCCCATTATTTCTTATGAGCGAGACGTCCTCCCCTCACCAGCCTCCTGTGGTATGCAGCCATTGGATGACAGAGGAGATGATAAGGAGTTCAGAGGAGATGATATGGAGGTAAAGACACATGAAAAAGACCCAGACCCCAATCTTGTAATCATCACCTGTGCAATACTGTCATGTCATATGCACGACCAGTGATCTTGTTTCTACCCTGTGGATCACAATGCTCAGTACAGCCATGGGTTTTGTCACCATAGCTTGGACCTGAGTGAGAACACTTACGTCGTATTTCTGTTTCTTCAGTTTCTCGCTGAGGTCGAACTTCTCCGCCTCCAACTCCATCATCCACTGCCACAGCTCATTGGCCTTCTCCCTGCAGGACGACAACCAATGGGAAGCCAGTGTTCAGTCAGTGCATGAGGTTCTATTTTCTGTCTCTCCTTCACAGGAGACTTTCTAATCAACTATATATATTTATCTGTATTTCCGTAGATCATTTCAACAATGAAATAGAGCTTTCAGTGTGTGTCCGAAGTGATACCCTATTCTCTAAACAGAGCACTACTTTTGACCAGAGCCATTTGAGACGCAGCCAAAAACATTTGTGTATTTCGGGGTAATTGAATAAATCCTACTTGAGTTTGTCCTCGTTGAGATGGTCGATGATCAGAGCCTTCCTTCTGTCAGCCAGAATCTTCCTCTTCTTTTCTCTCTCAGTCTGCTTCTTGGCTCCCTTCTTGCCCTCTTGCTGTGGACGGACATCACCGCAGTGCAGTGAGAGGGCATGCAAGTGTCAAGATAACCACTAGGTGGCAGCAGATCTGATGCGAATGTTGTTGTGGTCATGACATTCTGGAGCTAACCTTCTGCTGGATGCCGCCGTACGTGTGAGTCATGTTAGTGAGGGCCTTCTTCTTCTTAGCGTCGTCGTCGTGCTTCCTACGCTGTTCGTCTTGCTCCCTCCTCTCTTTCTCTTCCTGCATCGGGGGGGTGAGAAACAGAAGGTTACAGAAGAAGAGAAGAAGAAAACAACTTGGGCCGTAGTTGAAGCATTACACAACGAGGGACTCACGGCTAGACGGGCCTGCCGCTCTTTCTCTTGCTCAGCACGAATCCTCTGCTGCTCTGCCCTCTCGGTACGACGCTTCTCCTGCACACACACACACACACACACACACGTCCATGTAATGTTCCAGCAGTGTGTGTGTGTGTGTGTGTGTGTGTGTGTGTGTGTGTGTGTGTGTGTGTGTGAGCTCGAGCAGTGCTATTGTAGAGGACTTACGATCCTGTTGACGAGACTGATGAGCTCGTCTTCATCTTTCTTCCTCTGGACGAAGTGAGACTCAATCAGAGAGGTCAGCTCAGCCATGTCCTTCTCCTGACGCTTCCTGTGCAGGTCCTGTAAAACACACGCACGCACGCACGCACGCACGCACACACACACACACACACACAGTGATTAGTGTGTTGGGCTCTTATTGCTATATTCAGATAATCTAGCTGGTAGGATTGCATCACTCACGTCAAAATCGACTTTACCATCTCCCTCTGGTAGCTTTGGAGGAGCAACATTTGGCATAAAACTCCTGAAAAACATTAGACATGATTCCATCAAACACTCTCCATTCAATGACTTTGATTCAGTGACACGTCAAACCACAAGAGAAAGTAGAATAGAATCAAACACTTACTTTGGTTTGGCTTTGGAATCTGTAATTCACAACAGAAAAGGCTATTATATTTAATTCAAAGTAGAAATAAGAAGTGATCAAATTCAACAACAAAAATATCTAAATCTGATTAGTAAAAATCGAAATGTTTTTGAAATGTCAAAACCAAATTTAGAAAAGTATTTTAAAAACATAAATGGCTTTGAAAATGAAATCTAATTGTACCTTACGGTCTGTTGTTTTTATAACAACAAATAACACATTATAAATCACTTATTTTAGACTGAAACACCTGGCTCGAAGATTGCTTTCATTACAGAACACCTACAGAGAAATTGTTACAGAGAACAAGACCAGACCTAGAACTATAGTTAAAAACAACTAGACAACGCTCACCTTGAGTCTCTCCACCGGCTGTTGGGGAAAAACATAGAGAAAAAGAAGGGATGATTACACACAGAGCTTTCAACACAAGGTTCATACATTTACAGAACTCTATGGTAACACACTGCATTATGACGGCAGGATGTTTCAGTGATAGGCATTATCTATTGAAATCTGCTGTATGAAATAGTGTATTATGCAACCAAAACCAAATGCATTATCACATAGTGATGGCACAATGTTCTGACAGGCAGCGGAATGGTATGAAACACAAAGTATTATATACTAGGGAATACAGAAGACTGCTACAGTCTACATTCACAGCAGACTGCTACAGTCTATAGTTAATAGGCCTACCCCTCGTGCATTCTGTACGAGACAACAACGTATAACAGGTACCTTCTGTAGGTGTTTCAATGTGAGGGACATGACAATGATTTGTTTAGTAGTCAATAGACTGAAATGTGGATCAGTGAAGTGTGAGAATATGACGTTGTAAAGCACATGCTGTAAAGGTCTATTGATATTGAATCAGTACACATTAATTAGTAATGGGGTTTATCAATATAGTACGTTTGTTACCTGGGTAACGCAAAGTGGAACCACTAGTGCTATTTAAGCAATAAGGCCCGATGGGGTGTGGTTTATGGCCAATATACCACGGCTAAGGACTGTTCTTATGCACAACGCAACGCAGCCCTTAGCCTGTGGTATATCGGCAATATACCACAAACCCCCTGAGGTGCCTTATTGCTATTATAAACTGGTTACCAAGGTAATTAGAGCAGTTAAAAATACGTTTTGTCATACCCGTGGTATACATCTGATATGCCACGGCTGTCAGCCAATCAGCATTCAGGGCTCAAACCACCCAGTTTATAATACAGCTGCATACATCTGGGATATCAAATGCAGCTCAAACTATGTGTATATGAAGCCAAGAAAAGCGTTACCTTCTACTACTGCAGGGGGGCGGATTTGTTATAAAAGCATCATCAGACTGATTAGCAAAGCATGAAGCATGTGAATAATAGAACATGAGATGATGTATGTATTTTGTAAGATGAAGCCAAGGAACCCTTTACCTTCTCTGTTGCAAGGACACATGAATGAATCAATAAAGCATGAAGCAAATAATTAAGAAAATGTTTGTGCAAAAAATATTTTGTTGCGGCTTTGACAGCACCTGTGGGCAAGATTAGCTGCATGCTGCTGTTATACATACTTAATACATTAGGTAACTATTGCAGATAGAAGGCTACAGTATAATCCATGCAGGGGGAAACTTTGTGGAGGTAAAAGATCAAAAGTACCTTCTACTGCAGTGGGCTCTTTTGTAAGATAATGAGGAGTGGATGAGTTCAGTGTAAAAAATATGAGGCAAAGAAAAATAATATATATTATAATATATACTGTATATAATAATACAAATAACTCAATCAGTGTTGTGAAAATAAGTAAGTACTGTATGCTGCGACTATATGTCGCATGTGTCTTAGATTACTTCACTGGCATTAATGAATGTGTACAATTAGCACAAATGTACATCTATACTAGAAACTAAAGCAAAAATGGTCTTTACCTTCTACTTCTGGCTCTGGTTCTGGTTCTATGGTGAAGATACAATATTAGTATGTGAATAAAGCTTGATGCAAACAAGACAGACATATTCCACGACATAATGCCAAACTACTGTTTGTAAAATAATAACGCCGGTAGACTTTTACTCTAAACACTTCACTGGCAAGACTGACAAGAAACGTCTAATCATGATATGCAGCAATGACATTTAATGTTAAAAGCAAGAAAGCATTACCTGGTTCTACATCTGGTGTGGGCTCTATGGTAACGGTAGGGAAGGATTAGTAAGTGGATCAATAATAATAAAAAGTGCAAAAACAAGAAGCATAACAAGCCATGACATGGTTTACCTACAACCGCAGGGGCAGGATCTGTGGTAAAGTCATATCGTTGATAGTTAATAGTTAATTCGCAATGAGTGAAGAAAATAACTTAAAAAGGAATAGTTCAGCAATTTTACATATTTAGATATACTGTAGGTAAATCGCTTAGCTTTAACACTTTAATAAAGATTAATACTTTTTGGTAGTAAGCCAATAATAATAATAATAATAATAACAATACTAATAGTAATAATAATAATAATTATAATGATAATAGTAATAATAATAATATTTATTATTATTATAATAATGATAATAGTAATAATAGTGATAGTAATAATAATTATAATTATTATAATAATAGTAATAATAATAATTATAATAATAATAATGATAATAGTAATAATAACAATAGTAATAATAATGATAATAGTAATAATAATAATTTTAATAGTAATATTAACAATAGTAATAATAATGATCATAGTAATAATAACAATAGTAATAACAATAGTAATAATAATAATTATTATAATAATAATGATAATAGTAATAATAGTGATAGTAATAATAATTATAATTATTATGATAATTATAATAATAGTAATAATAATAATTATAATAATGATGATAATAGTAATATTAACAATAGTAATAATAATGATAATAGTAATAATAACAATAGTAATAATAATAATAATAGTAATAATAATAATTTTAATTATAATAATAATGATAATAATATTAATTATAATAATAGTAATATTAACAATAGTAGTAATAATGATAATAGTAATAATAACAATAGTAATAATAATGATAATAGTAATAATAACAATAGTAATAATAATGATAATAGTAATAATAATAATTTTAATTTTAATAATAATAGTAATAATAATAATAATAATAATAATAATAATGATAATAGTAATAATAACAATAGTGATAATAATGATAATAGTAATAATAATGATAATAGTAATAATAATAATAGTAATAATAACAATAGTAATAATAATGATAATAGTAATAATAACAATAGTAATAATAATAATGATAATAGTAATAATAATAATAGTAATAATAATGATAATAGTAATAATAACAATAGTGATAATAATGATAATAGTAATAATAATGATAATAGTAATAATAACAATAGTAATAATAACAATAGTAATAATAACAATAGTAATAATAATGATAATAGTAATAATAACAATAGTAATAATAATGATAATAGTAATAATAATAATTTTAATAATTATGATAATAGTAATAATAACAATAGTAATAATAATGATAATAGTAATAATAACAATAGTAATAATAATGATAATAGTAATAATAACAATAGTAATAATAATGATAATAGTAATAATAATAATTTTAATTTTAATAATAATAGTAATAATAATAATAATAATAATAATAATAGCCAAGAAAAGCTTGACCTTCTACAGATTCTGTGGCAGGTTCTGTTATAGCTAAAAGCAAAGGATTGTTTAGTGTCAGCCATTGTTACTCTAAGTCAGAGTCAATAAGGCAGAGAGAAATACAGCCTTTTCTCTGATTATGAAGCAAATGTTATTTTGCAGCTCCGTGAGGAGAGATATTATGTACGTTATACGTTACAGAATAGCTGCTAGACAACTTGATTGACCACAAAAACACGCTGGGCACATACCAACATTTTTTTCTAAATGTAAGATATTTGGGTACAGTATATAATGTGTATGTGGAGTTTATTGCATGTATATTAGTGTGCAGAATCTATTGAATTGAAAAGCTTTACCTTCCTCTGCAGGATCAGCCTCTATTGTACGGACATCAGAAATATTAATACAGCTAAAAGCACATTGTTTTGATCATAATTAATACAGCCAACATCATTAATACAGCATTAACTATAGGAATACTGTATGTCATCTGAAATTAATGGACCAGTGACTAGAGCCAAATGTGTTACAATGCATTCTATGAAACTAGTACGTATAACATAGGAGTATAGATGATTTAAACCCTGAAAAAAACTGAATCTCTAGCTGTTATTGTACCAGTGATCATTCTATTATTAATGGAACTGTATACATGCAGTTCACAGCACATGGGAAGCTTTACCTTCCTCTGCTGGGTCTTCAACCTCGACTGATGAGTGGACAGAAGATTGATTAGTGGTTCAATATAAGGCAATGAGTTGGTAGAAGTTTGCCCTAGCCAGTGACCTAGGATCAGATATTGTTTAAGGATAATAACGATAATGGTTTAGATCTGTAGTCAGGGCCACTTCTACGATCAGATCAAGGCAAACTGTTTATTACACCATCAAACTGGTATGAAACAAATGTTCATACATAATTTATACAGATTGGATCGAATTGTTTGAATCTGATTCAGTATCAGTATGATTTCCATACAGTCCGTACAAACATTTCATGCAACTTCTGTCAGAACATTGAAAACCATTCTAGAGAGAACAACACATTGCGTTTATGGAACGGAGAGTGAATGGTGTTCAGCTATTGGTGTCAGACATGGATTGGATGTCCATGTAAGCATAAAGACAGAAGGGTAGGAAACCAGTATACAAATTATATGCACATTCCACATTTCTATCTTGACAGACAAATGTAGGCATAGCATTTGCAATTTCACATACATTTTTTTTTTGATTTAAGATATATTTTGATCAGGTACACACGAAGAATGCTTTTTAAAATGTTTGTTTAAACAGTAACAAATGGTCTATAACAGGCCTTGACAAAGACAAAATAAGCACAATAGACTTGCTACAGTATATTGATCATGCACTCAAATAAACAACGTCTAACTAACGCACAAAGCCATACAAAGCTTTAACTTCCTCGGTGGGGCTTTCTGCGACTGCGCAGAAATACAGCGGGTGAAATAAGTATTGAACACGTCACCATTTTTCTCAGTAAATATATTTCCAAAGGTGCTATTGACATGACATTTTCACCGGATGTTGGTAACAACCCAAGTAATCCATACATACAAAGAAACCAAAATAAATAAGTTCAGAAATTAAGTTATGTGTAATAATGTGAAATGACACAGGGAAAAAGTATTGAACACATGAATAAAGGGAGGTGCAAAAAGGCATGGAAGGCCAAGACAACAGCTGAAAACTATCATTAATTAAAAAGCAATCCAGCCCCCTGTCAGTGCAAATTAATATCAGCTGGTTCAGTCCCAACTGATGGCCTACAAAAAGGTCTCATTGCCAAGGTGTCACACAAGACACATCTCATCATGGGTAAAAGTAAAGAGCTGTCTCAAGACCTTCGCAACCTAATTGTTGCAAAACATAATGATGGCATTGGTTATAGGCGCATTTCTAAGCTTCTGAATGTTCCAGTGAGCACTGTTGGGGCCATAATACGGAAGTGGAAAGACAATCATTTCACCATAAATTTGCCTCGACCAGGTGCTCCTTGCAAGATTTCTGACAGAGGAGTGAAAAGGATAATCAGAAGAGTTGTCCAAGAGCCAAGGACCACTTGTGGAGAGCTTGAAAAAGACCTGCAATTAGCAGGTACTGTTGTCTCAAAGAAAACAGTAATTAATGCACTCCACCGCCATGGCCTGTATGCACGCTTACCACGCAAGACTCCATTGCTGGGAAAAAAGCATGTTGAAGCTCGTTTAAAGTTTGCTAAACAACATTTGGAAAATCCAGTGAAATACTGGGAGAATATAGTGTGGTCAGATGAGAGCAAAATTGAACTGTTTGGATGTCATAATACACACCATGTTTGGAGGAGAAATGGCACTGCACATCACCCTAAAAACACCATACCAACAGTGAAGTTTGGAGGTGGGAACATCATGGTGTGGGGCTGCTTTTCAGCAAATGGTACTGGCAAACTTCACATAATTGAAGGAAGGATGAATGGGCAAATTTACTGAGACATTCTTGACAAAAATCTGCTGCCATCTACCAGGATGATGAAGATGAAACGAGGGTGGACATTTCAGCAAGACAATGATCCCAAACACACAGCCAAGGAAACTCTCAATTGGTTTCAAAGAAAGAAAATAAAGCTGCTAGAATGGCCCAGCCAATCACCTGACTTAAATCCCATTGAAAATCTATGGAAAGAACTGAAGATCAAGATTCATAGAAGAGGCCCACGGAACCTTCAAGATTTGAAGACTGTTTGTGTGGAAGAATGGGCCAAAATCACACCAGAGCAATGCATGCGACTAGTTTCTCCATACAGGAGGCGTCTTGAAGCTGTCATTACCAACAAAGGCTTTTGTACAAAGTGTTAAATAAATATCAGTAAGTGTGTTCAATACTTTTTCCCTGTGTCATTTCACATTATTACACATAACTTAATGTCTGAACTTATTTATTTTGGTTTCTTTGTATGTATGGATTACTTGGGTTGTTACCAACATCTGGTGAAAATGTCATGTCAATAGCACCTTTGGAAATATATTTACTGAGAAAAATGGTGACGTGTTCAATACTTATTTCACCCGCTGTAGGTTACTTTAGCGCAACAAAATATTTGCAATACAGCTAATATAGTCAATCTGAGCAATATCTGTTTAATTGAGTGTACAAACCATTAGGAACACCTTCCTAATATTGAGTTGCCCCCCGTTTTGCCCTCAGCCTCAGTTTGTCGGGGCATGGACTCTACATAGCGCCGAAAGCATTCCACAGGGACGCTGACCCATGTCGACTCCAATGCTTCGCACAGTTCTGTCAAGTTGGCTGGATGTCCTTTGGGTGGTGGACCATTGTTGATACACACGGGAAACTGTTGGGCGTGCAAAACCCAGCAGCGTTGCAGTTCTTGACACACTCAAACCGGTGAGCCTGGCACCTACTATCATACCCCGTTCAAAGGCATTTAAATATTTTGTCTTGCCATTCACCCTCTGAATGGCACACGTACACAATGCATGTCTCAATTGTCTCAAGGCTTAAAAATCCTTCTTTAACCTGTCTTCTCCCCTTCATCTGCACTGATTGAAGTGGATTTAACAAGTGACATCAATAAGGGATCATAGCTTTCATCTGGATTCACCTGGTCTGTTCCTAATGTTTTGTACACTCAGTGTATAGCGGCTTGAAGCATATTTAGTTTAGCCAAAAAGTAATAACCAATTCAAAAATTCTACCTTCCTCCCTGAAAAAAACAAACAAACACAAAACATGAGACATTTTGTTGGAAGACATTGTTTTGACATTTTCATGACTAAAGACACCATAGTTTCTGAAATGACAACGATAATAAGGCTGCACTTACTCATTTTCTTCATCTGCCATGTTTAGACTGGATTACCTGAACATGAGAGACAAGAGGTACAGATGTTTTCTGTCCCATACAAATAAGCACAGGGAGATGGAATATAGTGGTGAAATGACTGGGGCATGGATGGTCGCAGAAATACTAGATAAAGATTGAATCCTTTCATGCTTTCCTCCCCACACAAGGCTGTGTCTAAAATGACACCCTATCCCTGATAAAGTGCACTACTTTTGACCAGGGTTCTAGTGGCAGTAGATAAGGAAGAGGGACCATTTTAAACACACCCAGACAGTTCAGTAATATCTGATGTGTTTGAGTTGAGTGTCTGTATGTGAAGTTCTTTCACCCCTGGCACTGGCTGCCCTGAAGCCCTCAGCTCTAAACAATCCGAGACTAATCCTCGGTCATTTCCTCTAAGCATGGAGGGCCTCTCCTCTCTGCTCTATGGGCACGCTAACCTGATGTCTGGATAACACACTAACCATTACACTGGGACCAGGATTGCAATGGACCACATTTAAGCATTTTTGCACCAGGCAGTGAAAGGCACTGTTACTTTCCAATACTTTATTTATAGATTTCCAGTTTAAGGCAAACAGATAACAGAACATTAAACAGCTCTTTTTTTTTTTTACCTCTGCCCTGCCATCCCAATTGTAAATCACTGCACTATAAATGTGTTTGCTCTCTTCTAGAAATAGCAGGTGAACACTTTGCACAGGTGCTGTCACTTGAATTAAACTCCCAACTTATTATTTCAAGCTGATGGCCTTGTCATGCCACATAACGGTGCATTTTAGGGACAAGCTGACGGTTATCGTTTCCTTTACAGACAGATTCACGAGGTTTATATAGTTCTATATTTAACTGACAAATGTCAGAATGCTATTGTGTGGATGAATCATTTGGGATGACATCTTTCCATTGAAAGACAAATCACCAGATCATACAACTAGTGTCACTCCGTTGATATTCAGAGGGGTTTATTTCGAACAATAAGAAAGCACAGTTCATCAGCAGGTGTTAGGTGCTCTTCCAGACGTTGAAGTTGGCTGAGCTTATTGAGCCCCTGCATGCTTGTACTCACACACACACACACACAGTAAATCAATGAATAACATGCCAGTCAAGGCCAGTTATTTTGGACAACGGGGTTGGCCAGCCATCTAGCCATCCTATGCATAACATACATTTGGACTGAAGGAGCTAGAATATAATGTTTTTCTTTAACACAGACTTCAACTCAGTTGAGGACATAGTGTCCCAGTCTGACCCCCAAATGGTTACAACAGAGAACTCCAGCTAAGAGAGATGTGAAGTAGAATATAGACCATCTGTTTAAAGAGCTGTCTCAAACTGAAATCCACCAAGAATTCACAGGCGATGAGCCTTGTTTCCCTGTGGAACTAAGTGTGTTTTGCTTTAATGTGTGTGGTCAGTATTGGGCCCTGGATCGAGCGCTGGAATAACACGGTCTGACAGTGGCAGGAATGTTGCGGGTGCTGCTTTCAGCATTAACCAGCATTAAGTCAAAAGCCCAAAGCATGCTAACACCCAGTTCCTCCTACAGAGGACTAGCTTAACGCCCACTGACCGTCTGTCTCTGTCCAATCTGGGCCATGAGAAGCAAATCAGACAAATGAAAAGCGACAGAATGCATCACTTTTTCTCTCTGGCATTGCCTGAAATGTATTAGTTCAGCATTTGTGAATGCAAAAAAAGATGATATGGTCCCTCTTGCCCAGAGAACATTTATTCCACATCCCCAGTGCCCAGGATGACATTGGTAAGAAACAGGGTTCCAGACCCAGAGCAGGCGTTCATGCATGCATCGCAGTAAAGTGTTACTGTTACACTCAAGTCAGGTGTCACAGTCAATAGCCTTACCTCCAAACCCCACGGGAAAGAGAGATGGTTAAGTAGTGCTGGACCGGTCTTATTCTTTGAGATCCAGAAACAGACAACTTCAATGAGACTCCAAGGCTCACATAATACAGCCCTGGCACCCATGTGACCACCTCTTATCTCTGATTGGCTAGGGCAGCGAAGTCTATTTTTAGAGTTAGAGGAAGCCTAATATATATCTCAACCATTAAAGCAGGAACAATGATGTAATTTTATACTCACACAGACTATTAACATTCATTTGGTTCCGAGTTCCAAGATAGGTAGAAGTAAAACTGTTTAAGCAGCCAATGATAAAGTGAGTTCAGTGAAAATTGGAACAATTTGTATCTCTTTATTGCTGTTGTTGAGTCAACGGTACAAATATTTCACAACATTAATTCTGTAGGAAACTACCCACTACTATAACAAAGTTGTATCTGTGCCTTGCATAGTTAACTCTACACAAGAAATGAGGGTGTTTGAAATAAAAAATACAATTAAAACGGACAAAAAAAAGCAAATTACCAAAATATGAAATACCAGCAGTGTAAAAATAATGTTATATATTGTGGTCAGACTCCATTGATTGTATTTCTAAGGAGTCATGGAATGTAACTGTCAAGGTTTTTACACAGAACAATCTTACAATGCCCATGCCAACCTTTATTTAATACCCATATTATCAAAGCATGTCATGCAAAATGAATGAATGAAATGGGAAACATATAACCTCAATAATGAAACGGTCATAAAAGAAACGGCTGAAGTCATACTGAGTTGGCAAAGTGTAAGGTACAGTTTATTCGGTGGCTGCGATAACAAGGCCTTGAGACCATTGTACGTAAAGGATCCGTGCTGTAAACACGATCTTGATGGCTCAAACCCAGAAATCCTCTATCATTGTCAATATCAAAATGTGCACTTCCCCTTCTTTCAGAGTCATATAGTTACTACATCAGACTTGGCCTTAAAAGGCAAGGCGACATACGGCTTAAACCGATGCCGTCTCAAGGTACAGGCACAGTGTATAAATGTGCCTCTGGCCTGCCGTGCTCAAGACAACCTCACTGACAAAGCTGAGGTCCTTAACCAACTAAATAGAATGCCATTGGTGCATGTACGTGAATGAGCACGGCGGTGTGCTTAGTGGTGTGGAATGTTTTGGGTCGGAGAGTCTCTTAAAACGAGGATACCTGCTACATTCTGGATTGTTTGAAAGTTGAACAAAGTCGAACAGAGATTCAAAGAGCACGGTACAAACAGCCAATGACAAACCAGGTAAAAAACATAAATACATTGAAATGAGGATAATGAACTTCATAATAGCCGTCTTAATATACAACTTTTCCTTTTAATTGCTTGCGCTGCCTTTTATTGCGTCTTGTTGGTTGGTAGTCATTTAATTTTTGAGTACAAAAGCGAAACAAATCTTTTGAGTATAAAAGCTGTAATAGAAGATGCAGTATAATATTCATAACGACATGTACTTATGTGCTAACATATATTAACTCAAACCATTGTTGCACTATTGGTAAGACACCAAAAAAAGTGAAATAAGCTAAATCTATGGAGTGCTTATAATCTCTCTCCAGAACTGGTGAACATGAATAAAATAGCTATGTGTGAAGCTTTGATTTAAATATAAATACAAAATAGGTGAGATGGACAGAGTGGACAGAGCATTGATGGTACTGTAGATATCTCTCTTTGGACACGGACATGATTGTGGAAGATTTCTCTACTGTATCACAACTACACATGTACTGAAGAGCGCATAGGAAATACATCTAATTTCAATTAAGTTTTTTTCTTCTGCAAGTTTTTCGGTTATAAAATATAAAACAAATCACCGTATCATAAAACGTCCAAATTTCACAGCATATTCTTTTGTTTGTTTCTTGTGAAAATAAATTCTAAGTAAATCTTTGTGCAAAGGCACTACACTGTAATGTTACAAGATGGTGGCTGTCCGTTTTAGTACAGTGCTTATTAAATAAAATCTCCTGTTTCTCTCCATTCCTTGTGTTCCCTCAGGGTGGTGGTCATATTTTTTGGTTTAATACGCATAGAAAAGGAAGAGTCTTGGATTGTCTTGGTCCCCGCCAGCCTTCAGAAGAAGCTCTTTGTATCATTTGTGTCCCATACCTGCTGAGGGACAGAGACAAGTCTATCAGAGCTACAGTCAAAATCGAACCCACACTTCCATCCACCCACCCACACATACTGTATCTATTAGAAAGAGATGTCTCGCCTAAGGGCAAAACCATTATGCCTTTACCCACAGTCAGTCAAATGTAGCCAGCTAAAGAGACCTCTGTCTTGCTAGTAATCTTAATCTGGTGTTAAATCTTTGCAGTATGACTGGAGTCGTCAGTAAGAACAGTTAAGCATGCCTTTCTGCATGAGACTGGGGTTGTTGCATGCTGTTCAACGTGGTGTCAGATGCCTCTGAGATCCCTGCCTACCTACCTGTCTCTGCTCCCATTTACATCCTGTAACTGACGCCTGTCATGTTGTAATTTACCCTACACTCAGTGACAACAAAGAGGAGGTGTGAATACAAGGTGTTTGTGTGTGTGGAGGAACGTTGGGAGGTGTGTAGCTATTTCAAGTGTCACTCTCCGCTTTAACACTTAAAGTGGAGAGACCGTTTGTCTGGGGTCGAGATTTTCAGACTGCACCAAATATGGAGCCACACCTTGCCTGAACTGTGAGGAGAGCTTGTTATATTGAGTTGGTCTCTCCTCTGCTAGCCCCTGACAAGATGAGGTGTATGGCGTGATAATATTCCACCACACGAGCTAGTAATGTGTCAACCCAACAGCTGTTCATTTGTTCACTGGAAGGTCCGACCCCAACGATAGAATCCAGGTCGGGGTAAGGAGCGGAGGGGTGGGGGTGGGGTTAATGCAGGGGGTTGAGAGGAGGGGGGGTTTGGACAAACGACACATTACACAGGCACGTCCGGCATCCCTGAAGGCCAAACAGTTCTCTCTAGCGTGACAAAAAAGTTGTGGTGCGCAGGCCACTTTGGAAATAGAACACAATGCGAAAGTGGCATCTGAAAACGCCATTGACAGAGATGATTTACAGCTGGCGCCAGGTCCCAGGGGCGATGGTGTTACAGGGAGGGAGGGAGTTATGGGTGCTGGGGAAGGGAGGGAAGGAGTTATGGGTGCTGCTAGGCCACCTGGTCGTCTGTAAATTACAACAGGATCTCTTCCCTGTCCTTTTTCAGATGGAACAGTGACCGTTACCTCACTGACTCTGGTCTTGTACTGTCAGTAGAGCACAAACGTATGAATTATGTAGATACAAAGACATGCATAGGCCCAAACAAGATGGGCACAGATGCATGCACAGTCAGTCACCTTTGACCTCAGACTAAGGCTTAAAACTATGTTGGTAATGGTAACAGAATGGACTCACCGTTGGCGACAGATTTATTCTCCCCTCTGCCAGACACCTGAGAGAAGATAGATGGAGAAATAAGTCCGAGAGAAAGTCATCCGAGGTAGCAGTCATATCTGAGAGAAGCTGTGTGCTGAGAGAAGCTGTGTGCACTGGAACCTTTCAATCTCAGGTCGTCACTAAGGAAGGTTTGATTGGAATTTGCTCACGATTTCCTTAATTTTTTTAGGGCCTTCAGTTGAGAGGTTTGAGACAGAGTGCAATACCATAGTAATGAACTAAGAAGCTTATTCCAGCCAAACAGGGGATTTGGGAAGCAACATCAAGAGGGTTCATATCCTGCCCAACACATCCAAACCCTGCAACTACAAACACACAACCACACTAAGCCTATCCAGTAAAGCCTGGTCGTGGTGGTGGTTCGTGGACGACCTCTCCCACAGTTCCCTGGCCTGGCTGTGTCCCAAATGGCATCCTATTCCCTACAAAGTGCACTACTTTTGACCAGAGCCCTAAAAGGAGTGCACTAGATAGGGAATAGGTTGTCATTCTGGACACAGTCACTACCTGCCTGCTCCCATGAACTCATCCCAAGCCCATCAGGCCCCTACATCCCCTCCTCCAGCTCCCCTGACATCACCACAATGTGTGGTTAGTTAATAACACTGCTCGTAACCACTAGCCCGCTACCTTCCCCTGCTCCACGCCTGGTTTACGTCAGCACTAACCAGCAGTCTAGTGCCCCTCCAGCTCTATGTGGCTCACCACAGGACTGGACTGCACGGCTGGCAGGCTGCTGTACTCTGTCTGTTTGTTCAGCTATCGGGAGACTGCAGAGCAAGGCATACCAGGGCCTATTTCACAAGCCTCTCCGCTCCAGGGGCCAAATTTAGAGCCGTTCCATAAATAAATACAATTTTTGTGTCTTTTATCGGTGAAATATCATCCTCGTAAATAACAGAGGTCACTTGGTGGGGTTGTGGCCAACTCTGTGGATGTTGGAGCGCCAAGAGGTCCTGTATTGTGAGGGTCACAGTAGAGGTTGGAGATAGCTGTCCTTATAACGGCCTGTTCAGGATGTGGTTAAAATGACCCACACATACAGTAGCAAGGATTGGTTCTGCTAGCAAGGCCAAGTGTCTGTATTACGTGTAAAATTACACATCTACAACAACATGAACTGAAATATAGAGTAGAGTAGAAAGGACTATACAGGAAGCGTGGGTGCTGCAGTGTCAAGAGGAAATAGACATGACAGAATGGAAAACAATATAGAACAGCCATTTTGTGAAAGGCAACTTGAGCCACTAATTACCCATAGAATAGTATATACACTGTATTCCAATAGCACAATACATGGCCCTTAATAGTGACTTCTATTTATCCTGGATCCAGATATGTTTATGCTGCCTTGCCAACTCCTATGGTCATTGCTACAAACAGATCTGGGACCAGGCCAGAGCTCAGCTTTCCCAATAAAAGAGAAGAAGACCTGACATCATAGTAGATTGAGGTCATTCCAGTGATAATATTAGTGCAGTGAAGTTGACATCTTTAAAACATCTTTACCTCTCCAGGGTTTCCAGACTAGTTAACGATGAAGTCGACTAGCTAAGATAGCTCTTCTTCAGAGCTCTTCAAGCAAAAAATAAAACAAAGCAACAAGCCGTTGTTATCCCCCCTAGCTGACAAATGTACATCATATTATATTATTAACTAACACATGTTTACTACAGGGCCTCAAAACATTCCCCAGGTATAATTTTAAGTGTACTGCTGTTGTGTGACCTCATGTGAATGTACTGTAGAGTATATTGTACATGCGTCCCAATTGACACCCTACTCCCTACATAGTGCACTACTTTAGACCAAGGGCTGTAGTAGAAATGTGCTCTGTGTAGGTAGTATGGTGTCATTTTGGACACAGTTGTGTGAGAGTTGAGAATAGTGCAAATTCCAGTCATTTTTAAGATTTTTTTTTTTTCTCTACATACCTGTAACTACACTGAACAAAAATATAAAACGCAACATGCAAGATGAGGAAATCAGTCAATTGAAATACATTCTTTAGGCCCTAATCTATGGATTTCACATGACTGGGAATACAGAGATGCATCTGTTGGTCACAGATACCTTAGAATGGGCCTCAGGATCTCGTCACGGTATTTCTGCGCATTCAAATTGCCATCGATAAAATGCAATTGTGTTCGTTGTCCGTAGCTTATACCATAACACCACCGCCACCATGAGGCATGACGCCATACACGTGGTTTTGCCGTTGTGAGGCCGGTTGGAAAGGTTGCTGGTTCTAATTGTCTCCAGGGGCACCGTACAACCATGGCTGACCCTGTAGGTAGGCCGTCATTGTAAATAAGAATTTGTTCTTAACTGACTTGCCTAGTTAAAACAGCTCTGGTGGGCTCCCTCAAAACTTGAGATATCAGTGGCATTGTGTTGTGTGACAAAACTGCACATTTTAGTGGCCATTTATTGTCCCCAGCACAAGGTGCACCTGTGTAATGATCATGCTGTTTAATCAGCTTATTGATATGCCACACCGGTCTGGAAGATGGATTATCTTGACAAAGGAGAAATACTCACTAACAGAGATATAAACAAATATAATTTTTTGGGGGGGAGTAATAAGCTTTTTGTTGCTATGGAACATTTCTGGGATCTTTTATTTCAGTTCATGAAACATGGGATGATCACTTTACATGTTGCATTTATATTTTTGTTCAGTGTATATTCTTCATGGCATTAGCCATGATCTAAACTCAGGTGTGTGTGTTTATGTGTGTGTGTGTGTGTGTGTGTGTGTGTACACTCTTAGAAAAAAAGGTTTCAATAGGGTTCTTCGGCTGTCCCCATAGGAGAATCCTTTATGGAAAGGGTTCTACCTGGAACCAAGAAGGTTCAACCTGGAACCAAAAAGGATTCTTCAAAGGGTTCTCCTACGGGGAAAGCTGAGGAACCATTTTAGGTTCTAGATAGTAGCTTTTTTTTTCTAAGAGTGTATGTGTGTGTGTGTACTATGACGAGTTCAGGTGGGTCAGGTTACCTTGGCTGGGGAGGAGCCCTTGTTTTCCCACAGACTTCTCTTGTTGGTCACATCTCCTGGCTTCAGGTCCTGCAGAGAGAGAAGGGAGAGAGAGAGAGAGAGAGAGAGAGAGAGAGAGAGGAAGGGAGAGAGAGAGAGAGAGAGAGAGAGAGAGAGAAAGAGAGAGAGAGAGAGAGAGAGAGAGAGAGAGAGAGGGAACACTTGCATCAGTGTCTGTAGCAGAGAGGTGCTGAGATAGGAGAGCAAAGGAAGAACAGACGCTTTTAAAGGAAAGAAGACTGAAGAAAGAAGGACAGTCACAGTAAAGTATATTTCAGAAACGCCATTGTGTTATGCTCCTTTTAAACACAAGAGGGAGACATAGAGCTGTTGCAGTAATTTCCAGACATAATTTGTCTGCAAACAGAGAGGGGCAGACCAGACCAAACATTCCCAATCACCCATATCAGAACCTATATCGGAAAGCTATCATGATTCATCAATCAAGTCTTGTACGTAAATTATTTAAGTGAAAGTCACTTTTAATGTCCGTGCAAAACTCACAGGGGTCCATAGCTGGTTAAAAAGCTACACATCAACATCAAAGGTTGGCAGTAGGTCATGTTACCGACCATATAACCAGCCACACCACACCACTCACAACGCCCTTACCTTCTGCACTACTCCTTCTCAACGCCATGTCACCATGGCAACGGCCCTCTAGTGGCCACATAGTGTATCAACCACGATCTATGACTCCTACTGGGGTTATTGCTGTGGCTACTCTATGTAAGTTTGTCATTCATATTTTTTATTTTTTTATTTCACCTTTATTTTACCAGGTAGGTCAGTTGAGAACAAGTTCTCATTTACAACTGCGACCTGGCCAAGACAAAGCAAAGAAGTGCGACAAAAACAACAACACAGAGTTACACAGTAAACAAATGTAGTCAAAAACACAATAGAAAATCTATATACAGAGTGCAAAATGTAGTGCAAAATGCAGTAGGGTTAGGAGGTAGGACAATAAATAGACCATAGTGGTGATATAAATTACAGATTAGCATTAACACAGGAATGATGGATGTGCAAATTATGATGCAAATAGAGATACTGGAGTGCAAGATTAGCGAGAAATAATAATAATAAATATGGGGATGAGGTAGTAGTGTGGGCTATTTACAGAAGGGCTATATACAGGTGCAGTGATCGATAAGCAGCTTTGACAGCTGATGCTTAAAGTTAGTGAGGGAGATAGGAACCTCCAGCTTCAATGATTTTTGCAATTCGTTCTAGTCATTGGCAGCAGAGAACTGGAAGGAATGGCGGCCAAAGGAGGTGTTGGCTTTGGGGGTGACCAGTGAGATATACCTGCTGGAGTGCATGCTACGGGTGGGTGTTGCTATGGTGACCAGTGAGCTGAGATAGGGCGGGGATTTACCTAATAAAGACTTATAGATGACCTGGAGCCAGTGG
Source organism: Thymallus thymallus (assembly GCA_023634145.1). NCBI lineage: Eukaryota > Metazoa > Chordata > Actinopteri > Salmoniformes > Salmonidae > Thymallus > Thymallus thymallus. Next base: position 6,115,238 of record CM042420.1, read on the forward strand.
GTTTGGTGACGAATATATAATGAAGGCCAGCCAACGAGAGCATACAGGTCGCAGTGGTGGGTAGTATATGGGGCTTTGGTAACAAAACCGATGGCACTGTGATAGATTACATCCAATTTGCTGAGCAGAGTGTTGGAGGCTATTTTGTAAATGACATCGCCGAAATCAAGGATCGGTAGGATAGTCAGTTTTACAAGGGCGTGTTTGGCAGCATGAGTGAAGGAGGCTTTGTTTTGCGAAATAGGAAGCCGATTCTGGATTTAATTTTGGATTGGAGATGGTTGATGTGAGTCTGGATGTTGAGTTTACAGTCTAACCAGACGCCTAGGTATTTGTAGGTGTCCACGTATTCTAAGTCGGACCCGTCGAGAGTAGTGATGATAGTCCGGTGGGCGGGTGCGGGCAGCGTTCGATAGAAAAGCATACATTTGGTTTTACTAGCATTTAAATATCTAGTGCTGCCTTCATACATTTGAACACAGGTCTGGGGTGCAACCAAAATGGCACCCCTATTCCATGCACTACTTTTGAACAGAGCCCTAAGGGGTACTTTATAAGTGGTTTTTCACTGAGACTTACCCACAAACCAGTGTTTTATGTTAATGTATGCTCTAGTGTTAATTCTGTTTCCATCAGCGTGACACTACATTTAAGTAATTTAGCAGACACAGATTTTTCACCTTGTCTGTTCGGGGATTCAATCCAGCAACCGTTCGGTTACTGGCCCAACGCTCTTAACCGCCGGGCTACCTGCCGCCTAAAGACTTGTGACTAAAGACTAGTGGTGAGCAGAATCAACAACCTTTGTGAGAAAGGGCCTTGGCTCCAAATTAGAGCAGGTCTGCCGGAGCCACGGCTCAGTGAGACACGGGGAAACAGAAAAGTCTGAGCCTTTTGGGTGGAACACTGGGATAAATGCGGCATATGGGCCCTACATATGCACTACATAGGGAATAGGGTGTAATTTAAGATGCAGATCTGGTATGTTGAAATGCATCATGGGAGACCCCACGTCTTTCTGATAACCAGCATGTGATCCATGGTAGGAGCCGTGCCACATTTCATATTAAACTAATATATACTCTGACAATATGTGATATGTGCGTTTGCAACACAAATAAATGACTGCTGTTATGTGCTATGTGGTTTTCCTTCATGACTTCACCAATTTGCAATTTTTCTATTGATATGATTTATATTTCAAATTCACTCAATATAACAAGCTCTCCTCCTCTTCATCTTCACGGATTGAAGTGGATTTTTAGTGACATCAATAAGGGATGATGGCTTTCACCTGGTTTCACCTGGTCAGTCTATGTCACTCTCTCTCATTTGAAGTGGAAAGAGCTGTTCCTAATGTTTTGTACACTCAGTGTAGTTCACGGAAAGCCCTATTCGTCATCATTAAATTTGTTTATGGCTCTGGTCTGATGAATGCTTGCTTACACTACAGCTCAAGTACGTATAGTGTGTTTCGTAAACGAGAGTCTGTTCGCTGTCTCCCTTGAAAAAGACTTTGGATAAATCGAGGCTTAGATAAAGAAGTGCAACGAGAACACACACGCTGTACAGTAAGTGGTTGTCGTGGAGACGACCTACCGCGGGCCTTCCTCCCGGCGTTTTGCTCTCGGGGGTTTTATTCACCCAGTCGTTGATGCGGCCCGCCACACCTATCTTCATCCCAGCTGCTTCCTGTGTGGAGAGGGGGAACAGAAAGAAACGACATGGTCAATGTTCAACTCCAGCAGAATGCCCTGGGCCGGTCGTCATCGGGGATGAACAGGAAGGGGCAGTGAAATGAGTCCCTTCCTCTCTCCCAGCCCCTCCCCATCACTCCCGACTTCCTCCCAAAACGCTCCCAATCGGCGTTCCAGATTCCCGGTTGTTTCCCGGGCCCCACCTTGTACGTGCCCCCGCCGCCCCCGGGCGAGTTGAACGCGCTGCCTTTCTCCCACATGCTCTTAATGTTGCGTATCCCGTCTGTCACCATGGGCAGGTCCACGGCACCGGAGCGTGGGGAACGCATATCCTTGTTCTGTAAAGGGAGACTATGTTAGTGTTGGATTCAGAGTGGGGAATGATCGGTGTTGGCAAAGTAGAGAAGATACATTTCTTATTTCGTGTTTCTCTATTTGTGACTAAAAGGAGCCATACAGAGTATATACTTATAAATAAAATATATAGTAGTAAAGTATATAATTACCATTATCTAAAACATGAAGCTTTTAGGTTAAGAGATATGACAATCAGCATTGGTAACAGTCCCAGTCAACACAAGATGTTTTTTCAACCAAAAAATGTTGTTTTCCACGTCTTTCAACATCTTGTGCTCATAGGGCTCATTGGTAACAGTAGGTCCAGTCAGGTGATTTGCGTTGATGTGTAACCTCTGACCTGGGCTACAGAGGTGTACTGCTCCAGTCTGTTGTCAATCTTAGAGACGACAGGAGAGTGAGACGTCTTCACCGTGCTGCTCAGAACACACAGCAACAGAATTAGCCAAAGGATCATTTTAATACTGATTGAATCGAACAATGAATGGAAACGGCTACTCACCTTTTCTGTGCCGACTTGTTAAGAAACTCTGCCCTTTCACCGATCTGTAAAGACAGATCAGTGAATTATGCATCAACCATTTATTACGCAGTAGCCACACACACACACACACACACACACACACACACACACACACACACACACACACACGCACACACCATCCAAACCCAACAGCACCCACCTTTTCTCCTTTCTTCTGTTCTACATTTTTTTACCAGACCCATTACATCCTTGTTTAGACTGGGCTTTTTCCAGCCCAGCGAGACACAACGTGACTGACTGTTCTGTTCTCCACAGCACTAGCTACAGCTACTGTCACCCAGCCAGGAAAAGCAGAGAGCAGAGCAGAGCAGAGCAGAGCAGCACAGGCCTTTTTCAGGCCCTGCGCTGTGGGAACCTCACTGTTTATGAATTATGACAACAGGGCTAAGAGGGGGGGAAGCGTTCCTGCCTGCGCCTTGTGCCTTCACTTTTAGCTGCTCTCTAAAAAAGAAAGAAAAAAACAACCATCCATCCCGCTCCCTCAAAAAATTAAGGGAAAAAAAGGACCCTGCTTGGTCTCTAGCTCGGCTCTGCTACTGAATGTTCCTAAAATACTCCTCTCGACAGGAAATACCCCATTCTCAGGCTGCAGCAGCACATTTGAAAGAGCTCCCATTCAGCTTCTGAAAACGTTGTGTCCTAATGTCACTACTCTGGAATAGTGCAAGAGGGTCTGAGTACGTACACCTGTGTCTTCGTTACGCTGGAACTACAGGAAATGTTGTCACAGCTACAGGAACAACACACTGGATGAATGAACTAAAATGAACAAAACGGCTATTAAAATGACTAGTGTGTAAGTCTGAATCAAACAAAGGTACACAACTCACACCACTGCAAAAACAATAATGTTAGCACAGACACTGGAATGAGTATAACCTCACAACAACGCATCACACATGCATTAGCTATGAGTAGAACAACGTTGCCCCTAGACACTGGTCTAGGGTCAGGTTGACATTCCTCCCTCCTAACGGTTCAGGTTTAGATATGGGGAAGGGTGATCTGATCCTAGATCTGGGCAACATCTACCATCAGCTGTACCTACAGTGAACAGGATGACAAAGTAAATCTGTGGAGAGGAATGGAAGGATGTTAACATTTACCAACAGACCAGACCACAAAACAACAAATTGAATTAGATTATTACCTCAAAAACGATAAGGAAACCAATAAGACACAAAGTAAGGCCGTTTCAGTGCAGGTTTAATGTGGCCAGCCTGTGAGATGGATATTTGCTAAACGTAGAGTAATTTGATTTTCTCCACTGGCAGAAAAGTGAAAACCCCCCATGGACATTCACTGCATGGGAGTTTATTTCAGCAACACTGGAGCGTTTATTCACATAAATTGATTAAACACACTACTCCGTGACAAATATTATCTTTATGGTGATAAGTTGTGGCGTTTCCAGTTTCACTGCATTATACGCAGTAGCAAGACAACACACTAACCCAAACAGACAGAAGACAACAGAACAGAGACACTTCTTGTCAACAATGACACCGTAATGTTCCCAGTAAAACTGTCCTGTTACCTAGAATGAGCTGAAGTAGGATACTATATGAGAGCTACTATATGGGAGACTACTGTTACAGCTCCTTTAGGTTCTTTCGCCCGGAGTATGTTTTGGATCCCCGCAGTGTACTTGCTAGATTTAAGACAGGGCTGAAGAGGTTAAAGCTATGCGATAGTATTCGAACATGGTCGTAGACAGACATCCCCAGTGAGAGGTCAAAGGTCAAAAGTTGTTGACTGACCTTGAGGGAGGATCCTCTGGGGCTGAAGCATTTGAAGGGTTTGGCCTCTCCGTCGACCGTCTCCAAATCCATCTGCTGTCTCTTCTCGGCCGCCTCCGCCCTCCTCCTCTCTATCGTCTCCTTCATCCTCCTCTTCTCCTCCTGAGAGATCCAGAACTCTCACAGTTACTAAACGGTCACACACGCACAGGCATGGCATGCACACGATAACTTAGCACGGGTATCCTCCTCCAAGTTGAACTTCGACCTAGTCTATGGATCAAAGCACCACTCCTCTAGTCAAAATACTTTATTACAGTTCATTTGACTGTATTACAGTCCGGTAACCTACTGCACCTACTATATCCAGACGGCCTCTCCCATAAAAAGCCGTCTGTTATAAACCACGGCACTCTTGAACTTGGTAGAGTCCTTGTTACATTAACTCAGTACAGGGAACAGGGCCAGACGACATGAGACGACACCATGTTTCAAAGGCAAGCAAAGAGACCTGCATGGAAATGACAGACAGAGTACAGTACAGTAGACTCTGTGATTGGACGGTGAATGGTGCAGTGTCCAGTGTGAACAGGCAAATTATGGACTGACTATCATAGCTCAGATATGTGAGGTTGAGATCCTATAACATGACGTATGAATATGACGTATCGCTGTTATCTTCAACAGGTGTTATGACTAAATCAACTGAACAGTCTTGAGATGAGCAGAGGGAGAGACTCAGAGAGAGACTCAGAGAGAGAGAGAGAGAGAGAGAGAGAGAGAGAGAGAGAGAGAGAGAGAGAGACACACTCCCCATGTCCACTTCAACCCCTACCTCCTCTCTGGCCTTCTTCTCACCCTCCTCCTGTTTCTTCTGTCTCTCCTCCTCTTCTATGATCTTCCTCCTCTCCTCCCTCTTCTTCCTCAGCTCTTCCAGCTCCTGCTCATCCTCCTGCTGCTTCTGTCTCATCCTCTCGAACTCCTCGCTCTCCGCATCGTCACGGCGACGCTTCAGCTCCTCCAGCTTAAGCTCCGCCTCCAGGCGCGCCGCGTCCTCCTGCTCCTCCGCCCCCGCCACCGGGGGACGCACGCTACCGCGGCTACGGGACACGCCCAGGTCATCACACAGGTAGAAAGGCAAACGGACACTCCATGCACACAATCAGACAGACATACAGCCACACATACACAGACAGACTCAGCCTGGGGCTGTCTAAGGTAACAGTGTGTTTGTGTGCCTTTCAATTACATTACAGACACCTTGGGCGATACTCTCCCCCCTCTCTCCTCGTCCTATTTAATATTAAGACCACAGAACGCGTGTGTGTTTGCATGTGTTGCATGTAGCATTAAAACCATTAGACCATATAAGTCTCTGGCTCCTACCTCAGGGTTCTTTCTGTTTTTTTGTGTTTCGGAAGAGTCTCCTCGTGCAGACCTCCATTCTGCTTTTCATTCACCTGTAGGTACGGAACACACTGAGCACACTGAACTCTGGGAATGAGGGAATGCTTGCGTCTGTGTGCGGGTGCTTCTGTGTGACATCACACCATTCCAACCAGACCAGTGACTCCACTTTGTGACCCTGGCTTTATTCCTTACTGCATTACTTTTGCACTACTTAAAAAGTAGTGCACTACATAGGGAATAGGGTGACATTTGGGACACACATCTGAAGGCAAAACAGGGGGTTGCGGAAGTGAGTAGACATGGCAACAGATGCAAAACATGGGTCTCACACACAACCTCTTCCCCAACGAGGGAAACATGCAGCTGAACACACGGTGACCGTATCGTGACCACTCTGTGGATGGCATTAAACCATATTAAAGATAACCACACGACCGTGACCACAACCACACCTTATAAGATGGAGCTCTATTACCGTGGATGCAAAACCACACTGTGACCACACTTAGCGTCTGGAGAACTTCAATGTCTGGGAAATATTAATTTAGGCTACACCGCTACTCCGCTTCATTGACAAAGACACGATGAGTTGTCTTTAGAGTTGCTATTATACAGTATGATTTCTGAGAATTATTTCAGAGACATTTGAGTTATCCAGAGATGTTCATGCTCCCATTTCACACCTCTATGTTAAAGTCTTACCACATCCAAGCCATTTTGGATGGTTGATATTTCTACCTCTAACTGAATCGGTCGCTCTACCTCTTCCTCGACCTTATCACTTAATTCAGCATCTTCTTCAACCTCTGCCTCTGAGTTGACTGATTCCTCAACCTCATTTAAAACGCCTGCTTGTTCTTCTGTATCTTCCTGTGAGAAGGAATGGGAGTGTCATGTTGTATCAAAAATCAGATAAACAATCGGCAACCTCCAGCCGCCATTCCAATCAATAAATCTATGATCATACCTCGTTTCTAGTTTTTTCATCAATGGATTCCTATTGTTAAATAAGGTACATTTTATCAATGAAAACATAATGATGGAAAATGAAACTGGACAGGAAAAGTCCATAAAAAAAGAATAGACAGACCTGTTCTCTCATATAGGACCGTCTTGGTTTCTCCTCCTCCACCACCTCTTCTTCCTCTCCTTCCTCTCCCTGCTCAGCCTCTTCCTCCTCCGGAGCAGCCTCTTCCTCCTTCTCATTCTTTCGGCTGTTCCGCTCTTCCACCTCTTCTTCGTTGTCTTGGTAACGGCCCCTGTGGCCGACGGACCTCTCATCCACACTATTCTCCCCGCTGCCGTGGTTACCGTCACTGCCGGGGTTCTGATCCTTCTCTCGCTCCAGAGCTTCCATCATTCTTTTCTGCCTGCGCTCCTCTCGTTTGGCCATGCGCTCCAGCAGGGCCTGCTCTTCATCGTCTCCTCCCCCCGAGGAGGTCACAGAGGAGGAGGACACAGACACAGTGTCTGTCACACTGAGAGAGAGAGAGAGAGAGAGAGAGAGAGATACATGCCACAGTCAATTACACAGCCAATCACTATGACACTGAGGGACAAAAACAGTTAACCACTGAATTCGCTATGTTGCCACTGCTTCTGAAGTTAAACTACACCGCTCTGCTGAACATTCCCCAAGATCAGGACACCACGACACAGTCCATATGGATTTCTACTCGGCTCACATGGACATCAACAACAGGGGAAATAGCATTTCAGCTCTATTTCCAGTTCACACGTCTAATCAATTTACCTCACTGAGTCTTCTGTTATCCACAGGTTAGGTCCAACAGTGTTGGACCTAGGCCTACACAAAAGTTCATGGCTGCTTTTCTCTCACAGAAACGTATCCAGTCCACATTGCACTAGCGACTAGCTACCTCCTTTTCCCAGCCTCATAGCAAGCTTACATGGCATCCATACAATACAATATGTGGGTCTGCATCCAACCCTCCAAACACCTCACACATACCGACCGAGTTTAATACAGGCTGACGACACCGTTTGGCAAATGTTAGCACAGAACCCAACACAATCAACAATGGGCCGTGTTACGTCTGATCACAGGTCGAAGACAATCCCTGACTTGTTCAATAACCACAGGATATGGCTGTGACCTCACAGAGAGAAACCATTCTCCACTACAATGGTGCTTCTGTACTGGTGGATGTCAGAGCAGCCCACTACTTCCAGTGTCTACTGCTGTACTGACCTCAACTGGACATGGTATGGGGACGGACAGTAGGGTGAGCTATTTATGACTGATTGGTAGACAAAGAAGAGGGTCTCTGTCTAAATTGTGTAAGTCTATGGTGTCTATGTCTCTACTGTAAGACGTGTGCTTCTTCAACACTTTAGAAAGGGTACTAGCCTACAGTGATAGGGACCCACAGTGCACCTATTCCATTGAGAGTGTATGCTATAAAAAAGAACAGAATAGGGTAGGACAGCTGACAGGAAACCTGGAGCCTCCGTTGACCTCCAGGGATGGATGGCCTGAGCTGCATTCCAACAGTGGATGAGATCAGGGTTACACCACCAAGTTCTGTTTTGTTTCAGTTAGTTTTCAGATCCACTTTACACGTTTTTTATTTAGTTCAGGTTTGATAAAAAAACCATTTGTATTAAGTTTTTATATAATTTATTTCCTGTTTTAGTTCAAGGGACATAAAGAAGCCTATGCGTGGGAGACTAGGAGGCTTTGTTTGGGATGTCACTTCTTGCCACTGTGGGGCAGTAATGCATAAGGTGATGGGTCAGGTCATAGGTCAGGTTTAAAGGTAGGCTCAGCGAGATTACAGAGATGCACAAAGTAAACAGCAGCAGTGGGTCAACTTCCTCAAAGTGCAGAAGTTTTGGTCCCGCTGTGAAGAGCATCCATGCACATGCGGAGATACTCTGTGCGACTGTGTGAGAGCAAAGCCTTGTCTCAAATGACGCGTTCAAGCAGATCCGTTTTCGTCAAGCCTTTCAAAGTGTGTTGCATTCTGGGGATAAAAATGGTCCAACTTGTCGACTGCATGAGGTCAAAGGTCATGCTTTCATTCCGCAGCTATCGCCTGCATTGTGGGAGGCTGTATTGGACCCACAGAAACATGACTGAAACAGGAACCCATTTGCAGTGATTTACGTGTACAGTGGATATTTACAAAATAAATGTGATGTTTGAGGGTCTTTCTCACTTATTGACTGTACAACGTGTACACACATAATATCGTAATAGGATTTGTATTTTTTTGTGTGTGATATGGGGGTCAAATACATGTTTATTTCGGTAAAGATAACCTTTTATAAACAATTTCAACACTGCCATGTTGACCTGAGCCTTGCTCACATTAGTGTCCAACCTTTCGGCTGGTGCAGATACAGCTCCCTCCCGACTTCTCTCCTTGACTTTTGTCTACAGTCGGTTGCACACACATCCATTGTTAAAGGGGGCAACTGGGTTCAAACTACAACCTGCGCACCACAATACTGTTAGCCTGTGAGCTAAAGCCTAGACGTTATGCTTGTGAGCTAATACAATTCTTCTGGTCTTACCTGTGGCTGTTGGTCATCACCACGCTGTCACTGGGCTCCTCACCTCCCATCCCTCTCATCCTCTCCTGACGCGCCCTGCGTCTACGCTCCCTTGCAGCCTCCTCATCATCCTCGTTACTACCCTGGAAGGCCATCCTGACGGAGGGAGAGAGAAAGAGAGAGAGACAAGTAAGTAATTGTTCTCCAGATAAGCGTAAAAAAAAAAAGGTTCCCAGTGATGCTGAGAGTAGGTCCTTCTCTACAGAGATCAGGGTATTTACAGTACAAAGCAAAGACTCATGACGTCTTTTATGTACTGTACTCACTGTACTCACATCCTACCCTGCTCTGCCATGCTCTACTGAGGTCAGGCCACTGGTGCTGCTGAGGTTTCACTTTTGACAGCCTGATGAAAACAGTGTCTGGAGATGTGTCTTGGCCAGCGATGAGAAGAGAGGACCCTGACTGTAACATGGCTGCTGGCCCACGCCTGCCTCAGTCCAGGCTCGGCCCAGAGGAGGGGTGGAGTGGTGGGGAGCTGTAGTGTGTGAAGGGCCGTAGTGTGTATAGTGTGTGTGTGTGTGTGTGTGTATGCAAGTGTGTTTTGCCTGAACTATGCTAGCCAGCCGAGAACTATACTAAGGCCAGATCACTGATCTCAACGCCCTGCAGTTTGATAATCTGACGGTAAAGTCTCCAGCCCACAGATGTGCTTTTAAAAGGTACCAGTCCATTCTATTTAAAGGATACCAGCCCATTCTATTTAAAAGGTATCAGTCCATTCTGTTTAAAAGGTACAAGTCCATTCTATTTAAAAGATACCAGCCCATTCTATTTAAAAGGTATCAGTCCATTCTGTTTAAAAGGTACCAGTCCATTCTGTTTAGATTTATGTTCAATGTTTATATACATCTGATCTCAGCATCAACCTGGAATCATTCCTGGAACTTTGGGAAAGCCTCTCCCCTAAAGGTCTGAACCAACTTCTCTTCCCCGCCTCTGTTTTTTGTGAGAAGAGCTCCATTCTGTCTGCCTCTGTGTAATCTTCGACGTCAGTGTCAGGCATCGGCTAAGCTAAGCTAACAACATATGGCCGGTTGGCAGTGCGTATTGCATGTTATTGAAGCATGTGCAGTTGACATGTTAAGCAGAAGGGTTTTATGGGAGACTTTTACAGCTTGCAAACAGCAGGCTCTCCTGCTGGGTAAACTGACTGAGGAATGTTGTTATAATTGAACACAGGACTGCTCACGCCCAAGCTAAACCTGGGGGGACAGTGACATCATGATCAGCCCCCCCCCCCCTCTCGCTCTCTCTCTCACATACAGGGTGTTTCTCAATATGCATATTACTGTGTTCCACACTCATACGCCAGAGTTCGTTCTCTGAGGACAATCTCTTTGAGTAGGTTCTTGTGGGGATGAGAGCGCGGAAAACCAATGATAATGTAAATTTGAGAAGCACTGTGCACTCCCCTGCTACGGCATTAGCTTTGACCAATACAGACGAAACAAGATAACTACACTGAACAAAAATATAAACACAGCATGTAAATGCTGGTCCCATGTTTCATGGGCTGAAATAAAATATCCCAGCAATTTAACATACGCACAAAAAGCTTGTTTACATCCCTGTTAGTAAGCATTTTATTCTGTGTCAAGATAATCCAGCCACCTGGCAGCTGTGGCATATCAAGAAGCTGGTTAAAAAGTATGATCATTACACAGGTGCACCTTGTGCTGGGGACAATAAAAGGCCACTCTAAAATGTGCAGTTATGTCACACAACACAATCTGTAATAAAGCCCTTTTGTGGGGAAAAACTCATTCTGATTGGCTAGGCCTGGCTCCACAGTGGCTAGCCAGCTAGTAACACGTGTAAAAAACTACCTAAAAATGTTGTTATGAAAGGTAGATGGCCAACGTGGTTAGCTAGGTAGCAATTATGCAGTGGATATTCTATGCAGGCAAATATACCAAAATGAACACAGTATGTATTAATTAATATATCAAGATAACATATTGTAGTCAGGCAACATATAAGATGTTAGTGGGCAACTTTTCATTCTGAAGTCGGGGTTCATTTGCTCTCACTTCAGTTTAAAACCAGCAGCCATTGTTTTCAATAAATTAGTCTTAGTTTTTTTTATGTGGTCTTACATCAACAATTCTGGGAATATTTCAGTCGAAGCCTGCATCGACGCACGCTTCAAAACGTGTACAAACAAAGTACGCATCTGAGAACTGCCCTCCGTGCACATACTCCGACCGTTCCGTGCTCCAATTCACCCACACTCCCCTTTCACTTTCTCTGCATTGGTCCCTCTCACATACAGTGCATGGGAGTGTATGTACGTTTGAGAGTCAGGGGGAGAGAGAGAGAGGGAGGGAGTGTGTACGCTAAATGTATGCACCTCTCTACATAATTCCATCAAACTAGAAGCTCTACAGTGTGTTAAACAAAGTAGAAAAGACTGACTCAACCTCTGGAGAATAGTATAGTCCCAGAAAGAGCCTAAATGTCATGGGAAACTGAGACAACAGCATCTAAAAATGCATCAGACCAGTCCTTAGTGGGCAACAGTGCAGTTAAGAGTCACAGTATCTCAGGGTTTGACGACGCTTTATAAAAGTCTAACAATCTCTTAACAGTATGGTTCGCATTCTTTTTCAATCAAACGCTTGGCGCTCTTGGCTCTGGACGGATACACCAATGAAGGCCCCAATGCAATATCCTCATTCCTTATAGACCACATACCACTTGAGTACGACCTCTCAGAGAGAGAAAATAGGGAGAGGTCTTATCCAATATTCAAGATAATACATCTTCCTATGCAGTAGGAGCCTGAGAGTCCAGCCACAGCAATCACATTCAGGTAGGTCTCTCTCTCCCTCTCTGTGTATCTCTCTCCCTCTCCCTCTGCCTCTCTCTAGACATTATTAAGGGTGACCTTACTTGAGGAGTGCTTACAAAGTGCATTAGAAACTTTGTCTAGCCAGCTTTCCTTGAAATTACATGTATAATTACATTGCATGAACATGTTTCCCTTGGATGAAGTTAATCGTTTTAATTCTCAACAGTAAACACCTTTGCATTTGTTTCATATCGTAACAGAATTTGTTGCTATTGTCCTTATTTACAATGTGTACAATAAAGTTGCATTCAGTTCCTGACTACTTAAATAAGTACAAAATGTCCAGTCACACTAGGTCCAGTCACCAAACACATTATTTCCAAATATTTTTTCTTTACGGCAAAATATCTCAGCAATGTCCGTGAAAACAACTTCTCTCTCTCTCTTCGTAAAGAGAGAGAGAGAGAGAGAGAGAGAGAGAGAGAGAGAGAGAGAGAGAGAGAGATAGATAGATAGATAGATAGATAGATAGATAGATAGATAGATAGATAGATAGATAGATAGATAGATAGATAGATAGATAGATAGATAGATAGATAGATAGATAGATAGATAGATAGATTGATTGATTGATTGATTGATTGATTGATAGATAGATAGATAGATAGATAGATAGATAGATAGATAGATAGATAGATAGATAGATAGATAGATAGATAGATAGATAGATAGATAGATAGATAGATAGATAGATAGATAGATAGATAGATAGATAGATAGATAGATAGATAGATAGATTGAAAGAGAGAGAGAGTGCACAGGGAGGGGGGCGTGATTTACTGCCAAAACGGCTGGCCCATTCCCACGCTTTGCCCTGCCCTTCACTTTCTCCTCTAGGCCCAGAGAGAGAGATAGCAGCATCATAGCCCCTATCCTGAAGTTTACAGACATTATAGGGACCTCTATCTTGTGATCAGTGTTCCATAGACCTACAGTGCGTACCTTTGAACCTGCTCATCACCCACCTCTATAGCTCCTGAGAACCTGAGTAAGCGCCAGTACAGTGCTTCCCATGGTGAGATTCCCGCTGGTGCGCAAGCAAGTTCCTTTTGAGTTACAGCTTAACATTGTGGGTCCTGTCTAGACACATTCGTTCTTTTTATATACATTGTGGGGTAAAAAAAAAAAAACTCACCAAAAATGTACTGGGTGGGTCACAGGAGCACCAAAACATGAGGAAGCCAGACCACTGCTCCTACTGTAGTCCACCCCAAAAAGTCAGAGCTGGGCAGAGGCCCTAACAGACACAAGTAGGCCCAGTGAGAGTTTGTGGTGCAGGCCGCCGGTTGGGGAGGGCATATTTGGAACGGTCCATTCATGAGAATGGGTGTTATTTGGGTCCGTTTCGAACGGTCCATTCATGAGGATGGGTGTTATTTGGGTCTGTTTGGAACAGTCAATTCATGAAGATGGGTGTTATTTGGTTCTGTTTGGAACGGTCCATTCATGAGGATGGTAGTTATTTGGGTCTGTTTGGAACAGTCCATTCATGAAGATGGGTGTTATTTGGGTCTGTTTGGAATGGTCCATTTACTGGGGATGGATGTTATTTCCTGGCCTCTTCCTGGCCTCTCTGGAGACCTGGCCTGCACACAGATGTGGAGGAGATGGGGACAAAATGGTAGCTTCGTTTCTCAAAGGGCAACATACTGACAAACACTGGCCTGTACAGAACTGTTTTGCATGTTGTCTCAGCTATGAAATAGGACATAAATCATGCAAACTGCATTGGGCTCTGTCACCAGAAAAAAAGCAAACTGCATTGGGCTCTGTCACCAGAAAAAAGCGGTGAGACATGACAGAACACAGGGTTACAAGGGGGACAAAAAAAAACAGCAGTCAAATCATTCCAGTGTGTGTGTGTGTGTGTGTGTGTGTGTGTGTGTGTGTGTGTGCGTGTTACGTTGTCATAGCAAAGCCCAGGTTAGTCACAGAGGGCAGAGGACAGTATGTGAACTCCACTGTGCAGGTCACCAACCAGACTGCTTGAGATCCCAGCTGTATCATTGTATGTCATTTGTCACAGAGTGCAGTACAAAAGCCCAGACCTGGGGCAACAGTAACCAGAAACAGAAATACTGGTTTCTATACCACATATTCTTTAGGGAAGCTGTGTGAATCCCTTTACATTAATTAGATTGTGTTTGATTAATTCAATCAAACTTTCATTCTAGTACGTACAGAGTAAAAAACACACCCAGCAGAACTACATAGTAGAGGGTGAAGCAGATTCCACCTTGGCCTAGTGTCTAACCTGCTGGGGATTAGGGCTGGAGCTTCACCTCTCTGTCAACAAGACAGATTGTTCTGTTGTAGACTGGGTCTGACACAATGTAGAGCAACTAGTGCTGGGGAACTCCTAGGCCTCTCTCTCTACGCACACACACAAACACACACACACACGCACGCGCACACACACACACACACACACACACACACACACACACACACACACACACACACACACACACACACACACACACACACACACACACAGAGCAGACAATAATCTTGGCTCACTGGGCTCAATGAGGCGAATGGAGCTCGTCAAGCCTTCACCACCTGATGACGGTCCAATTTGGCTGAACCCCTCCAGTACTTTTCAGACCTCCAGATTGCATCTACACGGTCTATACAGTAAACCAAGCATACGAGGGGAGGACGGCTCATAATAACGACTGGAACGGATGGAATGGGATAAAACTACTCATTCTGCTCCAGTCACCAACCTCTTGTGTTGCACACACACACACACGCGTTAGCCCAGCCATACAGTCCTCCTCCAGGGCGTGGCGAGTAGGTGTGTGTGTGTGTGTGTGTGTGTGTGTGTGTGTGTGTGTGTGTGTGTGTGTGTGCGTGCGTGCGTGTGTATCTGTTCTCTTTTTACATCATATTTGGTGATGGTTAACTGGATTTGGTGATGGTTAACTGGATTTGGTGATGGTTAACTGGATTTGGTGATGGTTAACTGGATTTGGTGATGGTTAACTGGATTTGGTGATGGTTAACATGTGTTTTTGACCTGTTAGATAAGGACATACATGGAAATATTGATAGCTACAGCATATTTGCAAAATCGCTTGTCAATAACATGAGTCGGTTGAAAATCGTGCAAGGTCCAGCCAAATGAAAGGACTCCTTTACCTAAATAAGAAGACCAAACTCTCTCTCTCTCTCTCTCTCTCTCTCTCTCTCTCTCTCTCTATATGGTTTTAGACCACAAGAAGACCAAACTCCCACCATGCCTTGAAACTACTACTCTGACTCTCTCTCTCACACAGTCTGCACTTTCTGCCAAATTCCATATTCTCCATATAACATAAACACTTTAATAATAATAATAATAATAATAATATAAATGATAAAAAACATTAGTTTTAAGACCTGTTGTGAAAATATAACGACTGCATTAAATTATCGTCCAATCAACGGGTGCAGTGTAGGAGCAATGAGGCGTAGGTACATGCCTGAATGTACAACAATATGTGGCAACATTGCTACAGAAGTTGACATTTCTTGTACAACATAATCACAGATCACAATGTAATGTAAGACATTATTATATTCACTGATTAAGTTGACTGGGAAGTATTTTCTGTTTCCAGCAACATTACAGTATTTCAAATCCAGGAGGATAATGTCATAGATATCAAGTTTAAATAGTGGACAGAACACCCAGCCAGTTGGGTTTATGAACTATGATCCACCAGGTCAGATCAGAAGACTGGAGGCATGGCTTAATAGGGGCGTGGCTTTCAGACAGTTCTGTTTGGCCACCCGTGAGAGTAAATGCAATTCCAGTTAATCTGTTCTGTTGTATTGTCAACACATGTTAAGGGTGAGCACTGACACTTTTGTAGCTTGCCAAGCAAACATGAACATAGTGTCATATCCAAGGCCTTACAGACTTTGTCTCAGGCTTGTTCAGTAGTTCCTGTTTGCAGAGAGCCCTTATCATATTGTCAGTTAATATACTGCCATATCTCTCAGTAAGAGATTAGACCTCCAGGGATAGATTGCATTGACCATGATGTATTTTCGTGTTTTATTACCCCAAATGATATCACACACACATTTAGCTATTTAAGTATCTCTTCCTGTCATGTATCTGTACAGTTTATGAAACCATGCAAGTATTCACTTACCTGTAAATATAACTGTATATTTACCTGTACAGTTTATGTAACCATGCAACAATATTAACTTACCTGTTCATTTAGCCAGTCTGTCTATTAAGTAAACTATTATTACCCTCGCTCATATCATATGCATTTTTAGCTATTGAAGGATTTCTCTGCCAATCGACCTGTATAGTATAGTTAACCATCCAACATCCACCAATGTATAGTGTACATATTCAGCCAACCACCCATACTATGCAATGTCTTTTTTATAGCTTTTTTGCACTCCAGATATCTTGTATTTCTATACTTTTTCATACTGCCGCACTATGTATCATGTACCGTGTATCTGTCTTTTGTGTATTTTTGTGTATTTAGCACCTGCCCTATGTTTTGTTGTAGCTGCTTGACAAAGAAATTTCCCCCTCGGGGGATCAATAAAGTACCTATCTATCTACGATGCATGTTGCCAGGTTAAATGAATGTTGTCTGTAAGTGTAATCGGGATAAGAGGTGAAGCTACCCAGACAGGGCTGAGCAAACTAAGCTCCTGGAGTTAAGTAGTCTACTGTATTCTTGCTCTGTAAAAGGAGACATGGCTGAGGTGATCTGTTTAAAATGAGCTCAATTGAAATGTCTGGACTTGTCACGTATTACAGTAACTGACTAGACTTGAGGATGCACAGAGGCATTTTACATGAGGTCAGCAGTACATTCTACCGGTGACATGATGAGAGACAAAGCAGAACGTATTGAGTCAGAGAGAGAGAGAGAGGGAGAGAGAGAGAGAACACAATACAGGTCATCAGATCAGTGGTAGATTATTGCCTGCATGAGGAGGAGAGGAAGCCAATATTTGCTGAGTGATGTTTTTAAAGCCCTGAGGAGAGTCCAAACTATTTAAGGGTTGGCTCTCTGGTTCCAACTTGGCATGGAGATCACACAGACCTGTAACAACCTGAGCCCAGCTCAAAGCCCTTTAACTGACTTCAACTGGGCTCTGAAGAGCACTGAGGTCATATGATCACAGCACTCGCTGTGTCAACACAGCCCTCTGGACAATACGTGTACCTGCAACTCCTTCTGGCTGCACACTTACCGTTATGACGTCACGTTCAGAGTGGTATGTTGACAGATAAACTCCAATGAGATAAGATCGTAGATATGTAAGTGTGTGTGTGTAGTTGTTGATGGATATGGGAGAGGTTTTGAGGTTCAGAGGAGGGAGAAGAAGGAAAGTAGGAGGGGTAGGAGAGGGAAGAAGATCAAGAGCAGAGGTTGGAGATGGAGGAGCGGGAGGATTAAGAGGAGGAAGAGGAGGCCAGTCTTACCGTTCAGCCTCCAGGCGCATCTCCTCCCTCTTCTGCCTCCTGATCTCTCTGCGTCGCTCAAAGTCGTCGTCCATGGTTACGCCCTGTTAGATGACATCATCATTAACAACGTTTTAGTTTATAAACTGGAAGGACGTCTGAGTTTATCACCATCCGGTACCTCTGTATCCTCTGCTGGGTCGTATTCATTAGGGAAAACAATGGAAAACATTTGAAAAGGTTCTGCAACAGAAAAATACAATCGCCGTTTCTTATTGGTCGATAGTCCCTCCCTGTTTCATACTGTTTTCTTCAGCTTGATCCGTGGTGAATACGACCCCGATGCCTCTCTGCTCTAGACCTCGATACAGGGATGCATGTTTGTGTGCCTACTACGATATTCACTACCAATACTTGCAGTACAGTACTATGAAAACGTTGATATCTCTCCAAGCCCGACACACAGTCACATTTCACTATATATAAAAAAAAACAAAAAACAAAGGGAGAAAGTGAAGGAATGAAGGAGGACGAGAAAGGAGGAGAAATCGTGTGAGGAGGAAGAGATGTTACCACAGGATGTTAACTCTCTTCACAAAAAATACCCTATGTGACAGACAGAGGAGAGGAGCGGGACCACCCAGAAGATCCTCAGCCTCTCATCATCAACCTACGATCTTCTCTTACAATAACACACTGTATACAACTACTCCTACAGCTAATAGTAAAGTACACTGAGTGAAAGGCTACAGTACTTTACCTTGGCAGTTGTGACGATTAGCCCTTTAAATATACTGTATACACCATTCCAGCCTCTCTCCCACTGCTTTATCCCAGCACGACTACAGCACAAAGAGTTCCTGCTGCTGCAAAATCTTTCCCCGGTTTCAGCAGTCAACAGAAAACGCCTATCTCTCCCCCCCCCCCCGCCCCCCCCTTCTACTCCTCCCCTCCCTCCCACTCTCCCTCCCTTCCTCCTTCTCCTCGCCGCTGTCTTTCCCTTCTTAACTCTCTCTCTCTCTCTCTCTCCATCCCACACTCCACCCCTTGCTCTCTCCTTCCCAAACCTCGACTATTTCTCCTGTCTTGTTTACGGAGCTGTCAGTGGTTGGCTAGGATCAGATCTGGGATCAGTTTTAGGGAGGCAGGGTGGGTTCTTCAGGCTGGCTTCCTGAGTTGTGCTGTAGATCATGCAGTAGCCTCCTGCTCTGTGCCCCTCTGCAGCCTCACACAGTGAGAGGACCAGAAAGGGGCTCCGACACGCACACGCACACACACGCGAGAACAGGAAACACAAGGACAGGGGAGATATGCTTTAAACAAAACCCATCACTCCCAGGGCTACTTACCACCCTCTCTTTCTCTTTCCCTCCCTCTCTCTCTCCCTCTCCTCTCACAGAACCCACCTCCTTCTCATTTCAACTAGAGGGCTACCAGAGTCAAACTACGATGCTTGTGTGATTTGGGCTAGATTATTTCCAACACCGCAATAATTTGCTCTCTATGTTTAGATACGCCATTTGCAGGAGGAATAAAATTGGCACTTGGATTTCGGCAATTCGCGCAGCTGTAATTAGACAAAATGAGAGCAATAACTAAAACCCTAAAGCCGACAACAGCGTTAGTTTAATCACATACTTCCTAAAAACAGAACTGGGACGCTATTAGTATGAGTATGATTTGGGGAATATTTAATAATTAATCATTATAATTTGATAACATTCAACAGGATTTGGAGTTGGCCTGCGAGAATGCAGAGCAGTAGGTCTACATTCTTGCAATTTGTTTTCCATTCCAGAGTATAGCCCTCAATAAAATGGAGAAATGTCAGTGTTGCACTGATTCCTTGAGGGGACCTCCCATGCTCTGTCAAAGCTAACATACATGGAGCAGAAGAAAGGAAAGAGAGAGAAAGCGAGAGAGAGAGAGAGAGAGAGAGAGAGAGCTTCCTGGAATGACATCTTTCTGACTTTCCCTCTGAGGGTTTCATAACAGAACCGATTTCAGCCTGCCTCTCCCTGTTCACTGTAAACTATGGTCTCTCACTAACTACCTCTTTCTCTCTTCTCCCTCTCT